>CM066986.1:78443999-79043999 GCA_033977485.1 Hydrangea macrophylla | reverse complement strand
TTGGGTTACACTTCGGTACTCCTTATTGCTTGGGAATTCTTTTGAACGGTTGAATTCACTCCTTTATGAGTGGGGTACGGTTGCATTTACGGATCCTTGCCGTTTGATTTTGATGACTGGTTATGTCAGTGGAGCTTATTGGTATGACTATCTTTCTGTGCAAGTTCACACACTTTTCTAGAATGAGCGTATCTTTCTATGATCGTATTATTCTGTGATCGTGTCACTCTATGGAATCTTTGAGGTTATTATATCAACCTTTCAATGTTTGAGAAATGTCACCAGAAGAAATGTATAGGGAACATTGTAATATGTAGCTATATGTGTTGTGAGCACAAGAATTTGAGATAGCATGTGAAGTGGAGCATAAAGTGCATCTACTATTTTGTCTGGACTTGGTCCTGGTGAGTATTTTGTGGTTCACATATTGGGAACATTAATCTCTGTTTCGAACTTGGGTTATGTGATGTGACGTGAGTACATGGGGATATGAATTGAGTATATTGGGGACCGACGATAACATCGTTGGAGATATTAATCATTTGAGATTGATATATTTCGGTGGATATTGGACGGTTGAGGAATCTCTCAACCTATCTTACAGTATACCTTACGGTATTATCGTACGACGTGATATTGCGGTATTTCTTTATGATTTCATTTACAGTTTATGGTGTATAGATGATGAATCTCTCATCTTATATTACGGTGTATTCTAATACGGTGTTATCCTGATGTATTCTAATACGGTATTATCCTGGCGTATTCTAATACGATGTATATGGATGGTTATGGAATCTCTTAACCTATTGACAGTATTATCTCAAGATGTATTCTGTTACGATATATATGGGATGGTTGAGGAATCTCTTAACCTATTTACGGTGTTATCATGTTACGACATATATGAAGCGGTTGAGGAATCTCTCAAGCTGTATTACGATAGATGTTGGACTCTGAAAATTAAATCTCGTTTGGAATTTCGATGAATACTATTTGAGGATGGGTATAAACTTTTGAGGAAATTACTTCAGGGGAGATGACGTGTTATGACGAACTTTGCATAAGGTTCCTACGATTTGACATTTCAGAATACTCGTAAATGAATATCCATGTTGTAAGATAAAGTGTGAAACATCCCTTGGCAGCGTTGCGATTACTTTGTTATCAGTTAACCTTATTGGAATTTCGCAGACGAAATTCTTTTAAGGGGGGTAGAGTGTAGTGACCCAAAAATTTAAAGCGAATATTAAAAGTTTAATTTTATTTTCGTCAGAGAAAATTACCAGTTTTGGAATTGGTACAGTATAAATTTACCTGTGCATATGTGTGTGGAGGTGTGAGCCCACCACATGGGATAAACTCCCATGAGATAACTTGGAGACCAAATTATAGTTGTGCAGTGATTGTGTGCGTGTGAATTAGTGTGTGTAGAAGTGTGTTGTGTGTGTTGTGGTCACCAAGCAATTCATTTGCTATATATGAACCCAACCCCCCCCCCCCCCCCCCCCAACACAAACTCTCATCTCTCAAACAAGTCTCTGCTCTCTCTATTGTCTCTCTCTCTCGGCAAACTCACACACACACATAGTATTATATTCACACACCCACATACATTTATGTTTGTACACTAGAAGATTAAAAAGATCAAGCTTTGGGTATTGAATTTGGAACTTGGTACTATCTGTGTATCATCAGAAATCCAATTTGGGGTAAACTTGATATTGAATTTCATTCTTTTTAATTTTGTTTATATCACTATTGATATAGATAGATATATATAGAATTCATTTATATATCTATACATAGATTTCATGTATATATTGTTAAGGGTTCAAAAATAGCGAGCAGAAAAATTGTCACAGAAACTCGACTTCTTTATATCAAATGAAAGGTCTCAATCCCACGAGGCTCCCTTTCGAATTTCAAAAGCTAATTCATAGCGGTTGCGACGAACGATCGAATTAAAGTTTTGTCGCCTTTCGAATTTTTGATAAAATCAAGAGCAATGTTTGATTACTTGAAAAACTGATTTTGTATTTGGAATCTACACGGAAAAAGGAAGAGATTCATATATTGAAAGTCCTGTTTTAGTTAAGTTTTCAAAATGGGTAAAAACCAACCTTTGATTTCAAAACAGGGGAAAAAATAAGGAAGAAGATGACTCTGTAACATCTCGCGCGCGCGACCTGCGCGAGCGAGGGGTTGCGCGAGCGGCCCGCGCGCGCGACCAGGCATAATTTTGAAAATTGTTTTAAATTGAACCCGTGGCCTTTCTGTATACATTCACCCGAGCGGTCCGCGCGAGCGAAGCCTCGCGCAAGCGAGGTCCCGCGCGCGCAACCCCAGGCAGTTTAGTGAAAACTCCTACTTTCTTATACTTGAGTCAGATTTGAGCTAAGGGATCTTGTACCCTATGTTTTAATAGTTGTACTTTACTTTAATAGTAGTTGTACTTATGCTTAGAGGTGTTGTACCTCACTAATATACGCGCATTATTGTATATCAAGATTTGTAACAGATTGAGCAGTTCCGATTTCTGTTCTGATTAATTATTCAGTCAATCATCGGTGAATGGTAGTTCCGTATAACCCTCAATAAAGTTATATAACATGTTAACAGTGTACTTACATGTTACATGAATTGATTAGCTGTGATGCTTTGAGTGTTTACTTAAGCTGTGATGCTTTAACTGTTTACTTGAATTGCTGTATCTTATGTGTCTACTTGGATTATTCAGCATGTCTATTGTGTTGTTTGAAATTGATCACATACTTTGATAACCTGTCTTATGAAATATTGAATATGTCTGGATGCTTAGAGCTCGCATATGTCATAACATTTCATAAGCATGAGCATGATCACGAAAATCACGAAAATTGATTTTGGGATGAAAGACCTTAAAGGCTTTCGATTTTGAAAAAAAGGAAGATCACATAGACTTTCAGGTTTTGAAAAGGGAAGACCTTAGAGGCTTCCATGCATAAAACCCTCTAGGAGGGATTTTGTTTTGAAAAGATAGAAATTCTGGATTTGTGGGTAGGCGTGTGAGATGGGTACCACTAGGAACTCGAATTGCGGGATGTGCTGCAAGAAACCCCCGTAACGGTAAAGGCTAGGCCTCCGTGTAATTCGTAAGGCCCAAAGTCCCGCACGTTTGAGGCTAGGCCTACGTGGACGGGAAGCCCATGGTCCGGGTAATGATATTGACGATTGAGGGTGAGTGTTTGAAAAGGCATGAAAATGGTTTTCATACATGACGTTGACATTCACTGCACTCACGCATGTTATATAACAGATGTTATTGTGCGGTTATATGACTATACGAGCCTTTTGGCTTATGGACTATCAAACCTTTCCTTTTCAGGTAATATAGATAAGGGTAAGGCTCCCGAGATTTGATGAACTTCCGTTTTGTTTGAAGGTCGAGTTTATGGGATTTTAATTTAATGATGGTTCAAAGAGTATGTTATGATTTAATTGGACAAGTGTTAGTCCACCCGCTTTTAAATAGCATGATAGCTTAACTCTGATTTTTCGTTGCTTATCTTGAAAACGATTTGTTTCAAGAAAGGATAGTTTTCAAATGAAAACCTGATTTCTGTGTTATTAATGTTTTCCAAATGATGAATAAAATTTTCAAGCTCGGAGTAGAGTTTACTCGTGAAGATCCCGTTTGGGAAGAAATTGTGAGATCATGATACTTTGTATTAATAAAAACCTTGGGTTTTTTTAAGAGTTTCTGAAGCTTAAGAAAAAAGGAAGTAAATCATTGTATTACTTTTCAATATGTGGAACCAAGTTTGAGTTTCTATTTAAAGATTGTATTCTAAAGTTTGAGGAGGAGATTGATAAATGTTTATCAAATCTATATATTTTCCGCTGCACTGTTGTTTATTTGATGAACCGATAAAGATTTTCTGTTAATGTCTTTTAAATTGACAAGCAAAGCTTTTCAAAAGACTAGTTGAATGCTTCCGCTATAGTTTTACTCAGATCCGTGAGTCTTTAAAGATTTTGTTTTCCCATCAAAGATTTAAAAGGCTATTCTATGCTTCCGCAGTAACTCTCGGAGTCTAGGACTCGAGGCATTGTAAACTAGTATCAAAGTTTTGAGGTTTCAAAGTTTAAATGTTTCAGAGCTTTGGACTTTAAATGATTTTAAAGTTTAAACGTTTGTTTTTCTAAAGAGAAAGTTTTTCAGATAAGCTTCGGGCCTAGGACTCAAAGTATTACAAGTATGTTCAGTCCTTCCGCTTTTGGTTATTATATTATTATTTTATTTTAGTTAGCACCCCCTCGACTGCGGGACGGCGGGGCGGGGTGCTACAAGTCCTCTCTATGTCCCCTCTGTGTATATTGTATCCCCACATTCCCTGCGTCTTGACGTGAAAAACAAGAAGTTAAAGAAGCTGGGTGAGCTTTAGGGTGTATTTGTTATTTACGTAGTAGGGAATTGTTATGTATATCTGTGTATTTGTTATGTACACCCAAATTCTTTTATTCTAATAATTGTTTTTTTAAAAAATTCTCACTTTTGTAAGATTGAGCGGTGTACATAGCAAAACTAGCGGTGTATATAGCAATTCCCTACATAATATTGTATTAATTAAAATGTTGGGCTGGAATTTGGGCCTCAGATTATTCTTTACATATTAGTTAAAATGTTGGGCTAGAATTTGAGTCTAAGATAATTAATTATATATCTTGCTGGGTATTCCCACTTTGCTTGGATGGAGCACAGTATTTTTTTTTTTTTTTTGAAATAATAATTATTGGAGTAGTTTTGTTAACCGGGAATAATGGGGTTTGGAAAGACTCTCAATTACATTAATTACATTTAGGGTCAATTAGATATAAATGTAAATATGTTGATTTAAGGATAACGAAAAAAAAAATATTGATTTAAGTTCCTCAATTTTTTTGGACGAACATACCCTTTGCTAAGACCACATATACACATAATAAACTCTCACTTTCTCTCTCTAAAACCCCACAGTCATGATAGTGATCCAGATCAACACGTTCGATCGCCACTGTGAAAGAATGCGGCCTCTATCTCTTCCTCGGTGGGTAAGTCGACCAGAAAGTCGAAGGAGATCGTGATTAGGGCCTTGACATCGACTTCGTTGGAGAGATCAAAGACTCTTCGCCAACAACATCCATGGCGTTTCTTCCAACTTTTTCGTCTCTCTCTCTCTATATATATATTTATATATATATACATGTAATGACTGAAAGTTGTGATCAATTGTTCAATTTGACTATTGCGGCAAACACTGTGTTTTAAGCTTCATATAAAACCGAGTTGCTTTATCATTGTGTTACGATATATTTAAGTCAAAACGGTTAGATTATCTAAAACCATTTTCCAAATTTGCATATGCACAATTTTGATTTAGTACATTGACCACAAATCCACAATTTCCATTTCTTCCATTGTTGAATAGAACATTTAAAAGTTTACTACACTTTTAAGGCTTTTGTATGCCATTGCTGTATAGTGTGTGGATTTTGTCATTAACTGGCCACATTTTCTAGTCTTTTGTTTGGGAAGTCCCAATGATTCAAATATGTTGTTCATTTTGGTGTGGGATTACATTGAGAGTTTTACCGCATTTCAAAAGCATCTATTTTCTGTTGTCAAGCCAATGCTTGTGCTGGACTAAATTTTAGGGGTCATTAGTTGGTGAAGTCATAAAGTTTAGGCTTATCTTGAGCCTACTTATCCTAGCATCTACATAGTGGGATCATCAGTGGACTTTTTTACCTGGATCATCACTAAGTAGTGTAATCGTGGGATCATCATTGGGTTGTCAAAATGTTAATGCATTTGGGATTCAAGAGGCCTGATTTCTCTCTCTCGAAGATAGATGACACACATGTGCAATCAAAGAGAAAAGTTCTTATCTTTTTTGGTTTCTGTTTTCCATAAAAAGTCAAGTTTGAAGAGGCCGACACAGGTGAAATATCATCACTGTAAGCACTTGATGGATGCAAAAATGGTCAAATTTCACCACATTGACATTTTCTGGAGCTTTGATTACCTTTATCAAACCACTTGTTGAAAAGGCCAAATGTGATGAAATATCACCACTTTTTGGTGAAATTACACCACTGTTTCAAAAAAGTGGTCAAATTAGACATCTATTTTTCCTTCTTGTTGTTGAATTTGAAACTTGTAAACATTTACCTGTTGAAAATTGCAGGTCATGGATGGAAATCTTCAGAGCATAGAGGAGGAAGAAAGGCTATATGCAAAGTGATAGTAATGGATCTAAAGACTGTGAATAACAACTTCAGACCAACCTTTTCAATTCTAGTTAGCACTGAGTTGCAACTTGGGACTAACAACTGAATGATATTACCTAGTTGAACAAATCACCTGTAACTTTTTTTTTTTGTGTGACAAAGCATGGTTGGATATAAATGTATAGTTATATGACAAAGTATAGTTGGATATGAATGTGTAACTTGATTCTTTTTTGCAAGAAATTAATTCTCATGTTGTGTTCCAATTATAAAATCATTTTCTTTTAGAAGCTCTAGAATCATGTTTTTATTCAAACTTTAATACTATAAAAATTAATACATGTAGAAATTTTACTTAATTGTGATCACCGCTATGAGGTAAACACACATACAACCATGAATATTAAACATGGTTAAGTTTCATAGTGAAATTTCACCACTGTTTTATAAGATGCTTAAAACAGTGGTGAAATTTCACCACTTCTAATTCTGGATGTCAAAACTTGTACAATAGGTGAAACTCTTGACCAAAATCAAAGTCTCATCACTTTGATAAATTTCACCACTTTCATGGTTCAGTGCGTAGAGAAGTTCTTTTACTTGAAATTTACCACTATTTTGACCGCATTTTAAAACAATGGTGAAATTTCACTTCTAATTTTGGATGTCAAAAATTGTGAAATTGATGGATGTCATCTATAATAATCATAATAACGTGGATTTCAAAACAGTGATGAAACTTCACCACTTCTAATTATGGATTTTTAAACTTGTGAAATTCTTTACCATAATCATAATTCACAACTTTGACAAACAAAAATTTCACCACATTCAAAAGTGGTGAAATTTCACTGCTGTTTTGAGCACCTTTTAAAATAGTGGTGAAATTTTATCACTTCTAATTCTGGATGTCAAAACTTGTGAAAATTCATGAAATTGATCTTCACCACAGTTATAATTTCACCACTTTGGTGCTTAGAGAAGTTCTTTTACTTACATTAATCTGTGATCCTAAGGTTGTTTTGAGGTTTTACACTACTTGGTAATAAAGTAGTAAAATTTCACCACTTTATGGTGTGTGGAGCATAAAGTACAATCAATTGTGATCACCACTATAAGGTAAACACAAATACAACCATGACTATTGATCATGGTGAAGTCTCATGGTAATAGAGGGGTGAACTAGAATTCCGAATCAAGTCCAACTCAAATACATTCACATTTCAATAGAGCTCCAATTATTAACTTTCTGATTTCAAGTATGTTGAAAGTGAGAGTTCAAGTAAATAGTATCTAGATGAAGATACTGCATGGACTATGTACTATCCCCAAATTTTTTTTTTTATAAATAATTTCATTGAATTCACTTATGCTAACCATGCTCACAGTGCCTTACGCTAAGGATTTGGTTCTATAGCATAACATGTATGTATACCCATCACTATAGTACTATAGAAATGCAGCCGAAGCTGCTGCCCCTCAGATGTAGGTTCACAATTATGCATTAAAAAGCTTATAGCACATCTCAATACATGAGTATGAACTTTTAACTTCAAATAACTAAAACAAATCATCAATCACTTACACAACAAGCGTGGGAATTGGATTATAGCTCATTACCTACACATCAATCACCTACACAGAAACACAACAAGCGTGGTGAGGATTTACAGAACATTATAGTTCCTACACAGTCTCTATATATAAACACACACACACACACATATATATCAAATGATTCATTGAAATCTCTACCTCTCCACAACTTCTCTCTACTGTGTTGGGAATTAGGCCACAACAATGACGACCACCACCACCGTCACCGATCGCCGCCGCAGCAGCGACTGATTATTGCTCCGATGCTGGTTAGAAGTTCGCCGTGGGATCGCGAACTTTGCGGAACAGGCTCTCGATTTTGTCTTGTTCTACTTCGCAGAAAAACCAGGCGCCAGCGGATTTGGAGAGAGAAAGCGATGAAGTTCTTCGAGAGAGAGAGAGAGAGTAAAGGTCGGCAATGACGATGAAATTGATAAATTAGCAATGAAGCCGTGGAATATGAGACCTAGAGAGAAAACGACAGTTACAATTGAGATCGGAGGGGCACCGATCGCCACCGACTGAATGACCATCTCTCTCTCTCGATCGTGTTCTCTCTCAATCATTCTCTCTCTCACTCTCTCTCTCTCTCCCCTTATCTCAGATTCAGGGCTGAGAATATGTGGGATAGGGGCATAAATGTCATTATTTAAAAATAAAAATAACATTAAGGACCTTCATTAGCTCATTTAGTTTAATGAGGAACCTAAATCAAATTGAAAATAATTAGTTATCTTGGAACGGCTATATTTCCCTAACTAGGGACTTGCGTCTAAGTTTCCCCTACATTTATAGTTACTGATTATATTTCAGTTTTATTTAGTTAATATTTAATAATTTTTTATTATAAATAGCTAGTATGTTTGTGTCACATCCCAATCCACCCCCGGTGGATTAGGACACGTGTAACAGGACTATATGCACCCAAAATACACTAATAAGAAAGAAACCATGTTAATCATTAAGAAAAACATTATTTGAACCAACATAAAAGGGTTTGCTGTGACAAAATAGCCCCAAGAGTAAAATTTTCATTAATAAAGTATAGCCAAATTTTACACCAAAAGATATATTTTTGAGTCCCGGTTCCAATGCAAAAAACGGCGCACGAATCCGAATTTTCTAGAAAGAGTTATGTCTGTTTCCGTAAAAGCCGTCAGAAAATATTTTCGAAATCACTGTTTTGGGCAGAGGGGCATTCGACCGGTCGAGAGGGTCAATTCGACCGGTCCAAGTACCCTCTGGACCATATTTTCTCCCATTTAACATCCTTAAAAGTCCCCAAACTCACAAGGCATTTGGGGCTACTTCTCAACCATTTTAGAACCACCAAAAAGTGCTCGAAAGCAACGCAAACTCATTGAAACACACAACCGTTGAAAGGTTTTACTCCTAATCACTTCAAGAACCATTCAAGCATTGTAACTAGTTTTGAACTCATGTACAACATAATTGAAAGTGAAGGTAAAAGCGACTCCACGAGTCAAGGTCAACATTACTAAGCTATTACATACAACTTAGTTACAACCAAAACACATTCAAAACATACACACAACTTCTTTTGAGTCAAAAGAACCCATAACACCCATTCCTTGCTCAAAACTACATAGCAATGAAGATTTTTACCCAAAACATTTCCAAAACTATTTCAAAAGTACTCCCAAGTGTTTCCAAACAATAACCAACCATCATAGGAGTTTCCAAAACATTTCAAACCATTTGAAAAGTAGTTTTAACACTCTAAGCACATTGATTCTTCACTAGAAATATAAACTTGCATCAAACCCCTCATTTTTCCTACCATGAGTATAACTTGTCAAACAAATGACCCCAAATCTAGTTTGCCTTTTAAAGTTAGATAATCTATAAGTTCTTCCCATATACACACAACTTATGGACATCATATTACAACTCATACCACAAGATACAACCAACACTAAATTGAACCTTACATATTACAAGTTTTCCAAAATGAGTTAGATGTATATCTCTAAACCATAAGTTTCATTAGGCAACTTAAACATTTAGATTTATGAACATATCAACACACATCTCATAACCCCCACGCTCACCCCATCGTATGGTCATTTCCTTTCTTCCTCTTGTGCCGTACCTGCGGTGGTTATTCAATAACCACAACAGAAAATAATATTTGTTTAAGCTTTCGCTTAGTGAGTAAAGCTAATCACATGTATGAGTGTATGTCATATTCAATGCACAAATCAACAATCAACATATCACTTAGTCTCCAAAAGACCAAATATCAATTCACTGTGTCGTCGCTCTTGCCTTTTTCCCTTATGCGCATATAGCACCTCTAATTCACACCATCTCACATACCCTTCCACAGCTGGGTCATCACTCACACACCTTTACACAGTTAAGTGGTGAGCACCCTTACACCGTTGGGTTTTTCCACGTCTCCTTATTATGGAGTAAATCCACGGTGAATCAACATAAGGCTTTCTTCAACCCACATAACACATAATCACATAATCATCTCAACATGGAAATCCTTGCAAAATTAAGCATAATAAATTCCAATTTATACTATCATGCTTTAACCATCATAATCAACATAATACTTCATAAATTGTAACATTAAACACAATTATACATTCAGCCCATGGATTAGAGTCACTAACCTCTAGGATTTTCGCTCCTAATAGTAGAATTAAGATCCTAGTATGATCTAGGTATAATTCCTATACAAAATATACAAGTTATAAGCTAAACCCCCAAATTGGGCCGCGGAAAAACTATCTCAGAAATCAATTAGACTAGTACCATCGCGTTAGACTCACCTCCAGGAGTCCGAATATGTAACCTGTTTTGAAATTGGTCATCTTTAAGAAGGTCAATCGGCGTCGTGAACGTCGGCGTCGATTCCGTCGAATTTCTCTCGTTTTCCTTCTTCTGTAATTGTTTTTGCTAACAAATCAATTGAGGTAGAAGACTCTTGATGAGTCATTAGGATAGGTGTCACTCATATGTAAATCCTAACTTTGTGTTTTAATTATAGCCTCCCCCAAGTTTTGCTAGTTTTGCGATTATACCCCTGCCAGTTATGTAACTTATTAAAACTATCCCAAATTTAAATGGGTGTTTGTCTAAGTTGCGTATGGTTCCCCCATGTGAGTCCCAAATATTTTGTGAAGTTACTACCGCCCTACTAATAATGAATCTTTTTGCAAAAATACCCTTATTGGATTAATTAGTAGATATCACAAGCTGACATAGTAACAATTTGATATGAAAGCAACTAAATATATTCCAAGAAGTCATATAAAATGCATGTAATAATTTAAATGCAAATTATTTTATATTTTACCCGGCCATTCACTAGGTCCCACTTCCAAACCTGTCCCTCCTCACTGGGACTTTTCCATGGGCGAGTCCAAGCCTCCCCTTACCTATTCTTATATACTAATTAATCTTAATTAATGCATATTACGTGATAGTTAAACCATTCTCTCGGGTACGGATGTTACAGTTTGGCTAGTGTGGTTGGAGAAGATTAGTCCAATGAACTAGGCATTATACTATTTGAAGAGGCGAAATTCATTTTTACCTACCATTTTTGCCTAACCCCATTGGAGATGCTCTAAGGTAGTATGTATGGGTAATGGCCGGTAAGGCTATGATATGGAAGAGGTTTCTCCGGATGGGAAGTGTGGTGCGGACAAAAAATGAAGTGCCAAGATTCATCCGGATACACCATCCAAGGGTGAAGATTAATCCAGCACATGGTGATTGACCGTATTAACTATGACAGCTGGAGCATTAAATGTGCATTTAATGGCCATTGAATTAGTGCAATCGGTTGTTGTAACAGTATGTAATACATTTTGTTCTTTGTGTAAGAAATTTTGTTTCTCGACTAATAAGATTTATTCCTCAGCTAAAATTTGTTGTACCACACCAACCGTGTAGAATTTAAAGTTGTTGGAGATGGCTGTTAATTAAATATCTCACCAACCACACAAATCATTTATTGAATAACAACACAAATCTTAGGATAAACACCTTAAATACACAGATTGTTCCTTTCATTTATTTTTTCTTCATTTCTTGCTTCTCATTTCAAGCATAAGCAGATTGTTCCTTTCATTTTTTTTTTCACTTCAAGCATAATCCAAGTATACACATTCGGATTACACTTGAAGCCATTCGGATTACAAGCCATTTGAAGCTCTTCCTACAAGAGAAGACAATAGTGTTTGTGTAGTAGGTAATATTTCTATTTGATGACGAATTTATCATATTCATTTATTTTATTGAAGTGTTCTTCCTTTGTTAGTGAAATAGAAAAAAAAAAAAAAAAAAAAAAAGGTATTTGTTTCCTTACAATATTTTCGGAATATGAGTGTTGTTACTTTAGTATACTGAAATAAAAAATGTGATACCCACTCGTACAAACATGATGTGAAAATAAATATTATGAAAAAAATTTACTGAATTGACAATAAATGTGATATCCCACTCGTACAAACATTTGTAGTTATTCACTACAAAAGTAAGAACACTCATATTATGTATTATGTACCCTTATTGTTCTATTATTAAGAAATATTGTACCCTTATTGTTCCATGTATACTATTCACTACAAAAGTAAGAACACTCATATTACTACAAATGTTTGTACGAGTGGAGTATCACATTTATTTTCACTTCAGTAAATTTTTTTTTTTTTTTTAACATTTGTTTTCACATCATATTTGTAAGAGAATGCATAAAAAAAAAAGTGTTGTAGGTATCACATTTTTTTATTTCACTACACTAAAGTAACAACACTCATATTCTAACAATGTTTGTAAGGAAACAAATGCCTATTTTGTTTTTTTCTATTTCACTAATAAAGGAAGAACACTTCAATAAAATAAATTAATATGATAAATTCGTCATCAAATAGAAATATTACTTACTACACAAAACACTATTGTCTTCTCTTGTAGGGAGAGCTTCAAATGGCTTGAAATCCAAATGGCTTCAAGTGTAATCCAAATGGCTTCAAGTATAATCCAAATGTCTATACTTGGATTATGCTTAAAATGAAAAAAATAATAAATAAAAAAAATGAAAGGAACAATATGTTTTATGCTTGAAAGGAGAAGCAAGAAATGAAGAATTTTTTTTTTTTTTGAAGGAACAAGATGTGTGTTTAAGGTTGTCTATCCTAAGATTTGTGTTGTATTCAATAAATGATTTGTGTGGTTGGTGTGTTATTTAATAAACAGTCATCTCCAACAAACTTAAATTCTACACGGTTGGTATGGTACAACAAAATATTATATTACAACAGTTGGTATGGTACAACAAAGTTTTGCTGAGGAACAAATCTTATTAGAGAGGAATAAAATTTCTAATACAAGGAACAAAATGTATTACACACTGTTACAACAATCGGGTGCACCAGTTCATTAGGCACTAAATGCACATTTAATGGGCTAGCTGTCAAAGTCAATGTTGTCAATCTCCATCTGCTAGATTTATCTCACCTTTGGATGATATACCCAGATGAATGTTGGCCCTTGGTTTTTTCCGCACCATATTACCATGCGGAGAAAACCTCTCTCCGTATCACAGCATTTCCCCGTATGTTAAAACCAAGTGGGCAGGAGAGAAGGGTAGGAAAATTAAAGAGTTAATTACATTTTGTTTACATACTGTTATGTCCATTTTCACTTTATCTTTCTTTTGCTTCATATATGTGATCACTTAATCCCTTATTAAGATTTCTCTCAAAATAGTCTCATGTGGGGTAAAGTGTTAAAATTAGTCTCACATGGGAGAGTTTAAGACTCCGTTTGATAAAACTGAAAATTAAGTACTGAAAATTAAGTGCTGAATTTTAAGTACAGAAAATTTTAAGTGATTGAATTTACAATACTGAAAACAGTTTTCAAGTATTGAAATAGACATCATTCAGTGATCATTTTCAGTAGAAATATTTCACTTAAAGTTTTCAGTGCTTTTTTAGCTGCTTTTTCAATTAAGTGTTACATTATCAAACGCACTAGAAAAAAAATAAAAATAAAAATTAAGTGCTTAAAGTTTTCATTTTCACCACTTAATTGGGTTATCAAACACACCTTAACCCAAAAACTAGCCCCAAATAGGGGGTTAACCCCAAAATTAACCTCACAAGGGGTGGTCAAGTGTACATATTTTGGACCATGATTAGAATTTTCATCAGCTTTGAGGAAAATCTAAACAGTTTCACTTTAGTTAGAAACAATAGGGGTTAAGTGTTTACTTTTAAAGCATAGGGGGTTTTAAGTGTTTACTTTTAAAGCACAGGGGGTAAAGTAAAAATTGTCTTAACCACAGAGGGCAGAGATCAAAAATTTGTTTCCATCTACTATTTCAGTCTGTCCAGAAACGGAAACGTTTCGAAAACATGTGGAAACATCGGAAAAAATTGGAAGCATGGGGGCAAAACAACTTCAATATTAACTATATGCAGTATAAAGCTAATCATTGGTAAATGAACATTTGAGATGTCTATATGTGTAGTTATATTACATTTAAAAATAAAAAAAAAATTAAAGTCACTATTACTTTTTTAAAATTAAATATCAACAATCATTAAAAAAAAAAAAGTCATTGACAAAATTTAAAAAACATCAACTTTTGAATTGTTATTTTGTGTTTTAATCTATTTTATATTTTCAACGTTGTGAACTTGCACCTAAACATTGTGATGGTTGCTCCTAACGTTTGAAAGACTTACTCCTAACGTTGTGAAGAATAGTTGCACTCGATTTGGAAACGAGTTGCTCCCTACGTTTTGAAGAATTGCTCCCAAACGTTTCAAAGTGTTGCTCCCAATGTTTCAAAAAATTGCTCCACAAAGTCATGTAAAATTTGATGACTTTTTCATTTTATAAAACAACAAATTGATTTTTTTTTTTTTTTTAATTTAGAAAAAGCAATAAACTGATTAAAAATTCTATGCAAAAAATTGACTTAAAGTTAATTATCCTAGTTTTTAAAGGGTAAATTGCACATTTCATCTCTATAGTTTTCGGGACTTCGACACTTTAGTCTCTGCATTTTACACATTAAATCCTAGAGTTTTATTAGTGTGTCAATTAGTCTAATCTTCATAAGCAAATGGAAAATGACATTTTTTTTACTTTTTTTTTCCGTTGCCATTTTCAATAATTTTTTGGACGGAATATGAAAATTGAATTAAATTGACACAATAATACACTCTAAGGTCTAATGTGTCCAAATTGAAAATGCAAAGATTAACGTGACACAACCCCCAAACTACAGGGTGAAAAGTGCAATTTACCCCCTTTTAAATATTTTAAATCTTGTATGTGAAAGAACCCTCTTTCACCTGACTTTATTGATGGGGAAATTATAATTCAACCCCCTCCAACTAAGGACATTTTCCTAATAACCCGTGTTTTTCTATTTGTTACACTAATTTTCTCTGTACTTTCAACTAAAGTGTCACTAGTAAGAAATCTGTTGAACTTAATTGAACATAGCATGTATAGAAGTTGTATCTTAAAAACGTGATAACCGAGGTGTGGATCAGTGGATCTATACTTGACTCAAGGTTAAAATAATTACGAAAAGTTATGTTCCTTCAAATTTAACAGATCTACTATTGGTAACACTTTAGTTGAAAGTAAAGGGAGAATTAGTGCCACAAATACAAAGGTCAAGCTGAAAATGACCTTAGCTATAAGGAGTACAATTGTAATTACCCTTTTTTCCCTGAAAATTGGCACTGAGCTGCAACCTAGGCCTGCCCGGCCCCACATATGCCCTTGTTCCTATGTATAAAATGTATAATTTGACTTCCATATATAAGGGGTTTTTATCAACACTGAATTATTACAGTTCCAATGTTCTATTCACTGTACAATAAAACCATCCTTGAAACCTTCCAGTTGAAGGGAATTCGGATCTTAATTTGCCTGTAACCAGGTAATAAATTATAAACCTTTGTTTTTTTTTTTTTTATTATTCTACTATCACAACAAGCACAAATATTTCCAAGTTTACATTACATTGCTGATGACTAATTCATTTGTATAGATTATGAATTTGCTCCTTGTATTGCGCTACAACTCTATCTCTACGGATTTTCATGGTTGGAGTCATTAAACCACTATCAATCTGCAATTCAAAGGCAAATTGTTAAACAATATTCAGATGGAACGGAGTGTTACATTATTTATTTATTTATTATTATTACGAGTATTATTTTTTTTCCAGATGAGGAACCCCTCCAAGGCTGGGCCATTTGGACCCAACCCTGCAGGGTAAACCACGGACGGATACATGCAAGCCACCACTGCCCACACACATCAGGTAAGCTGCGAGACTCGAAAGCAAGACCTCTGGGGATTACTCCCAAAGGTCTAGCCATCCGAGCATTGTAGTGTTGCAACTTGTAATGTTACTTGCAACGTGGGTGAGAATAATTTACCGTAAAGGGCTCGTCCACAACAAGAATTGGTCCAATTTGAAAAGAGCACTCAGAAGTCCTGAATGAATGAATTAAAAGTTATTTGTACATAAAACGCTCGGAAATTCTTGTGCAAGTGAATTGAATATATAAATTTTCTTAGTGGGCGTGCATAAATGGTGTGTAGTTATGCAAGAAAAATAGAGCAAGGAGAACAAAGTCAGAAACTAAAAACAAAACGAAAACAACAAAAGTTTGAACAAACATGTCCGGCCAATATCATTCTCAAAGGCTATTTCTCTGTAGTCTCATTAATCCAGGTTCCTGGGAGAGTAGACTGTACCTAGACCTAACTTCTGATGCACAAAGTGGCTGCAGTATTTATTAAGGCTTCGTTTGGTTTGCAGATCTATTGAAGGGAAAGAAAAGGGAAAGGAAAACTCTGCCCTAGTGTTTTCTCCAAACTTAAAAACATTAAAAGTTAATTTTTTTCAAATATTAGTGTAACTTCAAGTAAAAAGGCATACATGAAATGCTCTTTTAACTATATAATGACAGCTACCTTCAAAGTATAATTTTGAAGAAAACTATGAAACATACAAATTGGCAGACTAAACCGTTACTCCAAATTCTCTTCTATAAACCTCACCACACAAGACCAACATTCACAATATCCTAACCCGTGCCTCCATATTCCCTAACACCCAAGCTCAATTTTCTTATTATGCCAAAACGCCTTTATCTCAATCCAAGAAGAGACAATTGTAAAGTAATGCAAAGTTACATGCAAATCTATGCAGTGCTTCCCAAAAATTTGAACCAAAACAATAGAATTTAAAGAAGTAATACCATTTTCTCAGCTCTTTGAACAATAAGCTGGTCATTTTCTCTTTACTAAGTTCAGAGGCATTGGTATCTACAAACGACCTCTTTGCCGCCACCAAAATCTCTTCTTTATTGGGAACAATTATGGCTCCAAGACGTCGTTGATCCTACATATGATCAATGTCACAATTCTCAAAATAAGAGAAAGGCTCACTGCAATGGTGGAACCGTGGAAGATATTAATAGCACAATTTGACACACAAGTTAAAGGAGCCAAATCTCTAAATTAACTGATTAGTTTTCACCTGACCAATAACAACAATCTGTTGAACTAGACTACTCCTCATTGCAGCTTCTTCAAGCTCTGACGGTTCAACATTTTCACCTATTTTTGCAAACATACGAAATCAGTTGATGATACAAAGAATTTTTCAGAGGCAAATAACTGGTCAACAACGATATTATGTAAAACTACAGTGATAAATGTTTTTTCCTTTTCTATTTAGATCTCATTTTTTTAAAGGCGCACTTAAGCGTAAATGCCTTCCGAGGCTAGACGCAAGGAGCACTTTTAAAAATGTTATAAATTAAGTACATCTAATCACAATATATATATATAGTTAGCAACTTAGCATGCAAACATAAAAATTTTGAAACACGGAAGTAATGAACATTTTGGTCTATTAGCTCTATCGGCCAATACGCAAGTGTTGTGTGATGTATCAAAAATAGTCCACATTAGTATTACATAGTAAATATCTAAGCAAGTATGAAACTATCACAAAATTTCAAAAGTCAATTCCCATGAAGATTATGTGTACAATTAGGTCTTTTCATTTCTCTTTTCTTTTCTATCTCTAAATTCGTGAACCAAACAGAGTATTAGTGTTGGTTACAATTACAAGGAAGAATATTCTTTTATTTTAAAGAATGTGACCCTTGTGTTGGAAGTTCTAATGGATCTCAATGCTATATGGATCCAAAGCTAATAAGAGTTGGGTGTGAGATATGGGCCATAGTCTGATGCAGTGATGCCTAATTTAGCTGCTGATACATAACTTTATTGAGGCGGGGGGTTTGCACCTTGGTCTCTTATAAAAAGTGCAAAAAAAGTGCGCCTTGGCTGGGCTTGTTTGAAAGGGCATCACCTAGGGCAAGGCAAAGCTCAAGGTTGCACCTGCCTAAGCATGAGCCTTGGGCGGTGCTAAGGCGCGCCTTTAACAACAGAGGTGTAGATGCAGATAGGAGTTACGGGAAAAAGAAAAATAGAAATGAAAACTAATTCAAATATGGCACCAAAGAGGATTCTTGACTGCTTGTCATATAAGATGTAGATTAAACACCACAGCAGTCAAGCTTCAAGCACACCTGTTGAAAGAACAATAGTATCCTTAGCACGTCCTTCGAGAACCACAACTCCTCCACAATGACGGCTTCGCCCCACTGAATGGGAAGGTGCAATCCATCCTATATCACCAGTGTTTAGCCAACCATCGTCATCTATAGCTTGCTTTGTGGCCAGTGGATTCTGTTCAACATTCAATTCCATGTGAAGTAAAAAAAAACTATCAAAGTATGAAGATCCTACAAATAAGTTTTGAAACATCTTAACTATGCAAAGTATCATCAAGAAGCACGTATACGGACACGAGGACGGCAATGCACATCATAATGATAAATATGCATTTACAAATTACAATCGCGAGTGGTAAGAAAATCATATGATCTATAGTGGACAAAGATGTTTGATTATCTTAATTTTTTAATTTTAAAAGGTCCTAAGTTTTTATAATTTCAAAAGCACGATTTTGAATTCATAACTCCGGATATTCTCATAAGGTCCAATTATGCTTCGATAGACCCTGACTATTCATATTTCCAAATACCCAAATTACGACTTAAAGAATACTGATTATCCTCATGTTTTCAAGGTCCTAAAAACATACAATTCTACTTTATTTTTCAAAATTACAACAATTTTACAGTTGAAGCTGAAGTATCCAGGCATGTTCGTCATGTGTAGATAAAATCTTCAATGAACCACTAAACTCTCTTGATTTGGAAAAATCCTCTTATTGCCCTTTCTAGATGCTTAAATGAGGAATCAGAGAAGCAGGCAACAGCAGAATACAGAAGGCTTCCGCATCTAGAGACAATTCTTCCACGTAGAAGGCTTATGGTAATTGCAAACTTCTAGGATAGTGAACTGCTTAGGAGCCATTCCAGAAACTAAAGTTCCAACTTTCTTCACAATTACGTTGGACTCGAACGAAGGTTACATCCAACCAAATACTCCGGAGAACTGAGAATACTTAGGAAAAAACAGAAATATTTTACGGTAGGCTTCAAAGTTTAGATCCGAAAGATGACCAATCTTTCAGGTTAGGTAGCACTAACAACTGCCTTAGTTGGTTACACCTACCAAATTAAATTGGTAGAGCACTTGCTTCTTGTAATAGTAGGATGTAAAAACATACATAGCTTCACACAGACAAATAGGGAATTGAGGCATGAGCACATACAGTCAACAGTATCAATACTTCTATTTTTGTGTCTAACAACAAACAAGACGGGAACATCACTTTATTCACTGCTCGCCAAAATGTAGACAACTCTATTTAAAACTCCTAACCCCGGAAATTTTCCAATAAAGATAAACATTTTTCCCACCACAACATGGAATAGACCATCTATCTATTCAATGCTGGAACATAATGCCAATAGGTATTCTTATCAGGCCTATCAAATCAAATATATAACTATACGTGACAACTCTTTGTATCTTGTATATGCGCACTTACCTTGAAATAACCCTTCATCACCTGTGGCCCTCTGGCTTTCACAATGCCCTTTGAACCAGGAGGAAGAACTTCACCCGTTTCAGAATCTACAATTTTAAATTCTGTATGTTGTAGTGGGTGACCAATTGATCCAAGAACCTTCAAAGGTTAAATCTGTGACATAGTCATATGATGTACGATTTGATCTAAAGTAGAAATAATTGGAACAAAAGAAAAATAAATGAATGAAATAGTGCTGACTGTGATGGTTTATAGAAGGGCCAATTAGTGAAAAGGACATTATGATAAGATTTTCTAGAGTCAAGGACAACTAAGATTCTTGATTAGGGAAAGGGCCTCCATACAAAAATATTAAGTGAAATTTCACTTGGCATACATGAATTCAAGTGAAATTTCACTGAACTCGTACATGAATACCTTTGAGGGACTTTTTAACAAATAAAGAATCAAATTGGACTTAAACTCTTGAAAGTTATTTCTAGGGACTTTTGCCTACATTTTTATAGAAAGAAACTAATACGAAAAGATTTTATCCATCTAATGGTTAGAAAATTCAATTTATTAAAGTAATATTATTAGTATGTCATGCACATGATGTTACAATGGCTTTACGTTAACCAACTAGTTTTTAATCCCACACGTGGGGAATAGAAGAAATGACTTGATTATGTGTCCTATTTTGAATATAATAATTGAGGAGTAACAATGAAGGTCTCTAGTATATATCCTACTGGCCGTATGTCCTTTTGGCTATTTCCACATTGATCATACAAAAGGGGTTCAAATCTTCATACACGTTATAGGATCAGTGGCTTGTAGTGTATAATTTACAAGATTAGCACTCTAATGTTTGTCGAATGTCCTAATTGTTTCATGGCACATAAGCATGTGTATGACATCACAAGAAACCAAGACACCTGCACAAATGCACTATTCTTATTGACAAAGTTTTCATCACATTTTGTAACATGCAAGTCCTCGAAAAATTTTCCTTGCTTATGCATGATTTTGACTAGAAGACATATGAATGTAAGTGTGTTGTATGAGAACTCTTAATTACTGAATTTTATTTTTTTTATTTTTGTGACCAGCTAAAGGTCACGAGAGATTACTTCATTGTAGAGAAGACTATAAGTTAATATAGATATATCATAGCTTGTCTTGCCAACCACTTTTTAACAATTGAAAGACATACGATAATTATATTTTTAGAAATTTCTTTCCCTGCATGATCATGGATTACAACCAATCCAAAACCAACCATAAAAAAAGTTCCGACTAGAAACAAATTCATAGTTTTGGCATAATTGCGTTTAAAAAACTCATAACCTCACATGGTGCATGGATAATTGTCAAACATACATCTCTATTTTGTAAACTAATCAGCAGCAAACATATAAATTTACCAATCACATAGATAACAACTCTTGGGCATAGTGATTTAGCCCAAAAAAAAGAAGTGCGAAGAACTTTTGGGCAGTGTGCCCTTCTAAGAACACTCACGATAAACTAGGAAACCAGCCAGACAGGTTTTGTTATGTTACCACTTGTAAATGTCAAAGTAATTAGTATTAGGGCTAGTTCAGTCTTTTCATTCTTTTGTTTAACCTTACTATGAATATTTGTTTTATTGTTCGCTATTCTAATCTTCTGTAAACGAACTTTTGCAATAATTGAGTTCTCTTTTTTCCTACTTCTCCTTCTCTATCTGTCCAAAGTTTTCACAGCACTAGAGCTTCCATCAAGTGCTGGACCTCCACAAATCGACTACAGAGAACATTAGGGAACTCAACAATCACTTGTCGGGTGTTGGCTGAGGTCAGCAATTTCTGGCAGCCACTTTGTGGGTTTTGGTCACCCCCTCAAGCAGTATTCTGGTCACTTTTGAATTTTTTTTTGAAGCCATCTTGTAGGGTGTTCTGTTAAATCCTTGTTTTTGGAGTTTCTTTTTTTTTTTTTTTTTTAGGATTGTTTTTTGGAGTTTCAATTGCTTCAATCTTGTTCAGAGTGGGGTGACAGGGGCGGAGCTAGGATTTTTTCTTGTGTGTGTGTGTGTGTGTCAGGGGGGGGGGGGGGGGTTATAGCGCCCCCGATCCAAATTTTTTTGGTAGAGATATTGTAATTTTAGATTTTTAGAATTTTAAAATTTGTGTGATTCACGGATTTCACATATAGTGGGTTCATGAGTAAGCATAATTACAAAGACAAACTAATCTCTACACGAATCTTCCCAAAAAAAAAGAGTGTTTTTTTGCTTTATTCTTTATTATTATTTCTACTAGTTTAACTTATAAAACAAATAATCCTTAATATATTCAAAGGGAAATCTACAAGGGCTCAAATATTTTAGGCTAATTGAGTAAGATATTAATTGGGGGAAAGTTAGAACAATGTAAGGATCAAAGTGACATTTCTAAGCTTAAAAGGGTAAATTACAAATTTCAGAGGGGGCACAAATGCACACAATACTAAATACATAGGGTAAAACTATAAATTCCAAAAGTTGAGGGTGGTCCTATGGTGGCTCCACCACTGGGGGTGATTAGGCTTGGGGGTTAGATTAGAGTGACCCGTGACCATTTGAATCGCTTTAGGTTGAGAAGTTGCAAAACAGAAGGTTCGGATGGAATATTTTGGTGCAGGGGCTGTGCGGCTTGATGCATTTGGCCCTGTTCTGACGTTGGTTTGGTCCTACAGTGGCTGTTTGGGTGTGGATGCTATTTTGAACCTGTGATAGGAGTATTTTTCGGTTGTTTTAGTCTATTTGATTGCATCTCTTTGGTTCTGTTTTCTTCGCATTTCAGTACGGTTGCATTTGGTTTTGTTTTGCATGCTACTCTGTGGCTATGGCAAGTGGAATTCTGATTCGCTTTAGGCTTCACAGGAGTATTTTCGGTTGCTTTAGTCTATTTGATTGCATCTCTTTGGTTCTGTTTTCTTCGCATTTCAGTACTGTTGCATTTGGTTTTGTTTTACATGCTACTCTGTGGCTACAGCAAGTGGAATTTTGATTCGCTTTAGGCTTTCTCAACAGATTGCTCATTGTTTCATGGTTTTGGCTTCAATTAGTTTCTCTAATACTGTACCTAACGAGATTGGCCGCCTTGCAGGCTAGTGATGGGCTTAGTGTGCTAAGTCCGTAGCAAGGAGGCCATCTGTATGACCATAGTGTTGATTCTTAAGATCTCGTTCTGATAGATAAAAATTGCAAAAGAGCAAAGTTTTGGTAGATGTCATGAATCCTAGAATGCCCAGATGATAAGTATTGTTCATTAGATTTCCTCTCTCTCTTCGTATGCTAACTTTATGAGAAATCCCTGGAAAAACGATGGAATAGACTGCAAGATTTGCATTCATTAAGCATGTGTACTTAACCACAAACATGACCCTTATTCAAAGGAAAAGCCCATTTGGGATAGCTTCTATGTTACATGGACTCTTCAAAGTGTCCGGAAGACACGGGTATGATTGCCATATCCGACACGGATACTTTGCTTTTCTTGACTGAAAATTACACTAAACTACACTAGAAGGATCCTACCCAAGTGTCATACCCATGTCCGTAAAGAGTCGTGTCGACACGGGTACTTCTCCTATTTAGAAGAGTCCATGTAACATAGGATAGCTTTTAAAAAACTATGATTCCTTTTTAAAGTCAAAAACATCTTTTTGAAAAACTCTTGTAGCTTTTAAAATCCTCTTCCAAACAGTGATTATTTTAAAAGCTAACCCAAACGGGCTCGACGTACTCCTGTTGCTGATCTATTTTGCTGTCATTATAGTGGTTGAAACTTGAAAGTAACAAACTAATAGTAGTTCCACATATCAAAATGAACTGGACGTTTCTTACATTACAGGTACGATGCCGAGCAGCCACAACAGGAGATGATTCTGTTAATCCATATCCATTCTGCAGTTTTATGTCAATTGCCTGAGTACATAAAAACACAGAGTAAGCAGCAATGGACTTTAGACCCACTTAAGACCCCTTGGGATGGCTTTTTTCAACAAATAAGCGGTTGTTTAAAAAAGCTGTAACCGTTAGGATTAGCTTTTTCACAGCTTTTTTAAAATTTTGATTCCTTTTCAAAGCTGAAAAAAAAAACATTTTTTTGTCCCCAAAAGCTCCAAGTTGTAGCTTTAATAAATAAATAAATATCTCTTACTCCAACAAAGGTGATTATTTTAGAAGCCCAACCCAAACGGGCTTTTAGGAAGCTAGGAAATCACAAGTAACAAACCTCAAAAAACCTGTCAACATGTGAAGGCAAACTACCACCTCCACTTACTCCAGCCTGCAGAAGATCAACAAGATTTTGCTTTTGTTATTTTCCTTAATTGACTCCTTCCAGGTTATAGTAAACCTGTTTACGAAAAACCATGTAGCACGACACTTCATTTTCAGTGCCGTTTGCGTTTCCGACACTCTGCGGACACGGACACGACTATGGAAGTATCTAGATTAATTTAAATTAAATCATATTGGTGGACACTTCTGGGACACGGCAAGACACGTCCGAACACTCCTGGGACACTTTTGGCCTGGTGGTCCATTTATTTATTTATTTTGGGGGGGGGGGGGGGGGGGGAAGCGGGGGTTGCTTTGAGGAATGATGATCTTTTTAAAATAAGTGTTTCTTGAGGGACACTCCTGGGACACTTTTGGCCTAGTGGTCCTATTTTTTTTTTTAATGATTATTTTGGGTTTTGAGGAATAGTGATCTTTTTAAAATAAGTGTTTATTTGGGGGTACAAACAAAATATTGAGAAAATAAAATGATATATAAGTACGTATATCATAATATCATATAAGCCTTAGCCTCTTAGACTCTTTCTTTTTAAACCTTGTTTCGTCTATACTCTTTCTTTATTAGTTGTTACATGGGTCAAAAAGGGTTTTGAGTTTAGGGTTTTTTTTTAAGGTTACAAATTGTTTTTTTTTTTGGATTGATATGTAATGCAATGTTGATGTTTAATCCTCCCTTCTAATTTTATTTTACTTAAAATTAAATTATATTCAGAATACATATTTTTTTTTCGAAGTATCCTAGCCGTCTCCGTATCCTATATTTTTAGGATTTGCCGTTTCGCCGTCTCCGTGTCGTATCGTGTCCGTGTCACGTGTCCGTATCCGTGCTACATAGACGAAAAAAGAGAGGACTATGCGGAGATGAATAGGGGAATGACATTTGTCAAAAAGGAAAGATAATATAATATGTTGGTCTCTATTGGGAAAAAATTGCAGCAATTGAACTGTTACAGCTCTTTGATAACATAACAAGAAGGAATTCTTCAAGTGAAGCAGCTAAAATAAAGCTTCAAAGAGTCAAATCATTTTGGAGAAAAGTGATATACAACAGATTCTTTGGTTACTGATCATTATTCATTTAAGTTATCAGGAATCTTGCCGCGGATTTTACTTTAAGAAGTCAAAATTCATTGCGTTTGAAGTACACCGTTCCATTATAGGCCTTCAATGAGAAGCACTATCTGTAAGTTTGATGATTCACCCTAGGCTAGCCAGTACAATTGGGAATTGGCTGTATCTTATGGATGAAGCTTCTGAAATTTTGACCGAGTCCTCTTTGCCTTTTATGAAGTACACTACAAAAGATGAACCATGACTTTTAATTCTTGGGTTACAAGAAGCAAAGGGAAAAAGTTTTTTTCCCAACATGCAAATGGAGGGGGAAAGTTTCGAGGAAATTTTCTGTCATTGACTATTATCTTTTTAAACAAGTATAGTTTCTGTCGTTACCATAGAGTACAAAGGAGGACTATTTTGCCAATTCCACCAGTATAAAGTAACCAGACAGTAAACAACAAAAAGAAGCTAAGTAACCTAAATCAGGCTCCATGTATCAAATTCAGATAGAAAAATGGACCTTTGAAATTCCAATAGCAGAGTGAATTTTATTGTAGACGATCTTCTTTGCCAACAAATGTACTGGCAACAATATTGCAGCAATAGTTCTTGCCCATAACCAATCAAACACTGAAACAAGGTAAAACTGCTGCTTCCGACTGTTCGTTAGATATTTCCCCTGAAAAAAGGATGAAAATCAAGTAATCTTCATCATGTACATAAAACCAATGAAGCAAAGTTGACGTATGAATGAGACACATCAACTGTTGGGTTCTAGTACTCTTCAGAGATGTGGGATTTATTGGTCATATGACTGACTCTCTGACCCTGAATTGCAGAGTAGTATAATCTTTATGAAGAAACCACATAGGATATTTGAGTCCATAAACACTGACCATCAATAAGATTATTGCTCATGCTCACCATTGGCATTATGCATCCTCGGTGGTTCCAACATAGCAAGTTAATTAAGAGAAAATAATAAGAAGGTAGAAGATGCTAAGGATCACCTCATAAATTCTTTTGAACTCCATGTATGCCAAACTGATTTTAATAGACAAAAGTGCAACAAGCTTACGAATTGCAGAGCTTGTTGAAATTTGCTTTTGAATCCCACTGCAATCATAGGTAAAAGCAATGAAAAAGTGAATTTACAAAGCATGCACACATGAGATTCAGAACTCCAGCAGGATGGAGAAACAGATTCAAGAAATGCTCAATGAATACAAAGAGAAAAGCAAATGAATTAATAACACATGAAGAGCTAATATGGCATCAAAAATCAACAGAAGAAAAGCTTCGATTACATAGAAGGAACTTTGGAACTAACTTATCCTTCACTTAATATTAGCCAACCAAGGACAGCTTGTGCGTGTCACACACACCAAATCAATAGAAGCTTGCACACAGGTATTACAAAATAACCTCTAAAGTAGCCAGCAATCACATCGCTCAAAACTTCAGCATATAACTATCAAGGAAAAAAGCGTAGTTTAAATATATTTTGTTTCAGTTTGCCTATCAACAAATAATTTAGACTACTTTAACATTTTTTCTTGCCAGGAATTAGGAAAATACATACTATTTAAGAACTGCTTAAGGAAAAAGCCAATCATGTAGAAACTAAGACTGCAAGAATAAACAACTATGACAAATGGAAAATGCAAATTAAAGGGAAGAAAAAGAGTAAAAGGAGTCCTCAAAATCTTGGGCTCGTCAACAAAATTCTTTAGTTCAAAAGTAGCCTCACATAGCAGCGAAAAAGTTAACAAAATAAATTCTCCCCTTTACGGCGGTTTCTAACATAAATGGGTCCAATGTACGAAGTACACAAATGATATGCCAATTGTGTTTCAAAAGTTTAAACCACTTGAGAACCTCAGAATCGGAATAAAAATTTGCAAAAAATCTACAGAAACTTTATTCACAATCTTACGGAACTCGTCAGCAAACAGTGAAGTTTTTTACTCACACTAGATAAAGAAGTGAAAATCTGCACAAGCTCATTCAATTTCTTAGACCCAACCTTTTGGTGATAATATGGATGCCAAATTACTTGGGAAAATGGTGCTACGACCATCACATACAAAGAAAAGAAAATATACCTGTAGAGCGTTTCATATACTAAAGGAACAGATATTAGGTAATGGGGTTGATAGTGTCGCAAATCTTCCTGCAATAGAAATGCTTGTAGAGATTAGAAGAGAGAACTGCGGTAAGGATGATAGCAAACACATTGCGGTAAAACAAACCAAATGTAAATCCATGGAGGATCACAGGAAAAATCAACAATCAGAAAATACCTTCAAATTTTTCACAGTCGTGTACACTTGCTCAGCTCCATGTGCAGATACGAAATATTCGCAAGCCCTCTCATATGCATGCCAAGGCGGAAGCATGCTTAGAAATCTATCCCCAGGTTCAGCTGGTACAATGTCCCATAAATTATTTATCTGGAAAAAGAATAAAGCCGGAACAATAAGATAAACTATTCCTTTTATAGTAAAACAATAAGGATGGTTTTTTGAGAAATCAATGTTCTAAAACTCGCTAGGCGCTAGTTGGGCGGTGGATAGCGCCTAAGGGGAAAAATTATTTTAAAGCAAAATAAATAATATAGACACCAATTCTACAAGTTTAATTTATAAACAAGTTCTGAATAAATAAAAAACCATAAACACACATTATACACACACACCCACTGATACACACATACACTGATATAAACAAGTTCTGAAATAAAATAAAAATTTTAAAAAAAATAACACAGTGTGTCGTGTAAATGAGACTATGAGAGGAATCAGTAAATGTAAATTAGTTTTTGGTTTTTTGGTTTTTATTTTATTATTATAATATATATATATATATATATATGAAAATTACGCCTAGCCGCCTAGGACCGCGCATAGTAAATTAGGCGATTTTACAAACGCTTAGGTGAAACTCTGGGCAGTGGGGGGCCACCTAGCCCGAGTTTTAGAATACTGTGAGAAATAAACGAAAAAAGCAGAAGATATGACTTTGTCAATGTGATTTAAAAATGTTCATTATCTCCCAACCTCAAGGATACAATAATTGTTGAGCATCCGAGTTCCTTGGACGGGTGAGTCCTTGCAGCAGATTATGGGCATATGACCAAGAGATGGGACTTATCTTTCACCAAAAAAATTCCATCCTCCACCTTTCTTAGATCACCTTTCGCAACATCTGCCAATGATGCCATATCTTCAAGAATGCTCGTAAGTTTGGTTTCTGTGTCTGTCCCAAAGGATTAAAAGGAAACCTGTAGATTTTGAATCTCTTCCAAGTTCTGCACCATGTGCACAACACTACCACTGCTGCGACAGTTTGTGTCGCACCCAAAAAATCTTCAAGACGTGTAACACGTTCCCTTAATGTCTCAGTTGCATTGCCACCAGCCATGCAATTGTGCTCTGATACCCATTACTCCTCCATGATGGCCAAAGATGCCTAAGATGCCCTCTTAATCCAACAAATACAACGCAACACGCACAAGGCACACACGAACTACAAGGAAACACTGCCCTATGTCTGAACACAAGATACAAGGAAAACCAACTAATAACTACCCATACCCTCCTATTGATGGGTTGCCCTTGCAGGCCACAGCATGCCTATA
Source organism: Hydrangea macrophylla (assembly GCA_033977485.1). Classification (NCBI taxonomy): domain Eukaryota; kingdom Viridiplantae; phylum Streptophyta; class Magnoliopsida; order Cornales; family Hydrangeaceae; genus Hydrangea; species Hydrangea macrophylla. Next base: position 79,015,088 of record CM066986.1, on the reverse strand, counting down.
TCTAGGCCACAACACATATACATGATCTGTGCCTCTATAGATCTCAGTTGACATACCCAACTGCGTGGGACAAAGCTCAACCAATCAGCATTCAGCATTTATGCTTTGCAGTTGGCATCCCCAACTGCTAGGATAGGCAGCAATGATAAAAAGACAGTAATGCAGAGCAGTTGTATTTCTTGCACTAGATATCCAATATCTTGTTCCACCCATGTAACTACTCTCAACCGCCAAGGATCGACTGTAGCCACCCAAACTGCCTTTGTGATGGACTATGGTCACTTTGTCCAGCAACTACGCATTTTGTGTACCACCTCTCCACAATTGCCCACACAATCGTTCAAGATGCCACAATTTGTGCCATCTATGTGCACATCAATACACCAAGTCATGCCCAATCTATGCCTTGGTCTTTGTGGGCATGCAACGCCTTGCCATGCCCCAAGAGTCATGCTACACCTTGATTAGTCCCAGCTCTTGGTCAAGTACCCACAATCTGTCGCAAGGACTTCCCTGTCCAAGGAACTCAGATGCACAGGACCTAGGCAGGAATTCCTTGGATGTGCTTGGCCTTGTCATGGGCAGCAACTCCATGCCCTGGACGTCTTAGCACACTAAGGTGCTAGCAGCAAGATAGTACCATCTTACTTATATATTCAGCATATTACATCACATGAGATTAAACTAAGTTAACGTTAAAGTGGAAACCTTAGATCCCAAGAACTCCCCTTTCCTCTAAAAAACAAATAATAGCAAAATAAAATTAAATAAATGATGAAGAAGAAGAATAAGTAAAAACTCGTACCTGGTGCAACAGATTTTTATGTGTAAGCATTACACCCTTGGGGTTGCCGGTGGTTCCACTTGTGTATACAAGTGTAGCAATATCATCCGAACTGATGGCTTCGTAAATATATTGTTTCCCTGAAACTAATTTAGTCAGAGAAATTGTTCACAACCTGCTGAGAGAAAACACATGTACAATGAAGAATATCTAAAAAAAATTATTTCAATAAGTAGTTAAGTTTACAAAATTTAATAGATAAGGAACCCTCTACAAATGAAATATATCTGTCTTTAATTTCCACCAAAACTGCAGATTTGGGTAAAAGTTTTGAACATTTTAACTTTTGACTTGAGAGGAATCTTGAGTGAAATTAAAACAATTATGAGCACATCTGGTAACTGTAACCGCATGCTTACGCATCAGACAAACTTCCGCAACAACATAATAAATCATAGAAGATGTAATACCCATAATATTGTGTATAGGTGAAACCCTACCCACCACACTCTCCTTTGATGTTCATGAAAGGTAGATCCTGGAAATGTTACCGACTCATTCCTACCACGTGCTCATAACAGGAGCATAGATAAATGGCTGCCCTTCGTGCACATATGTTGTATATTCTCCATATTTTATGCCGAAATCTTATAATCAAGCTAGACATACTCACCTTACTCAGTGCTGTCCTACCTCATTACTATCGTGCTTTGGAGACCCTCTTCAGTAACAAACTACCAATTTTCTAATGCCCCAAAATTGTGCCATGTGGCTTCTTTTGTACACATATGGGACAGCAAGATGGTCACCACCCTTTTGTTATTTCATTCCATGTGAACTCTCTTACAGCATAATTCACCAATACTACCATCTAAAATACACAATACTGACGGTATCAAAGCAAAATTTTCAAATACATTATGTCAGAATATTCTTTTTCATGTACAATCTTCCACATGCAAAAAAGTAATATTCCTTCTGATTTTCTAGTTTCTGGTTGAAGCTTTAGAAAGTACAAAACAATGTAATATCAGCACTTAATACAGGTGTAAACATAAAATACTATTGGCTTTACACTTCGGCGTATTTATAAGTTGTGTCATGTGTACATATGTGTGTGCGCCTATACGAAACTACATATTGTTGAAAATATAAGCCAAGACAATATCAAGAAAGAAATGGAGAGAATCAAGTATCCACATAAAGAATCAATGACATCAAGAGAGAGAATATGACCTACATTATAGAAGAGTAATTTACGGAAAATATCCAAATTATTTTTTATTGATTATGTTTCCATTTGTTGTACAATTTTGTTTCCTCTTGCTATGTTACATGGACTATCTTCTTAATAGGTTGAAGTTCCTGTGTCCGAGACTCGACACTTGGACATGTGTATATGATATGTGTCCGACAGTTCTAGTTGGACACTCACTGTTGAGATTGTTTGTCCCACATCGGGGACTTATAACCTAGCTACTCAATATATAAGTTCAAGGGGCCACTCCACCCATAGCCAACTGGTTTTGGGTTGGATGCTCCAATTCAACATGGTATCAGAGCAGGTTATTGTTGGGCCCAATTTGTCCACGTGTGCTCCATGTCACCCTATCTCGGTAATCCACGTGTTTGGTTCTCCGTCATGCCACACGTGCGGGGGCGTGTTGAGATTGTTTGTCCCACATCGGGGACTTATTACCTAGCTACTCAATACATAAGTTCAAGGGGCCACTCCACCCATAGCCAATTGGTTTTGGATTGGATGCTCCAATTCAACACTCACCAAGAAGCAATGTCTTAAAACCCGGATTGGACCACCCGGTTCAACTGGTACAGTCTGGTTTGGACTGGTAAATTGGAAAATTCTCAAAACCAATTTATTTTTCAAAACCCGGAAAAACCAGCAGTTGAACTAGAAAACTTTTGATTATGTATTCTATTTTTTGTATAAGTAATTATTAATAGTTAATATATAATTATGACATCACGGTTCAGTTGTGCTTGACCCAAGGGTTGAACCAGTGATCTGGTCATTTTTACGGTTCAACGAATGGTCCGGTTTTCAAGACATTGCCAAGAGGCAAGAAGCATGTTAGCTTCTTGCAGAATAGCATATTAAAATCTCTAATTATATTCATTTTGCTACAAAGTCTTTCAAACTAGACGAAATGTCCATGCTACAGTTTTATTATTAAATAAAAACACTATTTTCACCTAGGAATATAAGGAAAATATAGATTTATTGCCATGTCTCCTGTCACTAAATTCAAGAATTTTGGAAAGTCCAACACTTAAGACACGTACCCTCACCCAATACTCCTACCCAAGTCCATGTAACATAGACCTTTTGGTATCATTGAAATCCCTAATTATACACAATAAGGTGTTGGTTGTATTCCGAAAATTATCAACAAAGCTCTCATTCTTGTTTGTCTACATATATTATCAGGTATATGAAATATGTATATTGGTGCATATCTATGCGCAAGGCGTGTACAAACACATACATCCTAGCATACAGAGAAGTTAATTGATTGAACCAACAACTTACCAATGTTGCTTAGAAAACGATTTTGACAAGAAAAATCCATCAATTAAATTTTTTTTTTTTAAGTAAACTTCCATGTTCTGTTATATAAATCTTTATGAGACATTCTATAACCAACCAAATAACAGAGAATGTTGAAAACATTTTTGGCAAAGATACTTTGTCCAAATAAATGAAACGAAAGCCTCACAAAGAAACAGAACTGTACTTCGTTCACCGCTTTTAAGAACAATTGCGAGCATTATATATCACTCCATCATCACGACTATCCTATAGACATATATGTGCTCTTGTTCAATATTGAATTCGAAAATGGGGCAGAATTGTAATTTTAGGAGTTTGGACTTTAAAAGCAACCAACACTAGCCCCTATAGAAAAAGGAAGGTAACACCCAAGTCTTGTTACGGAGCTATAAACCGATCCACATTATCTGTTAATTTTTTGGCCGAGCTGATTCCTCGACTATTACTCAATGTAAAAAAAATGGAAAAAAAAAACCCTAAAAAACTATGATACCAATATAAATCTCAGGATTGTCAGCGAGCCAAATCATAAAACCACTCATGCCTTTTCTTTTCTTTTTTGACCTTTACAGCTGTAACAACTCTGTTGTGGCGACATTGTCCTTACAGCCTTCAATTTTTCAATATACAAAATGAACTACCGGCTTTTCAAATATGTGCTCTAAAAAAACAGTAAAAACTTTTTGATACTGAAATACCAGCCTTATTCTTTAAAATCTATTTCTTTTATTCTGTGTAGTAGATATCCATGTATCAACCATATATTCCTCTTAACAAAAAAAAAGGATCAAAAGGGTCCTATATTAGATATCCGAGTACAGTTGTTCTAGAACCACCATATTCCTTAAAAACAATAGTATGATAAGTTAAGATATGGAGTGTCCCCTAAAGCGAAAAAATGGAACTTTTAATTACTTGACCCACTACAAAAATACTTACTAGCATCATGAGAATCGAGCAGAATCGTACGATTCTTGTGTCCCAAATCAACAATCTCCTTAAAGTTATAAACAGGCCATCCGTCTGTTACTTTGCTAGCCAGGCATGATTTCTCTCCCCAAAGTACGATGATAAATCTTATAGCTGCCCGGGAACAAAATGTCTCCGCAATCCGGTTGAACATTTCAGGATTATCCACAAGAAGTGCTACACTGCCACAATATTAAAGATAGAATGAACAACATTGTTTACTTTCATAATTGTAAAGATGAAAAGTATGGTGGGAATATCTGTTTTGGTATATTCAACATAACATGAGAGAATACAATGAGCCTTTATATAGGCTTGATCTAACCTAGATTGTTTTACTCTTTAACCGATGTGGGACAACCACATATATGTTGAGAGTAGTTGTTTTATTTGTTTTTTAGTTACTTGTATTATTTAATACTTGTTAGTGGGTCTTATTTGTAATTATTTCTTCTCCTTTTTATGAATAATATATAATAGGGTTAGATTATTTTCTAACCCTAAGCTTGCAATTATTTGTGTTAACATGGTATCAGAGCCATGGGATCTCCCATCCACCACCACCACCTGCGCCTAACCCTAACCACCACCACCACCACCTGCGCCTAACCCTAACAACCACCACCACTTGCACCGAGCCTTCCCCACTCACCCATCCTCTCACCGCAGCCACCATCACACCCCTGACCTGCGCCGCAGCCACCACCACCTCCCTGCCCTTCGCCGCAGCCTTCACCCCCCTCCAGGCCTGCGCCGCAGCCACCACCACCTCCCCTGACCTGCGCAGCCTCCAACCCTATCACCTCTGACCCTGCGCCACTTCTCCAACCACCCTGGACTAATCCAAATTGCTGTTCTGATTTCCTTTCTTTCTCGGTGTTGTTAGGTCCTCTTATGGACCCTTGATCACTATTTAGGGTTTCCCATCTTCTACGTTATCCTTCACACCTTTGTTTGGGTTTTCCATTCTTATCCGGTGCTATGGCAGACAAACCGGAGACGTCTTTACCAACCACAATTCACACTGTGGTTGCTCCTTTGGATCCCAACTTGAAAATTACTCCCACTCCCTTTGATGGCCAAAACTATTTGAAGTGGTCACAGGCAGTGGAATTATACCTGAAGGCACGAGGGAAGATGGGTCATCTTGATGGGCGCGTAACAGCCCTTATTTCTACAGATCCAGGCTACGATAAGTGGGAGATTGAGAACTCCGTTATCATGGCATGGCTTATTAATTCGATGGTTCCTGAAATTGGTGAGAATTTCTATCGCATGAAGACTGCCAAGGCGATTTGGGACACGGTTACATCTACTTTCTCTCGCCGCCTCGCCGGGGGAACTATGCACAGGAATTTGAGTTACTTCGTTCTATTGACCGTTCGGAACAAGGTGACATGACTGTCACAAAATATTTTCAGTTTCTTACCACTAGTTGGGATCGCATTAACCATCTTCAGGCCTATCAGCCTGTCTGTGTTGCGGACGCAGAGGGGTATCGGAAGTTACTAGAAAAGCAAAGGGTCTTCAAATTTCTCCAGGGACTTCACCCAGATTATGATGCAGTTCGTAGTCGGGTACTCGGGATGGACACTCTCCCCACTCTTCAGGAGGCCTTTGCTCATGTACAGAATGAGGAGAGCCGCCGTTCTGTCATGCTTCCACATACATCTACCGAGAGGTCTGCTTTGGTATCAGTCCCACCTAGAGATGGGACTCAGCAGTCAGCTTCTTCCGATCACCCTGTTGTGATCTGTGATTATTGTTTTAAGCCCCATCATACTAGGGCTAACTGTTGGAGCCTTCATGGCAAACCTCCTGGTGGTCGGGGAGGTCGTGGAGGTCGAGGAGGGGGTCGTGGAGGTCGTTCTGGGGGCCGTGGAGAGGCTGCCCGTGCCCATCATTCTGCTGTTCCAGAGCCTTCAGCGCCAGTTTCTAGTGGTCCTCCGCCATCTTCTGATGCCAGCTCTAGCTCTTTGTCTGCCTCCGAACTTGAGACTCTTCGGCACCTTATGGCACGGTGTGTTACTCCGACATCTACAGGCTCTTCCTCATCCTTTGCCCAGACAAGTAATGTTGTTCCATCACCACGAGCATTCCTTTCTCATGTCTCATCTCCCTGGATTATCGATTCCGGGGCCTCTGATCACATGTCCCCTTCATCGAACCTTTTTTCTGAATATGAGTCTTCTTCAGGCCAGGATAAGGTTCGAATAGCTGATGGTACCTTCTCCTCTGTTTAAGGGAAAGGTTTAATTCATGTTACTCCCTCTTTACCACTCACTTCTGTGTTACATGTTCCCAGTTTTGCTCACAACCTTTTATCTTTGAGTCGTATTACTCGCGATTTGAACTGTAGTGTAACCTTTTATCCTTCTCGTTGTGTGTTTCAGGATCTTATCACGAGGAGGACGATTGGCAGTGGTAGAGAGGAGCACGGTCGATACATTCTAGATGAAGGGGAGAAGTTGGCTCATCATACAGTAGTTATAAAGAATAATGCTGAAGACTTACACCTTTGGCATAGGAGATTAGGACATCCTTCTTTTTCTTTACTTAGACATATGTTTCCTACTCTAGTAAAACATACTGGTATTTTGAATTTTTCTTGTGATGCTTGTGAGCTTGGTAAACATTTTCGAGCTTCTTATGCTCCTAGTGATAATAAAAGTTCAGCTCCATTTGCTTTAATTCATACTGATGTGTGGGGTCCTTCTCGTACTGTGTCATTGAAAGGTCATCGTTGGTTTGTTTCTTTTATTGATGATTTTTCTCGTACTACTTGGATATATCTGATGAAAGAAAAACGAGAAGTATTTGCTATTTTCCGAAATTTCCACAAAATGGTCAACACTCAATTTGGGGCTGTAGTAAAAATCTTACGTTCTGACCAAGGTGGTGAGTATATTGATTCCTGTTTAGGTGCATATTTCTCCTCTCAAGGTATTGTTCACCAAACTTCTTGCACTGCTACTCCACAACAAAACGGTGTGGCAGAGCGCAAGAATCGTCACCTTCTCGATGTTGCTCGCTCCTTACTCTTCCAAGTTAATGCTCCTCGTACTTATTGGGGAGAGGCAGTCCTTACAGCTGCTTATCTCATTAATAGGCTCCCCACTCGTGTCCTCAATAAACACACACCTCTTCAGGTTCTTTCTCATCCTTCCCTCTCCACTTCCATTCCACCTCGTGTCTTTGGTTGTGTTTGTTTTGTTCATAATCATTCCCCTACTCGTGGGAAGTTAGACCCTCGGTCTATTAAGTGTGTGTTTGTTGGTTATTCACCTACACAAAAGGGTTATAAGTGTTACCATCCTCCTTCTCAAAAATAGTTTGTGTCGATGGATGTCACTTTTCATGAGTCTCAGTCCTACTTTGTTGACCCTCAGGCATCTCTTCAGGGGGAGACACAGTGTGAAGAGATACCTGTTACTTCTGTATTACCTATGATGATTGAGGTAGAACAGGAAAGAGTTGAAGGAGAGAGTGAGGAAGTTGGGATAGAGAGAGATGACAGGGAGTCTGAAGGAGCGGGAGTTGAGAGGGAGAGAGAGTTAAGAGTCTATTCGAGGGGGACATGGAGTAAACGTAAGACTAGAGAGTCTTCAGAGACTGTTGCTAGAGAGGCTTCAGAGACTGTTGCTTCTCCTCCTCCACTGCCATTCTCTCTGAGTGATAATGATTCAGGTAATTCTCCAGATATACCCTCTCCAGAAGAAAATGATTTAGACATTCCCATTGCTGTTCGTAAGGGTGTTAGATCATGCACTCAACATCCTATCTCTAATTTTGTATCTTACTCTCATTTGTCTGCCTCTTATAAATCATTTCTTTCAAAAATTTCCTCTGTCAGTGTTCCTAACCATATTCAGGATGCTCTTGCTGATCCCAAGTGGAAACATGCTATGAGTGAAGAAATGAAAGCTCTTCACAAAACTGGCACTTGGGAACTAACAATGTTGCCTAAAGGTAAGAGGACTGTGGGGTGCAAGTGGGTGTTTACAGTAAAGCACCGGGCTGATGGTTCCATTGAAAGGTACAAGGCTCGATTGGTAGCAAAGGGTTACACTCAGACTTATGGTGTTGACTACGAAGAGACCTTTGTTCCAGTTGCAAAAATGAATTCGGTAAGAATCCTTCTATCCCTTGCAGCAAATCTAGATTGGCCTCTTCACCAGTTTGATGTGAAGAATGTATTCTTACATGGTGACCTAGAAGAGGAGGTTTACATGGATATTCCCCCTGGTTTTGAGGATTCCAAGACAGAGGGTAAGGTGTGCAGATTGAAAAAATCTTTATATGGTCTTAAACAGTCTCCGAGAGCTTGGTTCGAAAGATTCACTCAGGCTATGCTTCGGTTTGGTTTTAGACAGAGCCATGCAGATCATACATTGTTCATCAAACATTCTAAACTGGGTAAGACCACTGCACTTATTGTTTATGTTGATGATATCGTGCTCACAGGGGACGACTTAGAGGAGATGGGAAAATTGAAAAATCAGTTAGCCACAGAATTTGAAATAAAAGACTTGGGAGCCTTGAAGTTCTTTCTGGGAATTGAACTTGCAAGGTCCAAGCAAGGGATTTTTATTTCTCAAAGGAAATATGTTTTGGACCTGTTGAAAGAAACTGGAATGCTTGGTAGTAGAGCTTGTGATACGCCTATGGAGCAGAATAAAAAACTCAGTGAAGACAAAAATGGGGAATTGGTTGACAGGGGGAGTTATCAGAGACTTGTTGGTAAGCTTATTTATTTGTCTCATACTCGCCCTGATATTGCTTTTGCAGTTGGTGTTGTTAGCCAGTTTATGCACTCTCCTCGGGTGTCACACCAAGATGCAGTCTTTAGAATTCTTCGCTATTTGAAGTCTGCTCCCGGAAAGGGCTTATTTTTTTCTAAGCATGACCACCTGAGAGTTGAAGCTTATACAGATGCTGACTGGGCTGGTTCTGTCACTGATAGAAGGTCTACCTCCGGCTACTGTACGTTTGTTGGGGGTAACTTAGTTACTTGGCGAAGCAAGAAGCAGAATGTTGTGGCAAGATCTAGTGCTGAGGCTGAGTTCAGGGCAATGGCCCAAGGTATTTGTGAGCTTCTTTGGGTCAAGTCTTTGTTGAAGGATTTGAAGATTGAACAGGTTGATTCCATGAGACTGTACTGTGATAACAAGGCGGCAATCAGTATAGCTCATAATCATGTTCAACACGATAGAACCAAGCATGTCGAGATTGATCGGGATTTTATCAAGGAGAAACTTAGTAGTGGAGTTATCTGCATTCCTTTTGTGAAGAGTAGTGATCAAGTTGCGGATGTTCTCACCAAAGGAATAGGAAGTCAACCTTTCCATACTGCTCTAGGCAAGCTGGGCATGAGAGATATATTTGTACCAGCTTGAGGGGGAGTGTTGAGAGTAGTTGTTTTATTTGTTTTTTAGTTACTTGTATTATTTAATACTTGTTAGTGGGTCTTATTTGTAATTATTTCTTCTCCTTTTTATGAATAATATATAATAGGGTTAGATTATTTTCTAACCCTAAGCTTGCAATTATTTGTGTTAACAATATATACATATATTATATTTACACATATACCATTTAACACTCCCCCTCAAGCTGGAGCATACATATCATATGCACCTAGCTTGTCAAATATATATTTCACACGTGTCCCACCCAATGCTTTAGTAAACAAATCCGCTAACTGGTCTGCAGATTTAACATGAACTGTATTAATCACTTTCTGTAGGAGCTTTACACGAACAAAGTGACAATCAACTTCAATGTGTTTCGTCCTCTCATGAAACACAGGATTAGAAGCAATATGAACCGCTACCCGGTTATCACAAAATAAGTTCATAGGTTCGGACTGAGTGAACCCAAGTTCCTCTAACAAATGTTTCATCCATACTAACTCACAAGTAGTATGCGCCTTAGCCCTATATTCTGACTCAGCACTAGATCTAGCAACAACGGTTTGTTTCTTGCTTTTCCAGGACACAAGATTTCCTCCAACAAGTACACAGTACCCTGTAGTAGACCTTCTATCATTAGGAGATCCGGCCCAATCTGCATATGTGTAGCTCTTAACTCGAATGTGACCATGATCCTTATACAACAAACCACGGCCTGGGGCCCCCTTGAGGTACCTCAAGACTCGTATCACTGCATCCCAATGTGTAGTTCGAGGAGAGTCCACAAACTGACTAATTACACTAACTGCGAAGGCAACATCAGGTCTCGTGACCGTTAGTTAAGTTTCCCAACTAAGCGTCTGTACTGTCCTGGATCATCAAGTAACTCCCCCTGATCTGGCAATAATTTGAAATTGGGATCCATAGGAGTATCCAAAGGTTTTGATCCCAACATCCCAGTCTTAGTCAGCAAATCAAGAACATATTTTCTTTGAGATAAGCAGATCCCTTCACTAGACCTGGCCACCTCAATGCCTAAGAAATACCTAAGTTGCCCCAAGTCTTTGGACTAAAACTTGATTTGTAAGAAGGATTCAACTCCTTAATGTCCTTAAGGTCATCACCAGTAATGACGATATCATCAACATAAACAATTAACAGGATCTTCCCCGCTACAGTCTGTCTATAGAAAACAGAATGGTCAACACCACATCTCTGAAGACCAAACTCAGCAATTACATCACTGAACCTGCCAAACCAAGCACGAGGAGACTGCTTCAAACCAGAAAGAGACTTTTTTAATTTGCAAACCAGACTAGACTCTCCCTGAGCAACAAACCCAGGTGGTTGCTCCATGTAAACCTCCTCAAGGAGGTTACCATTCAGAAACGCGTTCTTAACATCCAACTGATGAAGGGGCCAGTGATAAGTAGTGGTCAGTGAGATGAAAAGGCGAACAGAGGCAATCTTGGCCACGGGAGAAAAAGTCTCTGAATAATCAAGTCCACAAACTTGAGTGTAGCCTTTGGCAACAAGGCGTGCCTTCAACCGATCCAGAGTGCCATCTGGATGAACCTTAACTGCATACACCCAACGGCAACCAACCACAAATTTCCCTGGCGGGAGAGGAACCAAGTCCCAAGTACCAGTTTCCTTAAGGGCACACATCTCATCCTGCATAGCTTGGTTCCAACCAGAATGGGCAAGTGCCTCTGCAACATTCTTAGGAATAAATATGGTAGACACGGAAGCAACAAATGAAGAAAATGTAGGAGATAAATGATCATAAGACACAAAGTTAGAAATAGGATAAGAAGTAGTACAAGAACGCTTACCCTTTCTGAGAGCAATGGGAAGATCTAAATCAGTCGGTTCTGGAGAAGAAGATGGCGGATCTGAGGACACGGTAGGCGGAGGCGGAGCAGCAAAGTCCAATAGAGTCTCTGGACGTGGACGACGAGTATAAACTTGCAAATCAGGCCGAGACAAGCGGGTGGAAGCATCATGAGTAAGTGGTGTAGTAGTTGGGATAGGAGAGACAGGAAGAGGAACACGAAGCATAAAATCCGGATCAGTAGTCGAGTGGGACTCTGAATAAAAGGGTTTAGACTCAAAGAATGTGACATCGGCAGAGACAAAGTACCGATGAAGGGAAGGACTGTAACAACGGTACCCTTTCTGAGTCCTAGAGTATCCTAAGAAAATACACTGAATGGCTCGTGGGTCTAATTTGTCAGTTCAGGAGCCAGCTGATGAACGAAGCAAACATACCCCAAAACACGAGGAACGATTGAGAAGGGTGACTCAACAGGGAACAACCTGAAATGTGGTGTGCGGCCATTGAGAATAGAAGAGGGCATACGGTTAATCAAATAACAAGCAGTGAGCACAGCATCCCCCCAAAAAAATTTTGGAACATGCATTTCAAATAACAGGGTGCGTGTGACTTCTAATAGGTGCCTGTTTTTCCTCTCGGCAACACAATTTTGTTGTGGTGTGTGTACACAAGAAGATTGATGAATCATGCTAAAATGTGTCATAAAAGTACAGAAAGGGTCAGAACAATATTCCTTTACATTATCACTTCGAAGAACACGAATTGGCACACCAAATTGAGTTTTAATTTCAGCACAAAAAGCACAAAAAATAGAAAATAACTCAGAACGATTTTTCATTAAATAGAGCCAAGTTACTCTTGAATAATCATCCCCAAAAGTAACAAAATACCGATACCCCTTTTGGGAGGTTATACGGTGAGGACCCCATACATCAGAATGCACTAATTGAAAAGGACTAGACGCTCTTTTATTGACCCGGGGAGCAAATTGAACACGGTGATGCCTCCCCAACTGACACGACTCACACTCTAAAGATTGTAAAGAACTTAAACTAGGAACTAAGAGCTTCAAATTAGCAAATGAAGGGTGACCGAGGCGGCAGTGGATCTGATGATGTGAAACGGTAGCAGGACATGTAGTGGGTGAAGGAGCGGGGATAGGATTACCATCAAAGTAATAGAGGCCATTGGACTCATGCCCGACGCCAATCGTCTTCCGAGTCATCAAATCCTGAATAAGAACAAAATCAGGAGAAAAAGAGACACAACAGTTAAGATCCTTAGTCAACTGACCAACAGACATTAAATTAAAGGACGAACGAGGTATGTACAAAACAGAAGACAAGGATAACGACGAAGAGGGTTGAGCCGTCCCAATTCCTTCAACAGGAGTCGAGGATCCATCCGCTAAAGTGATTGGGGGAAAAGACGATGACAGCCGGATAGATGTAAAAAGACTAGATATACCTGTCAAATGATTACTAACGCCAGAATCAATTACCCACGGGGAAGAACTTGAAGCAATGCAAACAGTATGTGTACCTCCATGCTGAGCAAAGGAAGCAGATGAGGTTGATGCCTGGTGTGCTGCCTGATATTGAATCAACTGAGAGTATTCCTCACGAGGAACAGAAACGGTATCCATAGGAATAGTAACAGGAGAGTACCCAGAATCAGAGATGGCAGCATTCGCAACCTGGGGGAGCGACCATGGAGCTGCCAGCATGTGTCTCTGCTATGCCCATCCCGAAAACAATAAGTGCACTGGAGAGTCTGGCCTCTACTATGGCCAGGACGACCACCTCGAAATCCCCCTCCACGTCTTCCACGGTTAGGACCACTACCCCTACCAGTAGCTGGTGGAGTCTAAGTAATAAGGGCGGACCGATCAACAAGCGAAGGGGATGGAGGTGGGTCCCGAGGGGTGCTCCGTAGAACACGCTGATATGTCTCGGCAAAAGTAGGAAGACTATCACTCCCAAGAATTTGAGACCGACTAGCCTCATATTCAGCTTTGAGACCGGCAAGAAACTTCATAACCAGCATTTGTTCCCTCTGTTTCTGTTGATCCTGAACACTGGTGGTAGGGGGCATAACAGTATTCAACTCTTCATGTAACCGTTTCATAACAGCAAAATAATCAGTAACAGACAAATCATTCTGCTCGAGCTTGAAATATTGAGAGGATAAGTCATACATCCGTGTTAAGTTACTAGAGTAAAGAAGGTGGAGATACTCCCAAAGCGCCTTAACAGAGCCCAAGTGATTGCATAAATCGACAACATAAATCGGCAACATCCGGTTCCATGGAATTCCAGACAAGAGTCACAAGTTGAGCGTCCAGTTGTTTCCATGCCTTAGCGGCTTTTTCATCGGCGGTAGGTGGAGTCTCAGTAAGATGGGCATCATGGGCTAAGCCCGTAAGGGACATGGTAATAGCATTGGACCATTGAAGGAAGTTGTTACCATTCAACTGACGATTAGTGCGTTGGATAGTAGTTTTGGAATCCATAGTTGTTGAAAAATAATGAACAATAGCCGAGAATAGTGACTGTGAATAGTAGCCGATGAACAGTGACTGTGAATAGTGCCGATGAACAGTGACTCTGAATAGTAGCCGATGAATAACGACTGTGAATAGTGTCGATGAATAGTGATCGTGAATAGTAACGATGAACAATGATCGTGAATAGTAACCGATGAACAGTGATCGTGAATAGTGGCTGCTAGGGTTAGGGTTTATGTTTAACGAAGAAATAAAATAAAATCTTCAAGAAGATTTGACAATCCGAACTTCTTGATTCACGAAGAAGGCGGAAAAACAAAGATAATGAGCAATCCCAGAGGCGGGAGGCTCTGATACCATGTAAAGATGAAAAGTATGATGGGAATATCTGTTTTGGTATATTCAACATAACATGAGAAAATACAATGAGCCTTTATATAGACTTGATCTAACCTAGACTGTTTTACTCTTTAACCGATGTGAGACAACCACATATATACATATACTATATTTACACATATACCCTTTAACAATAATGAAATATAAAACAAAGAGAAGTAGGCACATCATCGAGTGTTAACTCCCAATTGAGAGCCATCAAAGAAATTTAAATCCAGCGGCTCCCGTCAAATGCTCGCAACACATGTTATGTGCGTATATGTGTTTCTTCATGTTGTGAACATCTGATTCAATCTGTACTGACATTACTGAGCTACTTTTGTTTAGGAAACCCGCTCGATTCCATAAAAGTTGGGCTCGCATAGTAATGTTGTGGTTTTTTGTTTTCATTTTTTGAGTGAATTCCTCTCATAGTAGAGTAATCATGAATACAAAATTGAAAACCAAAAACCGCAACGTTACCATGCAAGCCCTAGTAGTCAGTTTTTCTTTCTTTCTTTCTTTTTTCGTTTTCATTGAACAGTTTCAGCTTTAACCACCCATGTTAATAGAAAAGAATCACTACTTCATAAATACAACAAAAAAGACTGCCATACTCTCATTTGATCAGAGAAATCAAAAGAATGGGATATGTAGTAGCTTCTTAAAGGTAGAGCAATCGACAGCTAATTGACTAGTTGTAGGTTGAAATCATAATTGCATATAAAAAAATCAGCCCGGTTAACACTTTCAAATCAGTACATGGATTGTTATTGTATTACCTCTTTTCTTGAACAAACCTAGTCATCACATTCTACTAAATGGGTCACACTACTTGTTGAAGCTTGATACACATTATTGGGCCAACCTCTAAAGCTTAAGCTTTGGAGCAACTAGTGACTTAACATGGTATCAGAGCCTTGTTTGTGAGAGGTCTTGGGTTCAAGCATCCGCCCCTTGTATCGGCGTGGATATTTGCACTATGCTATTTGGTTCCACTATGATGGAGTAACTGGAGTTTGTTTTGTTTCATTTGTTGCTTCTCAACATGCTAGATGGGGTTGCACTTGAGGGAGTGTGTTGAAGCTTGATACACATTATTGGACCCATTCTTTAAAAGCTTAAGCTTTTGGAGCAACTGATGACTTAACACTTCGAAATACAGATGAGATGAAACACCTGAAGAAGGGGAAGAGTTCCAAGAAAGCAATTGATCCAGTTAAGACCACAAATAGAGTACAGGACAAGATCAATCTCTTTTCCTAAGTTACAACAGGACCAATACCAACAGGAGATGTAGGACATTTTTGTTTACAAGAATCTACAGCCAGAACTAAAACTAAAAGCTAGAAGTAAAATGACCCGCACAAATCTGCAAGTTAACATACAATTGAGGAAAAAAAATATCCAGGCAATGAAGTTAGCTTTACAAAAACTACTCAGAAATAGGGCAGTAAATAACGTGTACGAAGAATTTTTCAACTTTTTTTTTGGTCATTTTTAGAGGAGTTCCATGAAGACTATTCTTTAAAAACTGCATCATTATCCAAGCATATTTACTCGAAAACTAATTTTAAACTAATAGACAAACCACATGATATTCTTCAGGACCCCACATCAAACATAATATAATACATCACCTTTTAAACCAGAAGTATGGATCTCATGCAACATGTAATAATTCTAAGAAATAACAACCATCTTATGGACAATAAATTCATTAAGATGATGTCGATTGAAACATGTATCTGAAAGGAGAATTCTTCCCTAACCTTTCAGAATGATTGTATATCTGCAACAGCTCTTCCACAGATGACCTCGACCCCCGCACCACATTAATTGCTCCTGTAGCCATTACACCTAAGCCAAAGTAAATGCATAACACTATTGAGTTTCAACAACGGAAATTCCCTTACCAAAAGTACATCTATAACTACCAATACACAATCGTTTATTGTAAACAATGCCAATGAAGAACTTCAAAATTATTGTTTTGTATACATATACCAATCAATTCCTAAGATTATTGTTGAAGCTTGATATAAATTGTTGGGCCCATTATCTAACAGCTCAAGTTTTTGGAGTACTTGGTAACTTCACTTTGTACCAGAGCCTTGTTTATGAGAGGTTTTGGGTTTGAATCTCCATCCCGCTTTGGTGTGCATATTTGCACTTTGCTATTTGTCTCCACTGTGATGGAGTTTAGTTTGTTGGCTCTCCACGTGTGAGACAGGGTCACACGTGAGGCAGGGTGTTGAAGCTTGATATACATTGTTGGGCACATTCTTTAACAACTTAAGCTTTGGGAGTAATTGGTAACTTAACAATTACTAACCAATGAGCAATCACAAAAGTGTTCAAAATTAATTATGAATAAATATGGCAAGATATGATTTTTTAAAAACCGTAAATCTATTGACAATGGTCCATACCTACCATGCAAGCAACATTATATTTCATGAAAAAATTGTAGAATCCAACGTCAATCTCCAAAAGAAAAATAGTATCCAATCGCCACCTTTAAAACATCTAGCTCTAAAACACCCATCCAAAAAAGACTTGATCACTTGCCCGTTGAAGGAACTTGGCACTCACACTCCATATTCCCCATAAGAAACGACATGCGGCTGAATGTGCTGGTGACCCTCTTGGTATGCGCGAGTAAGACCCTCATGTAAAAACCAAACAACTTGGTCCGGTTATGGATCATTTAAACCCAAACCTCAACCCCACTTCAAAGCAATCAATGGTGCAAGCAACACATATGCAGCAACCTCATAACTGTGTTACAAACCCACAAAGATCATTTAGATTTCATGGCTTAGCAACTAGAGTTTAGGTCAAACCATACACCAACCTCATGGTACAAGAACGGAGATAGCCACTTTGGCTTGTTAAGGGGACGTTTTGAGACTTTGAGTGTCATCTGCATTGACCAAACACGAATGTCTGCCCAAACGAAGTTTTTTGATGCATTGACTGTGCCCAAATGCAACTAAATGCAGCCAACTGCAGATTTCTAGAATAAAGTTGGTCCAGGCTAGCCTTGGCCTAAAATGTTTTTCCAAGCAGTCTTTCATATGTTTTTCTTCATTTACAATGGTTTCCTCGGTAATCATATGCTTTCTCATCACGTCCTTACATTAACCCAGCCAATCCAACTCTATACTATTTGCATCTCTCCTCCAATTGTCACCTTCAACCTCCTTGACAGGCACCAAGCTCTAATTTTCATCATCAGTTCCCACCTCTTCTTCTTTTCTTTATTTCCATTTTCCATGGATATCAGCATTGCGCTGCAACCTAAATAAGAAAAACTCAACACTTCAAGCCTAAAATTAGCCCCTGATGCAAAAATCCTAATCAAACTTTTCCTTCTAATATATCTCACCTTTTTTTCTTCTTGTTTTTTCCTCGTTGGGTTTTTGTTTTCCCCAACCAATATCGGCCATTAGGGAGCTACTTTTAGTTTTGTAATGGTTCTTCTATGTATACATGATAATACATCTCATTCACCCATTGAAGATGTTAAAGGTTGATAGACATTGATGGTCCATTATCTAGCAGCTTAAGCTTTGGAGCAAGTGGTGACTTAGCATGGTTTTTGAGACCTTGCTTATGGGAAGTCTTGGCCCAAGTCTCCACTATATTGCAGTTTGTTGTTTGTCTCCACTATGATGGAATTTCATCTATTGCATGTCCACGTGAGATATGAGGCCGCAAGTAGGGAGCGAAGGTTGGGCATATTCTCTAACAGCTTAAGCCTTAATCTTTTGGAGCAACTAGTGACTTAACAGAAGAAAAACATATTTCATTATTTTTCTTTTAAACAAGAAATTCTTATAAGTTCTTTCCTTCATTCTAAACCAAAATTAGCCTTAAATCTCAACCAAGCCAACCTGCATTGTTAAACATTAACCTTACCCTCTCAATTAAAAATCTAAAGATTGAAGCGTAAGCACACTAATGTTTGGTTGTAAATAGCCTTGATACCCAGTTGTTAGGTTTCAACTCACATTGAAGGTACTAAAACATGGGTTGCAGTTAGAGGGCATTTTGATACGTATTAAAGTCCTTGTGTATAAACGGATAAAAAAAAAAAAACATCCATTTAATTTTATAAGAGAAAAAAGGATTTATTGATTCGGTCTTATAAGAATATATTTTTTAAAATGAAGGCAATCTAGCAGCCCAAAAACTATTTCTTTGACTTAAGAAACAAAGAATAAAAAACAATTATGAAAACATCTTAAAGAAGCTGGAGATAGTGAAGTGTTTGTTGATTGCCACGGCTACGTATATAATGTCAGGAGTCTATTAAAAGGAGAAAGATAATAAGCACCGACCAAAAAATGAAAGGAAAATAGATTATAAGGTACAAAAATGGGGCAAGTTTTGTAACCCATTAAACAGCTTCAAGCACCAAAGTTAGAGATGCATGCCTTGATCTGCAACAAGCCACCGACATGAATTATCAGCAAAAAGTGCAATTCTGTCATCTGGCTTTAATCCAATAACCCTTAGGCCTTCAGAAAAGTCCAAAATTTCCTGCTCTAGCTGCAATTTTAAAGAGTGAAATTGCATTCAGAGAGACGAAAGTTTTACAGAAAAGGCAGCACCTTGACTCTGTATGAATAAAGAACGCAACTCACACTAGAAAAGTAACAAAGCAAGTTCAAATCCACACAAAAGGAAAAATGAAAGAGTACAAGGACAAAAAATACATTCATTAGGCAAGTAATTAAAAAATAATAATAGATGGCTAAACGACTACCGGTTTGATGACATGAATGGAAGATCAAGAATGTGCTTTTATTAGCAGTAATGAGATGTATGGCGATGGGACTCTCCATATCATTCTATTCAAGCAGTTGTATAACAACCCCAATTTTCTAAACGCTTTTAGTAGTTAAATTTATTATTTTCAAGTATTGGTTATTAATTGCACTTATGTATCTTAGTGAACTTGTCTTAAATTTTCGGGTAGCATTTAGGGGCCGTTAATATGTACACAGTGTATTTAACATGGATTAAGTACTCGAGGTCATAGTTACTCATTCACATTGGTTAGTGTTTTAATCACTTTGGAATGTATTTTGGGACTATATAAGGCCTTTTAGTGAGGCCCAAAGACAAAAAACCTTGAATTATAGATGTTGGGGTGTTTGTAGATATATAATAGTGTGAGTGTATTTAGATAGATACATATTATGTTTGTTGAGGCTAGGGTTAAAATGAAACAAGAAATATACGATGCAGAGAAAGCTGCCAAGGGGGAGAGAGAAAGAGAACAAGGGAGAAAGAGAGAAGAGGCAACCCTAGCCACCTAGAAGAAGAAGAAGAAAAAGAGAAGAGAAGAGAAGGGTTAGAAGAGAGGAGGATTCATTAGCTTCATTCCATAGAGTTCATCATCATCATCATTATCATCATCATCATCATCTTTCTTTTTTCCAAGTCGGTGAGTAAACATTTAGATTTGTAGAGTTGATCCGTAGTTTTAATTGATTTTCGTTTTGTGTTCATTCTCATTGGAATAAATCGAATGAATGAGTGTTTATATAGTTACGGATATGTAGTGATATATGCATATATATATATATATATATATCAAAGGTTGGATATGAGTTATTTGAAAAATTGTAGAAAAGAAAAGGTCTAATATAAATTCGGATTTGGGTAAAATTGGGAAAAAAAAAACTCTCAAATTTGTTTTAGAAAATAACTTATTAATTCAAACATTTTGTTTTAGGTAAAACCGTCTGCTTAAGTCGATGTAAAACATGATTCTGCACATGTTTCGTCTAATGGTGTTTTTCCCGATTCTGCACGTTTGGGCATAAAATTCATATTACAGCAGCAGTAAATGTCAACTCCGAATTTCAAATTTATGCTTATGAAAATTGTTAGAGATGTTTCTTTGTGCGGAATTATTATGAGAAACAATTTCAGCCCAGGTTGGTTTTGGGGTTGTTTAATATAAGAGTATGTTTGGGACTATTTTAAATAGTACTGTTGAGTGCCGATTTTAAATGCTGTGTTGAGAAACCTCCAAATTATGTTATGTGCGGTATTAAATGATAATTATGGAAATACTACGTTAGAGACGTGAACAAAATTTTGGTGCAAAGGCCTTATCGTGAATAATCGGATAATAATAATCCATGGAATAAATGATAAATTCCCGAAGTGGTCAATGACGTGATTAAACCCTCATGAATAGGTATTTATGTGAATTAACGTAGATGGTAAGAAACTGGAAAAAAAACCTTAGTGTTCACCACACCCCGTTATGTTATTTTTGTTAGCTCGACTTGCTGAGTGTACCCTTTTGCCAGTGACTTCGTGATCAAGCTGGCCTAAGTCTTATACTCAGCTTAATTTATAGACGTCTAGGCATATTGACCGGTCTTCCGTTGTGTATACCTGGTTTAGTTGATACCCCAACCAAACTGGCACCGGAGTGGATGTTGGTAGTATGTCCGGACACACATGGGATATATGTGTGAGTTGTACCATGGAGGGTGGCCAAGTGGTGACGCTAGGAAATTGAATAATGAATCGCTCATAAAAAGTAAGTCAACCATGAGTAGGGTGACTATGGTGGTAAACCAAGGGCAAGAAAAAAAAAACACGACAGTGATTGTAGAGCGTTAAATGCAAATGGATAAACTGTTGCGAAACATGAAATTGAAAACTCAAAATGGTTACTGTGGCATAATGCGAAGGAAATTGATAAAATGTTTGGAAATGGAGAATTGCTTATTATGATACTAAGAATTTGTGCTAACTCTCGAGTTGCAGGATGGTGGGCCCACTAACCATTGTGCAGGTTTTGGCTCACCATGTTATTTAAGAGTAAGTGTTTCTTTTACTTTGTGGGTAGCACAAACTGCCGCCGTGACTTGGGGAAACTACCGCTTGTCCTCACTCACGTATGGAACTACAGTTCTGCCTACAACTCTGTATGTGTATGTGGTCAAGAAAAGGAGGGAGCCCAGCGGATTCCCAACCTCAGGGAAATTTATTGGGCATTATGTTAATTGATTATTGTTGGGTTGGAGTTGAAGGGACCACGAGTGATCCCTTAAGCTGGGGCGTGTTGACTCATATCAATGTTATTATACAATACTGACCCGTGTAATGTTTATCATGCGAGCGTTTCTCAGGAAACGCAGCCGTTTTGCAGATTAAGGAGTAGACCGGTATGACTGTTGGATTGCTTGGATTTGCTTGAAGGCTTGAAGACCTTTACTGTACATTTGCTATTTTCATTTATTTGGCATTGTGGGCCATTATTGTAGTTGGTATTGGGACGTTTAGTAGCTCTGACCAGAGGTTGTAATAGAGGTTATTCTTTCAAAACTTTAATTGTAAATGAAAAGATTTTTATTATTAATGAGAATTTAGAAATGTTTATTCAGCTTCCGCTTTTCAATTTAAATGATTTAGTTGATTTAGCTATAATCAAATGGACTTGAGAATTTTCATAACCGCGTGAGTTGTTTTTTTGAAATGGAAATGTGGTGGTTTTTGTTTTAAAAAGGAATGGAGATTTATTACAAATACTTTAATCAGGATTTTAAGAACGGATCTATTTTCATTAAAAAAATTTATAGGATGGGTTTCGTGGTGTTCATTCCGATAGTTGGGCAGTCGAATAGTAGTCTAGATTTAGTTCTAGGCTGATTATTTGACTTTCCGAAAATCGGGGTATGACAAATTGGTTGATAAGAACTTGTTGCCAACAATATAGACTCTAACTTTTGTATAATTACTGTCTGGCGATGGGCACAACAATGTTACAATGTATATCAAGCTTCAATACCCTTCCTCACATGCGATGCCATCTTGTATGTGGGGAAGAAACAAACAAACTCCATCAAAGCATAGACAAACGACAATTACTATGAAGCACGGACACGGACACCCTGACACAGATATGACACGATACCGGCACGGCGACACGACAAAGTGCTAAAAAAATGCACGTCGACACTGTCGGAAAAGTGTCCATGAAGTGTCATGTCCTTGTGTCGGACACGACACGATACGCAATACGTTACCTTCTTTGAAGTGTCGGTGCTTCCTATACGACAAATTACAAATATGCAAACCATAACGATGACAGAGACTCGAACCTGACAGTGACGGAGGCTTTGATACCATGCTAAGTCACCAATTGCTCTAAGGCTTAAGCTGCTAGAGAATGGACCCAAAATTGCATATCAAGCTTCAACAATTACGACCTACCTACGGCCGACTCTTTTATGAAGTCTCTTCCAATAATTAGGCTGCTTAACTACTAACTTAATTTACTTCAGTTGGTATGCAAAATTACATGGAATTTTAATGGTTGTCCCCTATTCGTTCCCTATACCGACCAAATCTTTAAATTTGGATCAAATTCTTAAACAAAAGTAAATCAATTTCTGCAATTTCAATTTGTTCCATACTGAATTCAAGTGCATGATTGAAATATTAAAACTCAACTCAACTAAGCCCTTGTTTTAAATTATTTGCGGTTATCATTTTCCTCCATTCCGCTCAGCCAGTGACCATTGTCTTATTCAACCTACATGTTACCAAATCTTTCTTTATTGTCTCTATCCATGTCAATTTTGTCTTCCCCTACCCCTAGCATTACCTTCAATGTGTAACCTATCAAATGTCCTAACCAGTGCAGTTATTGGTCTTCTTTGTACGAGTCCAAACCATCTTTATTGGTTTTCTCGCATTTTATTCAGAATTGGTGATACTTTCACCATTCGTGAATATACTCATTTCAAATTCGATCATTTCACGATTGAATGTAACGATTTGATATCATATGATTTGCACTAGGCTCAACACTTGTATTAGTTCTCATTATTAACTTATAAAAACTTTTCATATCATAGAGTTAAATTTCATAATATAATCTATTTTTCAATCTTTGTAAAGGAAAAGATGTAATAAAATTAAATAGTTAGTATCATACACAAAATTTCAACTATTTAACAAAGCACATATCAGTTATACGAATATTTGAATAAACTTCTCCGTATTATTTTTTCAGTTAATTCAGATAAACATCAAATTGACAATAATAAGTCATGGTAGTATGTAATTACAATAACAAGATACGTAATATTGTAGTTTATCTAATAATTCTGCCACCCTCCTCCTTTATAGCTTTGGGTGATGAGTTTTATTTCTCTGTAATTGGAGAGGCTAAATAGCTGTCTTATAGAGAAATTCATTCAACAAGTAGGTTCAAATCAGACCACGACTGATAGGATTGGTATGACCTTTCACTCAGATGTAAGACTCCTGCCACCAAAAATTGTCCCACACTATGCATTAACATGCTAGATTCTTTGATGTAGAGGCATGCTGATTAAGACTAGAAATAGAGAAAGAGACACTGACCTGTTTATAAGTCATGTTCGTAGGAGGGTCATGATATGGATCAATCAAAGCCACCCGGTCGCCAAATTTTTCTGCTGAAGACCTCCAAATGTCAGGAACTGTTTTCCACTCTCCAGCGGCCAAGACATCATTACCAGACAATAGTACACTTTCTAGAAAAGGGGAACACCTTCTAATCTGCATTTCCTCTGTCTACAAAGAAATCAACGAAGAAACAGTCGTTAACCACCTTTGTCTGCAGTTGCCTTCTGTACTAACACACTTGAAACTAAAAATAAATGCTCATGTACATAGATGGATCCAGTGTGATTCCTCTACTCTACAGTTCATCTCCCTTTTTCTTCAACTTCTTTACGGCCTGTTCGGTTCATGGATTCTTAGGGTGGATTTTGATTCCACCCTAAGATTACTAGTAATCTTAAAATTTATCCTTGTTTGGTTCATGGATTATTTATTGAATTGTTGGTCCCACTGACATTAGAATTCACCCAAAGGTGGATAATAGGGTGGATTCTAAATCCTAACTTGGAGGTGGTATTCTCAAAGATTACTAGGGTTTTGGTTTTATAATTTCATTCTACCTAAATTAGCCCATATATGTTGTGAATTAAATCTTTACAACTTTCCTCTATAATATCAAACCGTAAGGTTTTTTTGTTTTCTAAGAACCATCAAAATGGTGTCTTTCTACTAGTATTATGATTCCGTAGTCAGAATCCACCTAAAATAAATGAAAATTATTACCCAACTCATGTTGTAAATACTAGGCAAAATTTAGATCAAATTTCTGTGTTCATTTTTTTTTTTTTTTTTTTTTTAATATCTCACTACATCTTTTTAGAAATCAAATGTTGTGTTATACAACAAGAAAATGGAGGCTAGGAATTAAACTTGATGTAATTGGATGAAATATAATCAATTTCTTGAATTTCATCCAATTTAAAATCCCTATTTTTGAGCCGCCAAATATAAAAAGACTTCTAAGCGAAGAGAGCAGTATAAGAAAAAACCATATTGAACAAGGAAAAACCAATATAAGGAAAATATTAAGAGAATAAATAGAGCACTAAACCATATTGGTACCTTTTTTTTTTTTTTTTTGAAATATACATAATTTTGCGCTGTACGACATGGCAGAGGAGTCTTTGAATTAGAAATTTGACGAGAAACAATCAATTTATTGAATTTTCATCCCATCCAATTCCAATTTCAAGACCCCCAATTTCTATGAAATCTTGGTAAATGCGATTGTCAGGCCATCTATAAGCAAATCGACTCTAAGCAAAGTTACTGGACATACATACATACATACATACATATATATATATATATTGAAGTTTTGAGGCAGTCGAGCTACCTACCTTGGATTCGCAGTAGACTCGAACATTCCGCCTTGGGGTTGGGTTGCATTTTCTATAGATGCTGACATTCGAACTGATCGAGCGATGGTGAGAGAGAAGGAATCGAAAGTCTGGAGGACGATGGGAGGAGGAGTTGGAAACGAAGGGGGCCGTCGTCGATGTGGAAGAGATCGTCGTCGCCATTCGATTTGAAGAAGAAGGGTGATAGAGAAGTTGTCAGAGCTCCACCAACTATAATTAATACATATTGATATGAATATAATATATATATATATATATACATGTATATATATATATTTTATATATATTATATATGTGTGTGCGTGTGTGTGTGTTTTTGTGAGAGAGACGGAGAGAAAGAGTCGAGAGAGATGGAGTATTGAAGCTTCCGAAGACTTCAACCGCATTCGTAAAAGTCATCAAAATCGTGACTTATTAGTTATTGTGGAGAAATTATCAAAGTCGTGACTTATTGTGGAGAAATTATCCTATGAGACCGAATACACCACTTCAATAATATGACGAGGTGTGACGCTATAATAATAATTAGTCGACAATCCGGGCTACGCACGGGCTGTATTGTATTTTTTTTTTTTTTTTTTTTTTGCAACTAATGTAATAGATAAGTGTTTTTAACCACCTCCTAAAAGTTCAAAGTACTTCACTTCTCTCATAAAAGCTTTAAAATTTGGTTTTTCTATAAAAGTGCAAATATACTGTGATAGGCTAAGTAATATTATAATAGAAAAGGGTCCTTAAAAATTTATAAGGAAAAAAAGATGCAATATTGGGACGTAAACTTAATTTTGATAGGAGTAATACTGCACAAAAATCTTGTAATGGAAAGCTTGGTTATTATATGAAATTTCATTTTTGGGACTGTTATAAATTGTTCAAGAAAGGGTAACACATTTTTACATATGCACACACAGTTTTGGGCGATGCTAATTGAAATCATAATGCAATTATTTTCACATCTAGAATTCTAAAGATTTTCCGTAATGATTTTTGTGAAGTACCAGAAGAGCAGTCTTTGTTTTCAATTAGTTGGTACTGTTGTTTATTAAGTATCCATTGGAGAAAGCCATAGTTCATACAATATTTTTTTGTTTTTGCAACTGAAGTAATAGATGTGAACAGCACCATTTCAGACCTACGTATGCTAAAATAGAACTACAACCCAAAAATGCTAAAATGAAAATCAACATGCTGAATTGAGAATACAACTATAACATAATACAGAATTAGAAGTATAATAGAATACATCATTGGAAGTCTTTTTAAACCACCGCCAAAAACTTCACAAAGTGCTTCAAGTCTCCAATAAAGCTGCAACATGTTGCTTTTTAAACCTGTGAAATTGGTACAACAAAACAGATTACACATATTGGTTATGCGTTGTGTATACACAACAATAATAAATAATTCACCCTTTGGAACATATTCGAGTAATGCTCGGCTAGAAATTGTCTTCGTGTTGATTTAGTTTGTGTTAATCATTTTTGACACTCTGCCTTTTTTTGGTTTATTTGTTTTGGAGTTTTTGTAATGTAGAGCCTAAAGCTCGTGGAGGAAAACTATATGAGTTAATTTTTTGATCACATTATTCGCAAAACTTTGTATTGGGGATGAAATTCCTTGAAGGATTGTCATTTTTTTTTCCTTATGGTATTTAAGGAAAAAGATAAGGAAGAAAAAATGACGAATGATCAAAATTGAATCTTTTTAAATCTAAAAATTAAAAAGAGAGGGCAGATGTAGCCAAGTGGATCAAGGCAGTGTGTGATGGGCAACATAGTATTTACTTAAAAATCAGAATGCTATAAACTTGGAGAGATTCACATTTTTACTTGGACAGAAAGATCAATCTATCAATTGGTTGAACACGTATTAATAATAAAGGTTAATATGAAAAGTGACAAAAAAACAAACATGAGTAGTGTAATTGCACGTAGTCATTGTGCATAGATCCTATGCAGTGTTGGCGAATGTGTAGCAATCAAATCAAAAAAGTTATTACCTCCAATAATTTTTAGGGAAATGTTATTGTGAGAAGCTTCTTACATGAGAAGGCATGTTTTAACCGTTGGATGAGCATCTAGAGTCTTAAGATTCTCAAGAATCTAGAGAGAATCTTAAGATAGATGCTCATCCAACGATTAAAACCCGACTTCTCATATGAGAAGCTTCTCACAATAGCATTACCCTAATTTTTATAGTAGGGATGCTTCGTAACGCTCCTCATTCCTCTGCAATTACTGGTAGCATAGTGTTTTCATTTGTTAGCCAAAATATGAAATAAGAACTCGTAAGTTGATGCTGCATCACAACAGAATTTTCAGAGCAAGATGTATCTCTGCCCATGAGTTTAAGTGTCCGTTTGATAAAATTGAAAATAAAGTGTTGAATTTTAAGTTTTGGAAATTTAAAGTGATCAAAATTGCATTATTGAAGACAGTATTTGAAGTACTACAATAGACTACATTCAGTGATTATTTTCAGTAGAAACTTTTCATTTAAAGTTTTCAGTGTTTTTTTGCTACTTTTTCGATTAAGTGGTATATTATCAAATGCACTGAAAAATAGTAAGCGCTGAAAATTTTTCATTTTCAACACTTTATTGGGTTATCAAACACACCCTAAGACTCATAATCACCAAGAGGTCTACACGTCTATGGGAATTTGAACTCAGGATCTCATGCCTTGATAGGAAAAAAAAATACTTGTTTGTTGTTTGAGTGAGATGGTATTTCATAAACGAGTACTGCTATGCTTCTCAATTTTTATTTTTATTCTTTTATTATTTTTTTTTCAAAAAGGTACTCCAACACATATGGTAGTGGCCCCAGTTGATGTTGAAGTGATTCCACCATTATTGAAGATGGTCCTACTACCACATGTATTGAGAAATACTTTGTGGGAAAAAAATTTGGGAAGCATAGCATTTCTCTTCATAAATCAAACTAATACTAGTCGACAACCCGTGCAAATGCACTAGAATTTATCAAACGTAGCAATGCATGTCAAAAAAAAATAATAACCAATTAAATATTTATATATATGCAAACATATGGAAACTCACACCTTCGAATGGTAAACATATGACAAATTTTCGTGTAACAAAGTAAAGTTTATGAGAGGAGGAAAATAATTCAATCAATACAGGCTCAACAAAACATTCCAACCAAAATATAAAAATAAACAAACAAACAGCTTGCAAATTGTTGTTACGCATTCTAACGAAAAGTAGAAAGAATTAAAAGGTTGCTATAATAGTGTCCAAATTTAAACAATAACATTGATGTGATGTTCTTCCATAATGTTAATACAAAAGGATTAGTTGAATAATAGAACGTCGTTAATGAGATGGATTGAGATTACAATATTTGGCTTGATTGTGCATGACCATTATTCACTGCCATTCCTTGCTTAACTGCTTTATTGCAACTATTTCCAATCCCTTTGAACAGGTTGAAGAAGTTTGAACTCATCTCTCTATGCGTGTGTTTATGTATTATCCATAACACATAAACATGAATGCATACACTATAACAAAAATGGGCTTTAACAACAAAACATGGCGACGAAATTTAAATTTCGTCGCCAAAAGTATAGTTTTAGCGGCAAAATTAAATTTCGTCGTCTAAAGTGTCAATTTTGGCGACGAAATTATTTCGTTGCCTAAAGTGATGTCTATGGCTACGAAATAATATTTCGTCGCCTAAAGTAATGCCTATGGCAACAAAATATTAATTTATCGCCTAAAATGAGTTCTAAAGTGATGTCTATGGTGACGAAATAATATTTCGTTGCCTAAAGTGATGCCTATGGTGACGACATATTAATTCGTCGCCTAAAGTGAGTTCTAATGTGATGTATATGGCGACGAAATATTAATTCGTCGCCTAAAGTGAGTTCTAATGTGATGTCTATGGCGACGAAATAACATTTTGTCGCCTAAAGTGATGCCTATGGTGACAAAATATTAATTCGTAGCATAAAGTGTGTTCTAAAGTGATATCCATGGCGACGAAATATTTCGTCACCTAAAGTGATGCCTATAGCGACGAAATATTAATTCATCAATATTTTCATCGCCTAAAGTGAGTTCTAATGTGATGCCTATGGCGACGAAATAACATTTCGTCGCCTAAAGTGATGCCTATGGCGACGAAATATTAATTCATCGCCTAAAGTGTGTTCTAAAGTGATGTCTATGGCGACGAAATAACATTTCGTCGCCTAAAGTGATGCCTATGGTGATGAAAATTAATTCGTCGCCTAAAGTAAGTTCTAATGTGATGTCTATGGCGACAAAATAACATTTCGTCACCTTAAGTGATGCCTATGGTGACGAAATATTAATTTGTCGCCTAAAGTGTGTTCTAAAGTGATGTCAATGGCATCGAAATATTATTTCGTCGCCTAAAGTGATGTCTATGGCGACGAAATATTAATTCGTCGCCTAAAGTGTGTTCTAAAGTGATGTCAATGGCGACAAAATATTATTTCGTCGCCTAAAGTGATGCCTATGGCGACGAAATATTAATTCGTCGCCTAAAGTGTGTTCTAAAGTGATGTCTATAGCGACAAAATAATATTTTGTCGCCTAAAGTGATGCATATGGCGACGAAATATTAATTCGTCGCCTAAAGTGAGTTCTAATGTGATGTCTATGGCGACGAAATAATGTGTCATCGCAATAATATTTCGTCGCCTAAAGTGATGCCTATGGCGACGAAATATTAATTCGTCACCTAAAGTGTGTTCTAAAGTGATGTCTATGGCGATGAAATAATATGCCTATGGCGATGAAATATTAATTCGTCGCCTAAAGTGATATAGTGAATTTAATATGAAAATAACATATTTGAATTGGTCACAATGGAATGGCTAAAAGTCTATGAAAACATTATTAGGAGGAATAACTGCAATAAAATTAATTATGACCAATAAAATTAAATTCATAAAAAATGTGTGTAAATTTGATTTTTGGGCATGTGTGTGTAAATTTAATTAATAGGAATGCGTGTAATAAAATTAAATTCATAAGCATGTGTGTGGATCCAACACATGTGGCAGTTGACCCAGTTGATTTTGATTGTTTGTGATTTTAGAGTGGTTACACAGTGATCCCACTTCAACATATCATTTGGGATGAAAATTTGGGAAGCATAGCATTACGCTAAATATATAAATGCTCTAATATTTTTCACCAAGTACTTGGACAAAAAAGTTAATGGCTTAATATTAAAAAACTAAATCTGTAAAATATTGTAAATTTGTAAACTATTGTAAGTTAGGGCTTAAGATTATATAACTTAAGCTGGATTTTTTATAATTTTTTTTCCGAACAACAAATTTTATAAAGTTAGGGCTAAATATTGTAAATCCAATTTTGTGAAAATTAATTGCTGAAAGTTTTCATTTTCACCACTTAATTGGGTTATCAAACACACCCTAACTTTTGTGACTATTTTTCTATCTTAACTTTTCTTTTTAACTTTCTTATCTGGAAAAATAATATAATTAAAAATAAGTTTATACTAGCCCTAAAAGAAAGGAAAAATTGGTGAAAATGTCATTAAGATGAGTTTTATTAGAACTAAGAACAATTTAAAATACACATTGAGAATAAGTGATCTCAATGTCCATAGAGCAAAATACTCTCATCTTCAACCTCTAACCCTAACCAAACCCTAGCCACCATAACCACTACTCCACACCACCTCCGGCCTCCACCCTCGCCATCTTCGGCAACCACCACCTCACCATCTCCGACGACCTCCACCTCGCCATCTCCGGTGACCACCACTTTGATGTCTATCTCTCTCTCTCTCTATAAGTATATATCTACATATAAATGTCTCTATTTCTTTATCTCTCTCTCACTGTAAAACTCTCTCTCTCTCTCTATGCTAGATCTAAAAGCAATAAAATTGAGTGGTATGTGTTAGGAAAATTGACTGTATATAAGTTGTCATAACAAATTCAATGGTATATATCGTCTGCAATTTCTTATTAGTAAATGAGATTTGCACTAAAAGTTTTGAATGACATTAAAACAAAATGTGTTTTCCAGGTCTACACGATGTCACTCATATCACATTTGGATTTCTGACCATCTCAATTTCTCTTATGATGACTGGTCTTAAGAGAAATTTCTCTTAGGATAAGTTGGCCATGAATTTTGTGTGGCCGGCGGTATTAGTGGCCGGCGGTGGTGGTGGCAATGGAGGGGGAAGAGAGAGAGATGGTGGTGGTGGCTATGGAGGAGGAGGAGGAGGAGAAAAAGTTAGAGAAAAAAGAGAGTTAGGGGTAGTGGTGACGGCTCAGGCGAAGGCTCCGGCGATGACGAGGATGGCTCCGATAGTGGCTCTGGTGGTGGTGGTTGTGTTGGTGGTGGCTATGGAGAGAGGAGGAGAGAAAGTTGAGAGAGAAGAGAGATGGTGGTGGTGGCGGCTATGGAGGGTGAGGAGAAAGAAAGTTAGAGAGAGAAGAGAGTTGGTTGTAGTGGCGACAGCGACGGCTCCAGTTCCGGCGATAGCTCTGGTGGTGGTGGTTGTGATGATGGTGGCTATGGAGGGAGGAGGAGAGAAGGTGGTGGTGGTGGTGGCTATATATGGTGGGGGGGGAGTGAAGATGGTAGAGGAAGGAGGAGAGAATATGGTGGCTATGGTGGCGGTGGTGGTGGTAGTTGTGATCGTGGTGGCTATGGAGGGGGAGGAGAGAGAGATGGTGGTGGTGGCTATGGAGGGGGAGGAGAGAGAAGAGAGATGGTGGTGGTGGTCTCTTAGGGTTTCATGAGCAATTTTTCCATTTAGAGTGAAATTTAAAATTTTATCGGACTAAGAGGGATAGTTTAAATTTTAGAAGACTTTGGGAGGGAAAGTTTTTTTTAGAGTGTGCCCTTGTATAGGTGTTTGATTATGGCTTGTCCTTTAGTCCAACTTACCCCAACCTTAGGGCCTTACACAGAAAGAAAAAAAATCGATCGGGTTCAGAGAGAGAGGGAGAGAGAAGAGGCGATTGGTGTCGCCCCCACCTTCACTGACCCCACAGCAGATGTTCACTACCGCCTTTGCTGGCATCACTGCCACCGTACACCATCGTTGTTCACTGGTATGTGAATCTCATCTTCTCTCTCTATCTCTCTGTGTGTGCCCTAGATAAAACCCTCTCTCTCTCTCTCTTTCTCTCTCTCTCTCTGTGTCGACCTGTGTTGTTGATTCTTACTATTTTGTGATTCCTTTGACTTGCGTATGCAAATGGCGTGTGCCAATTATGATTCTGTTGGAGCTCTATTCTGCCAATTATGGGTTTTCATTTTTTGATAAGGATGGGTCTCAAATTTGGGGGTTAACTTTTTGCTTGGGTTATGACACATTGAATGTATTTCATTTGGGGTGTCTCTGGTGTGTTGGTTAGGATTTCTCTCATCCCACTAACTCTCTTCATTTTGGTTCCTTACTGTTTTATTAATGAAATCGGAATTGTTCAAAAAAAAATTTGTGATTACTCACTGTTTTTGGTCTTTGTTTGCTGAATCGAAGTCCAAGATATATATTGAGTTTCAATGTTATGTTAAATTTCTTTTTTATATTTGTGATATCATGTGTGAATTTCAATTTGATTATGTTAATCTTCTTTATAGATACACGAATCAGAATGCTCAAAGCTGCAACTAATATTTCGATCAACAGGAAGTGGGAATAGAGGTTTGCA
Organism: Hydrangea macrophylla; assembly: GCA_033977485.1. NCBI lineage: Eukaryota > Viridiplantae > Streptophyta > Magnoliopsida > Cornales > Hydrangeaceae > Hydrangea > Hydrangea macrophylla. The sequence goes on along the minus strand of CM066986.1, from coordinate 78,982,137 downwards.
ATTATTGTCAGTCATGAACTCTAGAAGGTTTGTTGGTCCAATTTGTTTTCCTTAGATTGTGTAATTGATATTTCTAGTTCAATTCACTTGTGAGTGTGAATATATCAAATAAAGAGAACAACAAAGGGAAAAGAGAAAGGAGGGCTAGAGTTTCTCATAACACAAAACTGAATGAATGAATACCATAGAAAAAGAAGAAAGAATAACAGTATATCTGGGTATACCCTAATATAAGAAAAAAGACTAAACTACCCTAAAGCTAAATAAAACTAATTATAATATAATATCTAACTCTAATAACCCCCTCCCCCTCAAACTCACGATGCTGCAGCTAGAAACATAGAGAGTTTGCCAACTAAAAAATGAAAGCCCTGAATCGGATGTGACTTTGTAAACAAATCCGCAATCTGTGCGGAAGAATAAACAAAAGGCAAAGTGATAGCTCCATGCTTAAGGTGATGACGAGTAATATGACAATCAATCTCTATATGCTTGGTCCTCTCATGAAAAACTGAATTGTGAGCAATCTGAATAGCACTCTTATTATCACAATACATAGGTGAAGGGCGAGGAAGAGAGACACCCATATCTGTAAGTAGCCGGCGTAACCAAATAACCTCACAGGTAGTCGAAGCCATAGCACGATACTCAGCTTCTGTGGAAGACACAGCAACAACATATTGCTTCTTACTCTTTCAAGAAATGAGAGAATCACCCAAAAATATACAAAATCCAGTAACAGACTTGTGATCTGTAGGATCACCGGCCCAATCAGCATCAGAGTATGCACACAGCTCCAAGGAAGAAGATGATGAAAGTAAAAGACTTTGAAACCGGGTGCCCCTCAAGTACCTCAAAATACGATGAACAGCAGCCTAATGAACTATAGTAGGAGAAGTAACAAACTGACTAATAACATGAACATCATGAGCAATATCCGGACGAGTAATAGTAAGATAAACTAAGCTACCAACAATAGTGCGATATAAGGTAGGATCATGCAAAGGAACGCCATCAGAAGGGAAAAGACGAACATTAAGCTCCAAAGAAGTATCAACAATCTTATTATCAGTGAGGCGAGCACGCTCAAGAATGTCACTTGTATACTTAGACTGAGAAAGAAGATAACCTTTTGGAGAAAAGGCTACTTCAATCCCCAAAAAATAACGTAGTGGACCTAAGTCCTTCATTTCAAAACAAGTAGCTAATTCAGACTTCAACACTGCAATCCCATCAATATCATCACCAGTAATAATCATGTCATCAACATACAAAGAAAACATAATACGACCAGCATTGTTACACCTGATAAAGAGAGCTGAATCATACGCACTCGGGGAAAATCCAAATGAGGTAATCACAGTGGAAAACTTCTCAAACCAAGCTCGAGGGGCTTGTTGAAGACCATATAAGGCTTTCTTAAGCCTGCAAACTTCACCAGGACCATGAGGAACACCCAAAGGAGGAACCATATCAACCTCCTCTTGGAGGTCTCCATTCAAGAAAGCATTTTTAACATCCATCTGAGTTATATGCCACTGAAGAACAGAAGCAACTGCAATAAGAGTACGAACAGTAGTCATTTTAGCAACACCATTTTTCTCAGGAGTGTCAGTACAAGAGGACTGGTGAATAGTTCCATCTAAAGCAAGCAACTCACAAAATTTATGATAGATACTCTCCACCTAAATCACATCTAAAACATTTGATGACAGCAGAATGTTGAGTTTTGACAAAAGCACAAAAAATATTGTAAATATCAAAGAAGTCTGAACGACGTTTCATAAGATAAACCCAACAGTAACGAGTGCAATCATCAATAAACGATACATAATATCGAGACCCACCTCTTGTAGTAACAGGAGAGGGTCCCCACACATCAGAATGAACTAAATCAAATGGTGCAAGAAAATAAGAAATACTTCTATTAAAAGGTAAAGCTGAAAAATTTGCCAGCTTACAACCACTACAATCAGAAATGTCATGAGTTTGTAAATCTCCTAATTTTCTTGTACAAGCTAAATATTTTAAACGAGAGGCTGAAACATGACCAAGGCGAGAATGCCATAAATAAAAACTAGATGAAGATGAACTCAAACGAAAGAATGACAAGTCAACATCAAAAGCTACAACCACTGGTACATTGAGCTTGTCCAAGATGTATAATCCCCCTTGCCTACGACCAGTCCCAATCAGCGTCTAAGACTGCGAATCCTGCACATGACAAAAAGTAGAAGAAAAAGAGACTAAGTAACCTGCATCACAAAGCTGACCAACAGAAACAAGATTCACAGTAAGTTTGGGAATGTGGTAAACACTAGAGAGGGATACACGAGGTGTTACATTAGACCCAACACCTGTTAATGGCATGGGAGTACCATCAGCAGTCATAACAGGCAAAGAGGAAACAGGACATAAAGAAGAAAAAGACGACAAATCAGGTGACATATGATTAGAAGCTCCAGAGTCTAAGACCCAAATACCTGAGGACATACCTGAAGACATACCTAGTGAAGAGGTGGCCATAGCATGTGGCTGTGTGGTAAGGAACTTCTGAAATTGCTCAGCAAGGAAGGTCATGGACGGAGTGGATGGGGAATGCAAACCAGGTCCAAATGAGTCTGATGGTGGTACAAATGTTGCAGTATTAGTCCTGAGAACTAGAGAGCTCAAGGAAATCCCCTTGGAGGATTTCGAAGCAGTTCTTTGGAAAGAATATTTTTTTAGTTTTTTGGGTTCTTGGAGTCCACGTTGCTGGTGAAGCCCTGCAGAAGTATTCTGAGGGAAGTTCTTGAGGTAAGCTCCTTCTTCTTCTTTGTTTTTCTGCTTTATTTTTCTATTTTGATCTTTATTTTCTTAGATCTAGGTTGAATTTCTTGTTTATTTATACTGTTCTTCATTTTTATTGCTTTTGATCTTTAAAGTTATAGGATAATTGTTTTTCCTTGTTTGTAGTATCCATTAAAGTAGAATTATCCTAGGCAGAGCTACCCCTAAATGTTGTGGTAGCCAAAGATGTGGGGTTGGTAGCCGAAGCTGTGGATATCAGACTCCAGAGATAACAAAGCTTTAATTGGATCTACGAGTCTAGAATTAGGGCACTCATATAGGAATAATGTTGTAATTCATATTAGTTGGGATAGTAGGCTATCCCTGTTCCATGCATAGTATTTGATTCATGATCAATTAATTTTCATCCATGTATTCATACACTTGTACCCTATCCTCACTTAGAATTAGAATAGTAAGTTATCCATACTACGCATAACACTAAATTAGGGTTTACACGTGCACACTACTACACGTAGTAGTCATGTTTGGACATGCATATACGCTATCCGTGCTTAGAATAGTATGGTGTTCACTTAGATTATCCTCTATACACTGCTATTATTGTTATAACCATGGTTAATTAGGATAATTGGGAATGCTATGCTATCCCCGGTAAGTTCTTTCATTCCCTCTTATTTACTGCTTTCTTAGGATCACTTAGAAGCATGCTTAGGTGGATAAAATACAGATTTTAATTCCTTACATGATTACTTGTGCATAGATATCATGTTTTTCTAGGGTTTTGAGTACGACTTTCATGTTTAATTAATTTTTATTTCCTTTCGCATGCATAGGGTAGCGTAGTAATGCGTTTACTCCCCGAACTACTATTTTAGCATGTGCATTGCATGTATTTGTACAGTCTCTTGCACTCTTTTCTTTTAATAGTTGTTTGTAACTTGAATTAGGATTGCATTAGTGTAATTAAAACGGTCCACATAATGTCTAGTCAATCACCTTGAAAGCTGCGTAGAGGCCCATCTCATGACGGGGCGAGAGGGGGTGTTTTAGCACAATCTAGCTCCTTCATCTCTCGTACCTTAACCCCTGATTCGAGTTCTTTGGTGACGACGGGGCATTGCTCTTTATTCATTGGACTTGATAGATTTAGTTTTCTTGGTTTCCTTTATCAAACCAAGTGGCGACTCAATTAGTGAGGATCTCTCCAGATTTAGCCTTGTGGGATATACATACATGGATTACTCACTCGTGTAGCCTCAGATATGGATCATGGGCATCGATTGTTACCTCGGGTTAATATAAAGCCCCATGGAATCCAAAATACAAGTAATCCAAATCGGTCAGATCGGATAAAGGCTAATGAAAGGTGGTGAACCTCACTCGTGGCTATTGGCATGCAATTTGAAATGGGATCAATCAAACGGGCTTAATCCTTCTAAGCCCCAAGCTTGGTTCAGGTACCCACAACCGCAGTCGGATGTCTAGATCTTGGCCGTCGAGCAACGAAAGGGGGAGTCCCTGAAGGACTATGTTGACTGGTTTAACCAACAGAAGCTCCAGATCTGTGACCTCAACGAGATGGTCACAATCATGGCCTTCTACTCTGGGGTTTAACACACCAAGTATGCCATGTCATTTCATAAAGACCATCCAACAACCTTGGTTGAACTCTCGGAGAGGGTCAGAAAATACATAGACACTGAGGAGTTCCTGAAGGCCAAACGCTCAAGCTTTGCAGAAGATGATTCCCCGAAGGCCAAGCGGAATCGGGAAGGTTTTGAGAATGATTCAGGAAGGAAGCCGAGGCATGATTAGTAGCAGAGTGGTCGGGATCAGACCTCGGTCGCCTTCACGCTACTTTCCTGACCTATGCATGAAGTTATGGTCGTCGCCGAGGCCTAGAAGTTTCTTAAGAAGCCGACCAAGCTAAAAAGCCTACCTGAGAAGAGAAACTGGGACAAGTATTGCCGGTACCATAAATATCATGGCCACGATTGTCACACCCCAATTTTTTTGGACAACCAAATATTCAATCCAGAGCCTGTATCCGGACTAATATTCAATTACCAAAAATCACGAGAGCGACACCCTCCCATATGCTAACAGAAAATTTATTGAAAACAATATTTAATACTCCTTAAATAAGGACATGTGATCTTGTGTTTAAAGAAAAACTCTTTATTATTAAACATGTATTCCCAAACATCCATTTCATTGTAAAAGAAATAAAGTTCCATTATAAATTTTATATCACTTTTCAATTTTAAAAAAAAATATCATTTTCATAAATAAAATGTCCACATACAGAGTTCAACGGAAATAAAAATAAATAAGAATAAAATCTATACATCCATTGGTCAGAGTAACTACAACGTTCCCAATACCCAATATACCATATTTATTACAATTATACATACTGGCCCACAATGCCAGAAAATAAAATACAATCAAGTACAACAAAAATAAGTACAACTCCAATAATAAACAACACAACGACCATCTCTTCACCCAAACAGAAGCTCCAACGAAAATCTCCAAAAAAAACTAAACCTGCACAAATACATTCGACTACGTTTCATATAGAAACGCCCCTGAATGTATAACACACTCGGGTCAGTCACATGACTGGTATGAGTTCAACAAAACAACAAGTCTTAGGGATCCAACTTGAACCCGTAGACAACAAATTACACTACAACACTCTTGGGTCAAGACAGGTAGTTCCACACACATATCTGGACAATAGAGTAGTTTCCATTTATGTGGTGGCAAGTAGTTTCTTGCCCGAAATCCAAAGCTACTACGAATTTCATACTTACCCATTACTTATGGTGAGCCAAACCTGTAATACGTTAGTGGGCCCACCATCCTACAAATTGAATGATCATAAACCAAGCAAACAATTCCGTATACAAACCGTCCACATTCTAACTCAAACGTCGCATTCATTTTTCCACGCTTATCAGTCTTATGAAATAATCCATGTTCATTACTTATTAACTTTAAATTTATCTTTGCATTCCCTAGCTTCACCACTTGGCCACCCTCCATGGTACACCCACACATATATCCCATGTGTGCCTGGACATACTACCAACATCCACTCTGGTGCTAGTTTGGTTGGGGTATCAACCAAACCAGGTATACACACAGAAGGCCAGTCAATATGCCTAGACGTCTAACAAATAAGCCGAGCATAAGGCTTAGGCCAGCTTGATCACGAAGCCACTGGCAAAAAGGTACACTCAGCAAGTCGAGCTACCAAAAACAAAACATATCACACAACGGGGAGCGGTGAACACTAAGGAATTATGTTGCAATTATTGTTTATCGTTCGTATTATCCCAATAATTGTGAATTTCACATTTATCACATAGTTCCGTCTTATCATCCAATCACATCTCTAACTTTTAGATGTATTCCAATTTCTTACAATAAAGGGTTTTATCAATTAACCCATAATAATCTTCCCTTAAAATTTTCAATCAAATTACAAGATCCCCAATATATTATTCAACGAATCTATTTTACTCATTTTTATCAAAATGACCACAAAATAAGGTCAGTTATTTCAGATACAATAATCTCAACCCAACATTCAATATTAGCATACATAAAGCACATAATAAGAAATCATATTCTCCAATTTTGCACGTTTAACTACATTAAAAACTGCTACTGTAATCTTAAATTTCTGCCCAAACGGTGCAGAATCAGGAAAAACTTTAAACACGAAAAGTGTGCAGAATCACGTTTTACCTAAGACACGCGGACAGAATGTTCAAATTCAAAGCCACGATTTTCTAATAATTTTCTAAAGTTTCTGCAACTGTGTAAATTAAAAAAATGAATTTCCATATATCTCTTAATAATCATGAATATTTCACATTTAGTTTTATCAAACTAACGAACTACTCACCTAACCCTTTCGAATACCCTAAGATCATAATCACAAAGTCACACGAAGGGAAAAGAATATATCTAAATCACTTCAACCATAACAACGTGTATCGATCTATTACAAAGATCTAACCCTAACAATTAAATTTTAACATACACTACTTTACTCCCATACACATACATATGTATACATACGTGTATATATATATATATATTCGGATACACAAAGTTTAACTCACCTCATTGATCAAAAATTGGCACCCACGAATGCTCCGCGATCCACACGTGACCACGAACCCGGGGCCGTTCTCCTTCTTCTCTCTTTTCTTCTTCTTCTTTCTTCTTCCTCTCTCTCTCTCTCTCTCTCTGCGGCTGAGTATATGTGGGTATCTCTTTTTGTTTTTGGCTTAATGTATATGTATTAACCTAATATTATATAACTATAGGTATACACACACTATAATATTATATAAATATCATAACACACTCCACACCAAACACACGCACACGTGCACTACTGATGTTCTCAAATTTTAAAATTCAATAGTATTTTCTATGGCGTAAAACACTCACACTAATTTCGTATGTTAACCCCATTAATAATGCAAAATAAAATCATAAAAGTACCAACTAAAACTTTTTAAACTAATTAAAATAAATTAGAAGATTACACTATTCACATAGTCCAACCTCAACTAAGTTTCGCATTCGCAAATTTCACTACATTTATCCAATTAGGAACATTTTAACTCATATAAAAATTTAAACTTAAATAGAAATCACCATTTTATAAGTCCCACCCCTATAATATTTATTTAACCAAAAAAAATATTTACAGTGTAACACCCAAATTAAATAAGCTCACTAAGAAAATAATACAGTGTTTTTCAAACATTAATATTTTTAAACACATGTCTTACGTAGGTACACTCATATAACATTGCTAATTGAAATTTCAATAAAAATATTATTTAAACACTTACAAATTTTCGGGTTGTTACAACGATACTGAGGACTGCTTCTAGCTCAAAATTTCCATCGAGAAGCTCATCGAGCAGGGTCACCTAGCCGAGTTTGTCACCACAGACAGACGGTCACGGCAAGACATCCGGGCTCTTGAGCAGCAGCAACCCCTCGACCATATCAACGTGGTCTCTGGAGTCGGGCAGAGGTGACTCACAGTCGGCAAGGAATAAGCATGCCCGGGCATCCCAAGCGGATGTCCTGCAAGTCCAACCGGCCAACTCCCCACCGACCGATGTCTTGACGTTCTCATCCGACGATGTCTGGGACCTCCATTACCCCCATGACGATCCGCTGGTTTAACACTCTTTATAGGTAACTACATGGTTAAGAGGGTGCTAGTGGACATGGGTAGCTCATATGATATTATGTTCACCTCAGCCTTTGATCAATTCGGGAAATCAAGGGACCAGCTCCGGCCAGTGGCCACTCCCTTGGTAGGGTTCAACGGGTCCAACACACAACCACTCAGGATGATCGAGCTACCAGTCTTAATGGGGACCTACCCACAACAAACCTCTGTGATGGCAAACTTCGTGGTGGTAGAGGCCCCGTCCGCTTATAACATCATCCTTGGGAGACCAACACTCAACAAGGCCAAAGCGGCTGAGTCAACCTACAACCTGGTTGTCAAGTTCCCAACCCCCTAGGGCCTGGAATGCCTGAGAGGAGATCGAGCCACCGCCCGGAGCTGTTATGTCAGCTCTCTCTGTAAAGAGGCGATCGCAAAGATGCTAAATATTCAAGAGATGGACCCGAGGGACGCTAGGGATGGTGTCAGCTCAGTTAACGAACTCGATCAAGTGGTGCTGGATCCCTAATTCCCTGACCGGTCTGTCAGCATCGGTACTCTGGAGAGACAAGTTAGTCTAGTTCCTGAGAGAAAGCCAAGACATCTTCGCCTGGAGTCATGAAGATATGCCAATAATTGATCCTCAGGTCATGTCCCACCAACTCAACATTGATCTGAGCAGCCGCCCGATCAAGAAAAAGAGGAGGGGTATGGTCCCTGAAAGGCAGGAAGTGGTACGTGAGGAGATCGGGAAACTCCTTAAGGCAAAGTACAATATCCCGACTGGTTAGCCAATGTGGTGCTGGTCAAGAAAAGCAACAGAAAATGGAGGATGTGTGTGGATTTCACCGACCTGAACAAGGCTTGTCCTAAGGACTGCTATCCACTACCTAGGATAGACCTCCTTGTGGAATCCACCTCCAGTCACTCACTCCTCTCCTTGATAGATGCATATTCGGGATACAACCAGATCAGCATGTATCCTGGGGACGAAAAGAAAACTTCTTTCATCACCGACCAGGGGACGTATTGCTACAAGGTGATACCCTTTGGCTTCAAGAACGCCGGGGCAACTTATCAATACCTAGTCAACTATGTTCAAAGATCTGATCGGTAGAACAATTGAAGTATACGTTAACGACCTCCTCGACAAAAATCGAGACTAGTTCGACCATCTCGAATACTTGGCTGGAGCCTTCAGCATCTTAAGAAAGTTCCGGATGTGGTTGTACCCGGCTAAGTGCACATTTGGAGTCTCGTCCGGGAAGTTCCTGGGACATTTAGTCAGCAGGCGGGGAATTGAGGCAAACCCCAAAAAAATTCAAGCCATCATCAACATGCGGTCATCTAACTATCAAACCATGATGATCGGGAGAGAACAAATCCTATTTATACGCCTTAACGAGCATTAGTTAGTACCTTTTTATCCCGTTTTTGTATATTTTTACTTCGTTTTCTATTTTCTGACAGGTTTTGGAAGAAATCAAGTATATCAGGCTAAACAGGGTGAAAAAGCAGAAGAAAAGAAGCTGAAAAAGCCAAGTCACGCGCGCGAGCCGCGGGCGCGAAAATCCGAGAATCGCTCGCGCAATCCGCTCGCGCGAGAACCCAGAAATCGCTCGCGCGATCCGCGCGCGCGAAGGCCAAAATGTCGCGCTCGCGCGATATGTGTAAAAAGCAAAGTTGCGTATTTCAGTATTCTGAAGACTCCTGTGCAAACGAGATGTCCTAACTGCGTCCAGATTGTAAAATATATCAGTTTCAGTTCGTCTCGAGTTAGAAAGGCTTCCAAAAACTTGTTGTAATCTATATATACCCTATTTTACTTCAAATTAAGGGTGGACAATTAATAGATACAAAAATATATACACACTTTTAGCCATTGAAGGGAAGGAAGCAAGGAGAAGAAGAAGAAGACCAATGATTTCCATGGCCTCCTCCATCAACCTCTTGTTATCCATCACTTCCATGGACGGCTAGATCATAGATCTAGGGTTTCAATGAAGCCCTAGTCGAGTAATAGGGAGTATTTTATGTTTTTATTTTAGTTTTATTATGTATGGATGACAGTCACATGTTTAGAGGATTTTTATAAATAAATCGTACTTCTAGGGATTAAATCATTACTTTCAAAGTTTATTCTTGTCTTAGATCTATTTTGACTGTGATGTGCTCAACGATCTATTCTTGCTGTGCTTATTTAGATTGTTTACATGTGATGGTGCTTTATTGATTTGTGCTATCAAGTATCCGAATAGTCCATGCCTAGGTTAGATGGATTATATCACAACCTTAGTTTAGTGTGGGATAATTCGTGCTAACCGCAGATGGATTATGTTGGTGCTTGAACCATGATTATCTTCTTGTCGGAGGAATTGGGCTTGTAGTTACAATTCCCCATATTCATCCAACGTAATAAGCTAAAGTAATTCATAAATATTCCTATTATGATGCTAGTGGTGGATTTGCAATCCTAGGTTTCCTTAAACATTATTTAAAAACAACTATTTAAATTGCTTTCATAGTTTAGATTTATTTTTATGTTCTTAGTTTAATTCAAATTAAAATCAAATCTGTTTTCTTAATTAACTAAATTTAGGTTTTAAAATTAAGTCGCTGTAGTAAATCAATCTCTGTGGGTTCGACCTTTACTTCCACACTGCAAATCTTTTGAAAGTAAAGCATAAGTTAAGCATACTTTTATATCTTGATATTGACAACATCACATGATAATTGGTTTGTTCTAGATCCAATTCCTCTCTCAAATGGATGATCCTTGAGGAATTGAGATTTATTTTGCTTGATTCTCCTCCCAAATCATTGGTCCTTGGAGATTAAAGACATTAAACCATCATAGTTTCAATAGAATATGAAGAACATCCTATGAAACCTTCAAATCAATAGATCCAAGCCATGAATACAAGACTTGAATCTACCAATTGACCCTAAATATGACCAAATTCAATCTTCACCTTCATGTAAATCACTAATTTACAGAAAATAAAGAGATCAACCTCACGGAAATCAAATAAGATATTAAAAATCTCATTGACTCTCAAGAGAAGAGTATGACCAGAGGAGAAGAGTATGATTAAAGAGAAAGAGAGAATTCAAACTAAATTGATGATCCAAAGCAAATTTTCTTTTAAGAAGCTTTTTTCAAAACTTTATCCATGATCAACTAGATCCAAATCAACAAATAGATGAGAATTTAATCACAATTTAAGTGGTGTGTGATGAAATGAGGTGGGAAGAGATTTTTTGAAAATTGTGTAAAAGATCCTCGAATTCTATGAATTGTGATTGAATTATATCAAGACAACTTAAAGAATAGAGGATTACCTCCAAATATCCTCAGATTTTTTTTGGTTTGATGAAGATCTCCCAAGTTCTTCAAGTCCTTCAATGGCTTTCTTACCAATTCTCTCTCAATTATATCTCTCCTATATCCAAAAATTGTTCTCCTCCATAATGGAGACAAACATCTCCTTATATAGACCAATCTTGAGGGGTTAATTCAGTACATTCAGGGTAAAAACCCATGTGCAATGGCATCTTTGGTTGTTCAATACGTATTAAAAAAAACAAACTGCTACAACGGGGGACATTCACTAAGTTGTCCGCGACACTTAGTGAGTGCCGGTCTGGCACTCATTAACTGCCAGCATGGCACTCAGCGAGTGCCGCCAGCTTCGCCGTGTGCTGCCTCATCCTCTGTATTTATATATATAGATTATTTTTTTTGTTTTCTTTTCTTTTTCAAATTTTCTTTTCTTTTGTTTCAAATAAACTCTCTTTTTTTCTTTTCTTTCAAATTCTCTTCAAACAAACTTCATTTTTCTTAAAAGAAACATACGTACGTATAGTTATTTATATTTTGAAAATGAACACATGCATAATTTTGTCAATTTTCTTCTATGTATATTTACCCTAATTTCCTTAAACACCTGGTCTTTCCTTTCTTTTTCATATTTTGCAACCTTTAGAGATCAAAAAACTTTCCGAAGAGCTTGAATTGCTTTGAAAAGACTTTAAATTTTGCCGAGCGTTGTCGTCATCGGTTTTAGAGGTAATCGTCCCCTGAATTCGACGGCAGGTCAAAATAGGGGTGTCTACACAAGTATATAGCATGATGCCTCTCACTCTGAACAAACTTATCCAAAAGAAATCAGAGATAAAATGTCAATTGATGTTCATCCATAAGACTGTTAGAGTCAAGTTTAAACATAGAGCAACAAATAGCATTTAAAGAAATCTTAGACCAAGTTAATGCTGGAAAAAATGGTGTAGGTGCATTTTTTTTATTGATGGTTTTGGAGGAACTGGTAAAACATACATTTATCGCTCCTTACTTGCAACCTTAAGATCGCGAAAAATGATAGCTCTTGCTACAATAACATCTGGAGTAGCAGCTGCAATAATGCATGTGGATGTGTCACGCCCTGACGTAGCATAATACATGAAAGTATTTAATTTCCTATATGGACTCGTAGGTCGTGACAAGTGAGTATGACCAATTGTCCCTGCAACAAAATATCTTAATAGCATTTCTAGAGCAAAGGATACTAATAAACATAATCCTCCAAAATTAAAACTTACTAACTATTACAGCAGTCATAAACTTGGGCACAAAACGCCTTATTCAAATGTCTAAAACTAGTTTATTACAACCCAAATTAAAAAGACATAGGAAATATAAAGCAGCCTCCTGGAAAGTCCCCTGCCTCTAACTAGCATAGTCAAAATACTCTGGCTGCTCCTGACCCTGAAAATCTGGACATAGAGTCCAGGACGCATCAACGCCGTCAGCTTATGAAAGCTGGTGAGCAAAATAAACAAGTGCTCGCAATGTATATATAAGCAAATAAACAACGGTGCAATTTAACTTTAAAAGCAATAGATTCAAGGTTCCAATTCCAACATAAGTCACGGGGGAATAAAGTAAACAATAAATATGCGACTGTGCATGAACAATGTAACATCTCATCTTTCTGACTCTTTTCTCTCAACAAGACTCGACTCAACCATTACCTCAGATACCAGGAATAATATCCGATCGATATCTAAGTCGTACACAACACTGTCGCCTCCAATACCAGGAATAATATCCAATCGATATTGAGGTCGCACACCACGTTATCGCCTTAGATACCAGGAATAATATCCGATCGATATCTGGGTCGATCACGACCAACCATCGCTTCGGATACCAAGAATAATATCCGATTGATATCCGAAACGGGCGCCTTAGATACCAGGAATAATATCCGATTGATATCTAAACCGTACTCAATACCATCGCTTCGGATACTAGGAATAATATCCGATCAATATCCGAAACGAGCGCCTTAGATACCAGGAATAATATCCGATCGATATCTAAGCCGTACTCAATACCATCGCTTCGGATACCAGGAATAATATCCGATCGATATCCGAAACGAGCGCCTTAGATACCACGAATAATATCCGATCGATATCTAAGTCGTACACAACACTGTCGCCTCCAATACCAGGAATAATATCCGATCGATATTGAGGTCGCACACCAGACCGCCACTCTTTACTCTTTTCACGCTTTCTCACACATATGCATGTTGATACAACCTCGACCCTAATATGTATGTCGATATTCACAATTTGTAGTAACAGTTATTAATCTCAAAGCTGGATATTCGTTCAACATAAATCTCGGTCTTAATCATTCTTATAAATTAAATTCTTCCCAGTGAGCCTTTAAAACAGTATATCTGTCAAACCATTCTTTAAAAACTTTCAAAACATTTTCCAAACAGTCCCTTATACAAAAATACAAAAACTGCTCAAAATGCCCAGGTCGTGCGCGCGCGAGTTGTCACAGTTTCATCATCTTCCTGGTTTTTCTCCTGTTTTTGATTCCAAACTGTATTTTTACCCATTTCTGTTTTCTGTTTCAATTATATCATGCCATATATAGATTTCTTCGTCTTTCCGCGTAGATTAAGAATATGCGATCAATTTAAACAAATACGGATTATAGCTCTAGATATTCGCAATTAAAGTAAGGGTGTCAAAACTTTAAATCAACGGTACGTCGCGATACGGATGAATTTCTCCGTAGGATTCGAACCATAGCTTATTGGGACTAAGATCTTTCATTCCGAATTCACGGATTTCATTTTGGTTAACTTTTGTAAAACTCCAAATTTCAAAGCTTTAATGGTGTATCTATATATATACACATATACACACATATATACACTGAAATATACATATATATACGTTGAGAGTGAGTTTATAATACTCACAGAGGGTGATTAGACTGAAAATTTGAGACCGATAATTTCTGCCGTCGATTCCGTTGTTTGAGAATTTCTCCGTTTCTTCTCTGGATTGAAATATATATATCTATATAGCTATGTATGTGTGTAAGTGTATATTATATATAATCTGTGTATGTGTGTGATATATAATATGAGTGTGTGTTCTTGAGAGAGTTGAGAGAATTGAGAGATGCAGTGAGTGAATGAGAGAGTTTAGAGTTAATACACATACATATACTGTATGTGTTTTGGGCTCCAAGAAAAGGGAAGATTTTCTCCGGTGTGGTTGAGCTCACGTGCTCCCACACCCAAATGCGGTAAGGACGCAGATTAAAACATAAACTGGTATTAACCGGTCGCGATAAAAAAATACAGAAAATTATAATAGTGTAGGAATAAATTTCGAGTTGTACAAAAAATATAGATATCGATTTTGAAACCATAGAAAATATTTTTCTATATTTATGGAAATTACAGTTTGACCCCATAATAAATATTACAAAGAGAATTAAAAGTGAAATATTCATTCATTAAGGAAAATGAAATTACAGGGTGTTACAGGATGAATTACACATTCACGCTTTAAAATAACGATCAGTGCTAATTAATGAGACCAGTATGTACAACATACTGAAACAAAGTGGTACAACAAAGTTATTATGTGAAGCAAAGCTAATTATTTGGGATGAAGCACCAATGGCAAGACGTCGGGTCATTAAGACATTTGATAGAACAATGAAAAACATCTTAGACAACCAAGAAGATTTTGGAGGAAAATTTATCGTGTTTGGAGGGGATTTTTGCCAAGTATTACTAGTAGTGCCTTGAGCTACAAGAGAACAAATTGTTAATGCAAGTCTAGCAAAGTCATATCTTTGGCCAAGAATGAAGATGTTAACATTAACAAAAAAAAATATGAGAGCAAGAACTAGTCCACACTCTTGCATGCTACTTCTACAAATGAGAAATGGCAATGAACCAACAAATGTTAGTGATGTGAATGTTATTCCAAAGGAAATGGTGACTAAATACGTCAATGATGAATTATCATAGCAGAAACTTATAGATTGCATATTCCCATCACTGCATCAAAAATTTAAATCACCAGACTACATGACAAATCGAGCAATACTAGCGACCAAAAATGTATATGTAGACAAATTGAATAAGAAAAATGATTAGTCTTTTTCCGGGTGATGCCAAAACATTCATAACCTTTGATGAAGCAGTTAGCAACACTTGCAACTATTATCAAGAACAGTTTTTGAATTCCTTGACTCCAAATGGACTACTTCCACATAGGTTGATTTTGAATATGAACTATCTAACAATACTACTAGGAAATTTAGATGCATCATATGGTTTATGCAATGGGACCCGCATGGTGTGTAGAAATTTTGTGGATTATGTTATCCATGCAGAAATCTCAATTGGAGAACATACGGGGAAACACGTTCTTCTACCACGAATTCCTCTATCCCCGGTAAAGAATGAAGGCTATCCTTTCCAATTCAAACAAAAGCAATATCCAATTCGTCTTTGCTTTGTGATGACTGCAAACAAAGCACTAGGACAAACTATGCCAAATATGGGAATTGATTTGCCTCAAGCCTCGTACTCTCTCATGAGAAATTGTATGTTGCCTTGTCAAGGGGAATCTCAATGTCAACAACTAAAATCTTAATCAAGTCAGAAGCTACAAACAAAGAAAATGAGGCGTATACAAAAAAATGTCGTTTATAAAGAAGATCTAAGCGAAAGTTCTAAATTTATCAAAAAAAAAGAAGAAGTAGAAGTTCTAAATTCAAATAGGCCGAATTAGGTAAATGTGTAGTTAATTTATTTTGATTGATATACAGTTGCCCTTTTTTCCCTTTAATATTTTAGCAACTTCACTAACTTTTAGTTAAAAAGGAGTCTCACTTTACTAGGTTTCCTTGTTGTTCCATATTAAACTGCTTGAAAATGGTTCTCACTATACACTCTCACAAACTTTAGTTCTTTTATTTTGTAGAAACTGCTCGAGTGATAATTCTATATTGGATGATTCCTACAGATGGAAAGGACTGAAATCTCTAAAACTAGAGGACCTATCTTTGAGCCAAAACTTAAAATTTTTGGTACTATAATCGAGTCATTAATTTCTAGTTTAATCAAATGAGACCTTATGTTTGGCTTTTTAGTTACTTATAAAGTACCTTAGGTTTGCCTTTAAAATCTTCCTTGATCACATTTCTTCTTCAATGCAATCGTTATTAATTATTTGTCTTAATTTTAGTATTAATGATAGCTGGCTGATCTTGTTGTGATATCCAAATTGTGATTTGAGTGTGAGATTCGTCATTTTTCCAAGAAAATGGTATTGGCAGTGCTTGTTTTGCTCTATTTTCTTCCTTTCTTTCTGTGGTTTGTATTATATCAAAGTGTCTCCTTTGCTTTTTTTGGGGTTGGGTTTGTATTTCTCAGGGGTCTATTTTTTGTTGTTTTCAAGAACACATGCAAGGTGCTTGTAGAAAGGTTCTGGTAAAACACATGAGTTAGTAGTCAGGTAGGGATCTTTTTCTTATCAATGGTTGTTTCTACTAAGTTTTCCTTAACAACAATGACTTAAAGAAAACGTCTTCTAACAACATTCATTCTAAGTTTAAGTTTAAGTTTATTTTACTATCTTCAGGTTTTTGTAACATTCATTATTCTTTGTGGAGCAACAATCAAATTACTAACAAATGGCACAACTTATAACGGTAACATTGTTCAATCACTTAAATGGACAAGGAAACAAAAATCAAAGAAAAGTGTTGGAAAGAGGAAACGTGCCCTGCAGAAGAAAATCAAAATAGAGAAGCAATAAGTTTTGAATATCGATAAATATTTTACTATAGTCTTTAGAGTTTATTTACTAGATGATCTTTCCAAGTTTAAGTTACAATGAACAAGCATCTTAAATTGATTTCTTTTCTAAGGATAATATATTTTCCCCTTCTTGCTTACACATTTATTCATCAATATTCTACTATACTTATATGTTATGACTGTGAATATATTAAATAATCAAGAAAACAACAAAGGGAAAGAGAAAAGAGAGCTAGAGTTTCTCATAACACAAAAACTGAATGAATGAATACAATGGAAAAGAAGAGACAACAATAATAGAATA
The DNA here is from genome assembly GCA_033977485.1 of Hydrangea macrophylla. Classification (NCBI taxonomy): domain Eukaryota; kingdom Viridiplantae; phylum Streptophyta; class Magnoliopsida; order Cornales; family Hydrangeaceae; genus Hydrangea; species Hydrangea macrophylla. Next base: position 78,964,670 of record CM066986.1, on the reverse strand, counting down.
TCTAGGTATACAATATTACCCTAATATAAAGGAAAAGACTAAACTACCCTAAAGCTAATAATACTAATTCTAATACCCCTCATCAAACTCACGATGCTGCAGCTAAAAGCATAGAGAGTTTGCCAACTAAAAAATGAAAATGCTGAATCGGATGTGACTTTGTAAACAAATCAGCAATCTGTGCAGAAGAAGAAACAAAAGGCAAAGTGATAGCTCCATGCTTAAGGTGATGAAGAGTAATGTGACAATCAATCTCTATATGCTTGGTCCTCTCATGGAAAACGGAATTGTGAGCAATCTGAATAGCACTCTTATTATCACAATACATAGGTGAAGGGTGAGGAAGGGAGACACCCATATCTGTAAGTAGTGGGTGTAACCAAATAACCTCACGGGTAGTCGAAGCCATAGCACGATACTCAGCTTTTGTGGAAGACACAGCAACAACATCTTGCTTCTTGCTCTCCCAAGAAATGAGAAAATCACCCAAAAATATACAAAACCCAGTAACAGACTTGCGATCTGTAGGATCACCGGCCCAATCAGCATCAGAGTATGCACGCAGCTCCAAGGAAGATGATGACAAAAGTAAAAGACTTTGAAACCTTATGCCCCTCAAGTACCTCAAAATACGATGAACATCAGCCCAATGAATTGTAGTAGGGGAAGTAACAAACTGACTAACAACATGAACAACATGAGCAATATCCGGACGAGTAATAGTAAGATAAACCAAGCTACCAACAATAGTGCGATATAAGGTAGGATCAGGCAAAAGAACGCCATCAGAAGGGAAAAAACGAACATTAAGCTCCAAAGGGGTATCAACAATCTTATTATCAGTGAGGCGAGCACGCTCCAGAATGTCACCTGTATACTTAGACTGAGAAAGAAGATAACCTTTTGGAGAACAGGCTACTTTAATCCCCAAAAAATAACGTAGTGGACCTTAAGTCCTTCATTTCAAAACAACGAGCTAATTCAGACTTCAACACTGCAATCCCATCAACATCATCACCAGTAATAATCATATCATCAACATACAAAGAAAGCATAATACAACCAGCAGTGGTACACCTAATAAAGAGAGTTGAATCATACTCACTCGGAGATAACCCAAATGAGGTAATCACTGTGGAAAACTTCAACCAAGCTCGAGGGGCTTGTTTAAGACCATATAAGGCTTTTTTAAGTCTGCAAACTTCACCAGGACCATGAGGAACACCCAAAGGAGGAACCATATAAACCTCCTCTTGGAGGTCTCCATTCAAGAAAGCATTTTTAACATCCATCTGAGTTATATGTCACTGACGAATATAAGCAACTGCAATAAGAGTACGAACAGTAGTCATTTTAGCAACAGGAGCAAAAGTCTCCTCGTAATCCATACCATACTGTTGGGAAAAACCCTTGGCAACCAATCTTGCTTTGTACCGCTCAACAGACCCATCTGACTTGGTTTTGATTTTATAAACCCAACGAGAACCAATAGCGCTCTTACCAGAAGGTAAGGGAGCCAAACTCCAAGTGTCTGTCTTATACAATGCTGAGAGTTCCTCTGCCATAGCCTGTTGCCAAAGAGGATCAAAAGCTACCTCTTTATAGGACAGAGGCTCAGAGAGATCATAAACTGAAGCTAAAACTGAAGCAAAAGAATCCGAATAACAAGAATAAACAAAATCAGGTGATTGAGTGGACTTACAAGTGCGAGCAGGATAGCGAGGAGGTTCGATAGTCTCAGTAGGTGCTTGGGTGGCCTCTGGAAGGGAGGTAGCATCAAGCGGTAAGGTACCAGTATCAGCAGAAGTAGAACCATGAGGTGAGACAATATCAGTGGTGTATGGGGCTTGAGAGGGCACACTATCGGTATCATCAGAGAATGGGTCAAGATGGATGAGATCAGATTTAGTCAACTCATGATGATTATCAGGAATAGAAAAGAAGGGTATGTGCTCGAGAAACACAACATGGCGAGATACATATAGTTTCTTAGTAACTGGGTCAAAGCAACGATATCCCTTCTGACCCTCACCATAACCTAGAAAAACACAAATAGCAGACTTAGGTGACAATTTGGTACGCTCTACATGAGGTCGAAGGACAAAACAAGTACAACCAAACACCTTTAAGGAAGACTAATCAGGAGCATGCCCATACAATTTTTCAAAAGGTGACAGACCTGAGCAGTGAGAGGACGGAATTTTATTAATTAGATTGACAGCAGTAAGGACAGCCTCTCCCCAAAAATCACTAGGGACATATGCAGATAATAAAAGAGAGCGAGCAGTTTCAACAATATGCTGATGTTTCCTTTCAGCAACACCATTTTGCTCAGGAGTGTCTGTACAAGAGGACTGGTGAATAGTTCCATCTAAAGCAAGCAACTCACAAAATTTATGATAGGTATACTCTCCACCTAAATCACATCGAAAACATTTGATGACAGCAGAATGTTGAGTTTTAACAAAAGCACGAAAGGTATTGTAAATATCAAAGAAGTCTGAACGGCGTTTCATAAGATAAACCCAACAGTAATGAGTGCAATCATCAATAAATGCTACATAATATCGAGACCCCCCTCTTGTAGTAACAGGAGAGGGTCCCCACACATCAGAATGAACTAAATCAAATGGTGCAAGAGAATAAGAAATACTTCTATTAAATGGTAAAATGGAAAATTTTGCCAGTTTACAACCACTACAATCAGAAATGTCATGAGTTTTTAAATCTCCTAATTTTCCTGTAGAAGCTAAATATTTTAAACGAGAGGCTGAAACATGACCAAGGCGAGAATGCCATAAATAAAAACTAAACGAAGATGAACTCAAACGAAAGGATGACAAGTCAACACTAGAAGCTGCAACCACTGGTACATTGAGCTTATCCAAGATGTATAATCCCCCTTGCCTACGGCCTGTCCCGATTAGCATATAAGACTGCGGATCCTGCACATGACAAAAAGTAGAAGAAAAAGAGACTAAGTAACCTGCATCACAAAGCTGACCAACAGAAACAAGATTTATAGTAAGTTTGGGAATGTGGTAAACACTAGGGAGAGATACATGAGGTGTGACAACAGACCCAACACCTACTAATGGCATGGGAGTACCATCAGCAGTCATAACAGGCAAAGAGGAAACAGGACATAAGGAAGCAAAGGATGACAAGTCAGTTGACATATGATTAGAAGCTCCAGAGTCTAAAACCCAAATACCCGAGGACATACCTAAAGACATACCTGAAGACATACCTAGTGAAGAGGTGGCCATAGCATGTGGCTGTGTGGCAAGGAACTTCTGAAATTGCTCAGCAAGGGAGGTCATGGACGGAGTGGATGGGGAAGGGGAACCGGGGTCCAAATGAGTCTGATGGTGGTACAACTGCTGCAGTGTTAGGCTGTGGAGGCCTATATGAACGCTGCTGAGATTGGTTGTCAGATTTCAAATGAGAAGATTGAGATTGATGTTGTTGTGGTGGTCGACCATGTGAGGGCTGGTTGCTGCTATTGGGCTGGTTTGCACGACCCAACCTAGGACACTGAGCCTTCCAATGACCCTTCTCCTTACAGTAGCTGCATACATCACTACCAACTCTCGAGTAAGGCTTATTCTGATTGTTGGATTGTGGTTGAAAATGGGATACTAAAACAGACGGAGTAGAGTCAGGGAGAATTCCCTTTCCAGACTGTGTCTTGAGACGTATTTCCTCGGCTACTAACTTATGGACAACAGAATCAACTGGCGGAAGTGGGCGACGATGGAGAATGGACCCACGAAGGCCCTCAAAATCATCACGTAGAGCCATCAAAAACTGAACCGGACGTTGTTCCTCCCTACTAGCGATATATGGTGTAAAGGCCCGCAATTCAGGCGACTCCATGAGAGCTAACTGATCCCAAAGATATGTCATTGTAGAATAGAACTCCTGAATAGACTGTGTAAATAATTTAGCCAAATGATCCCACACCTCCTTTGCATATTCAAACTTTGCCAACTGCATACCTATCGAGGGAGCAACAAAGCTGTTGATCCAAGTAATGATTTTCGAATTATTTATGTCCCAAACATCTAGCAATTCTGTAAATTTATCAGTGTTTTCATTCGTAGGTTTACTAAAATCCCCATTGATATAACCCCACATCTTTTTCCCCTTCAGAAAATTTTTCATCACATAATTCCAATATGCAAAATTCTTGCGTCGAGTTTAACACTAATCGCTTGAAGCGAATCATCACGTTCAACAGCCATTACGAAAATGAAGCAATTAAATAACACAAAACAAGCGAACCCAAAATCAAAGACAGATCCAAAAACACAAAACAAATGAACCAGAATCAGTGACAGATCCAAAAACGAGTGCGAAGCAGTGCGAGATCTAAATACAAATCCGAATCAGCGAAAAATCCAACAACGAACCAGAATCATTCAAAAATCGTGGATGAGATTCGAACCTGCTTTGATACCATGTGAATACATTAAATAATCAAGAAAACAACAAAGGGAAAGAGAAAAGAGAGCTAGAGTTTCTCATAACACAAAAACTGAATGAATGAATACAATGAAAAAGAAGAGACAATAATAATAGAATATCTAGGTATACAGTATTACCCTAATATAAAGGAAAAGACTAAACTACCCTAAAGCTAATAATATTAATTCTAATAATGACAACTAGGATTTTATATTTGGTACGCTGTGATGTTGATCATTACAAACCATTCTCATGGTTCTTATCAATTTGCCACTTTTTATGTTCTTTGTTATTTGACCATAACATCCCTACTTTCTATTTGCCCTTCTAAGCATTCCAATTGCCTTAGTTTTTGGACAAATCATATACAACTTCTTCAAACCATCATAGTTATTTTGTTAAAGCATCACGTTTCGCTTTTGTGAGGATAATATATTTTCCCTTCTTAATTACACTCATTTATCATCAATCAACTATACTTATTAGTTATTTAAGTTGTTAGGTCATGACGATCTCATCACAAGCTATTTTCAAGGTTAAAGATATTTATAAATGTTCACCATCCACGTGCAACGCACGTATTGTATAACTAGTATATATATTTATAAAATATAAAGTGGAATCAGATGTCTGCCACGTGTCAGCTCCATAAATTTTTTTTCTTTTTTTTATATACATATATAGAGCATTAAATCAAAGTATATCATCTAATCTAATCTACTTTTTGAAATTAACCCTTTATCCCAAATATATGTATATCATATTTAATATAATGTAATATTCAATAATTTCAATACTTAAAATTCATCACTAATTGGTTTACAGTAATTAATTTTTATGTTCCAAGCCCTTAGATTTCTATCTATCAAATGTTTAAATTATAACAACTCTAACCCAATAACGAAAGTTTCATAAGGGGATTGGAGCAGGCTTCCATGAGACAAAAGATCTTCTTTCTAAAGAGATTCGATTCGGAACTATCATATGTCCAAGGTCAAATATTGAAATAAGTCTACAAATCTAGTATTTTGTTTAATTAGTGAGACGATCGTCACGTTGATGAGGTGTGACGTTTCAATCATATTAGTCGATCCGGTACATATTTTTAGGGAGACGTATGACATTAATTTAGTTGATGACTTCAAGGCTCAAGTAACTATTCATGTCCCCACTAATTATAATTATTTCTTAGAAATATAAGAATTAGTCACTCCCCAGTCGTTTTATTAGGAATTAATCTAACATAAGATCTAGATTAGAATAGATTCTTGATTAGGCATCTTAATTATAAATAGACTTTTTCTCCAATTTATTTGCTTTAATGTCAGAAGTACCCTTAGTCACATGGATACTGATATATATATATATATATATTCGTATATCTATATAGATATAGATATTGATTTATATGGTATTTTAAGTTAGTGACATTAATTGTTAACTTTTCAGACTTATTTGGTGGATTGTGATTGTCATTAAAATACAGATCATAATCATCTTTGCGGATGTGTGTATGTGTGATTGGATTGTTGGAGTTACTGGACAAAAGTCTGATTAGATTGGGAAGTGCCTCATATTCAGTGAAAAGTTACTCCTGTCAATAGACTGAGTAATTGATGTTGTTTGAATATTTGCACACGTAAAAACTAAGAAATTCTCATTATTTTCTAAAATTTCTAATCAAAACACTGAGAAATTCCCACTCTATTGGGGTTTTTTTTAAATAAAAATTTGAGAAATTCCCACTCTGTTAGAAAATTTCTCATTCAAAAAACAGACAAATTCCCAGTGTTGGAGTTACTGGATAAAATTTGATTAGATTGGGAAGTGCCTCATGTTCAGTGAGAAGTTAGTTTTGTCAATAGACCGAGTAATTGATGTTACTTGAATATTTTCGCACGTAAAAACTGAGAAATTCTCATTATTGTATGAAATTTCTAATAAAAAAACTGAGAAATTCCCACTCAATTTTGGTTTTTTTTTTAAAGAAAAAAAATTGAGAAATTCCTACTATGTTGGGAAATTTTCCATTAAAAAAAAGATTAAATACCATTATTTTGTGAAATTTCTCATTAAAAAACCGAGAATTTCCTTCGTTGTTGTGAAATTCTCATTCAAAAGTCTGAGAAATTCATCACTGTGTATTGAGAATCTTTACATTAAAGTGTGAAGATTCCCTCGCCCCTGATTATGTTGCCGATACCCTAACCTGAAAAGAAGTTCTTTTCGTTGGAAAACCTAATTTTGCAAAGAGGAACATAAGAATGGATTTTATTATTAATTTTTTTTAACGAAATCAGTGAGCATTTCACACCAAAATGATCCGATTTTTGTGTTTTTGGCGAAGTTGATGTTGATCACATCAGAAAGTTGACGGTCACATCTGTATCTCGTTGGATGTCTTCGATCGCCACCAAAATCATTGTGGCAAGGGGTTTCGTTCAAAGATGCATAGGAGACGATTTGACATTCTTTAATGGTAGGTGAAATCTCTCTCTTCCTCTTTTTCTCTCTAGCAGCAATATCTCTTTTACTCTCTCTCTCTCTCTCTCTCTCTCTCTCTATATATATATATATATATCTTATTATATTATTATAATATGAAAGCCTCAAGTGCCACATGGCACAAAGAGAGCAATGTTAGACAAATTTTAAAATTTTGCTCATTAAATTACTACAAACACCTCATTATTAACAGCAATACCCAATACACCATTCATTACATACACACACACAGGCCCGACCCTATAGTGTAAGAAATGAGGCCCAAGCCTAAAGCCCCCTAATATTTGCACAATTTGAGGGCCCCCAAGTCCCTTGGTCCATACTACTACTAGCCATATTTTTAAAGCCCAAAAGGCCCAAATATGCCCTAACTTTGGTCCCTAGTTAGGGTTTTATATCTCTTTGGTTGTCTTACTCTTTCATTCTCCTACTAATCAAGCTTTGTCCGGTTCACTCTCTCCCTCTCTAAACACCACAATGTATGCATGGCAAGTGCTTAAATGGTGTTGTTTTGATTTCGAATTGTTAATTTCAGCATGTTTTTGTTAACGGGAAAATTTTAGCATGCTTTTTTTAGTTTTCTTCTTGAGATGCTTGCGAATTGTGCAGTTCTATAAATTTGGATTTGAATCAGCAGATTTGTTGTTTAGGTAATTTAGGTTTCTCTCCTTTAAAAATATCTCAAATAGACAAAAAAAAATGACCAAATAGACCCAAATAGCTTTTAGGAAGTACATTTCTAGATTTGATAATTGATTCATGCTACTATATAGGGCCTCATTTTATAAGTTCGCCTAAGGCCCCCAAAACCTCAAGGCCGACCCTGCGTGCGCGCGCACACACACACACACACACACACACATATATATATATATATATATATGCACCTAGATATAAAAATACTACCACTAAAACGATACGATCATGATAGGATTTTCTACCACCTGTAATTTATCGACTATTTTCTTTTACATTTTTTAAAATCAAAATATCATACCAACACTAGAAAAGTTTGATTAAATATTGCTCCGTCCATTGCACGGGTCAAGAGCTAGTATATATATGTAGTTGCAGATTCTCTCTCTCTATACATAAATATTATATATATATATATATATATAGAGAGAGAGAGAGAGAGAGAGAGAGAGGATAATATAAGCCAGGGTATTTATGTCTTTAGCAACACAAAGGGACTAATTTCTACATTCAGATATAGGAATGGCCTATTTATAGAAAAAAGCTAAGATTAGGTACTAAATCCTACTTTACCCTAATTTCTTTTCTTTTTAGTAGTCACATGGCTCAATATAACTAGTCGATGACTCATGTTATGCACGGGCATGTGATACCTGAGCTCATTGCAAAATTGTATTAACACAAATTGGCGAAATGTACGGGTGCTTGAAATTGTACGGGTGCTTGTAATTGTAAAATTTGTCACAACATCACTTCAAAATGTATTTAACTAAAAGTATAATAAACGAACATAGGTATATGAGGTTTCTCAGATGTGTTTAGTACTTATTTGTCTTTCACACTTAAAATTTCCCTAGGTTGTTTGATCAATTGAACTTTTTTTTTTGGTCTTTGGCCTTTTGATTCTTCCCGATGCCAAGTATCCACTTCGGTTGGTGTGGCTTCAATAATCTCTTCTTGGAGCTTTGCTTGCAACTAGCTTTTGTTGCATTGGTCGACTTTTTGACCCCTCTTTAGAAGAGTAAGATAGATAGTATTGCCCGCTTGCAAGACATTAGCAAAATTATTAAAAATTATTAGTGTAGCTACACATTAACAATTTGGTAATGCACAAAGATTAATGGTTACCGTTTCATTTTGTGTTTCCTTGTTTTCGTTTGATATTAGCTCATATTCTTTGTGAATGCTTTGCTGATGGTGTAATTCTCTCATCCTTACTTGAGATTGTAGTCATTCATCTTCAAATGCAGAATCTTGGTGTCTAATTCCTTCTAGATTCTCAATATGGAAGTGCTACATTATTCCTTCCTTGTGCCTAACTGAGAAAGTAGAGTATCAGTAAACACCCCAATTCTTGAATGAACAACACCAAAAATAAAATTACGGTTAATTGCACTTTGCACCCTTGAAGTTTGGGTGGTTTTGCACTTTGCACCTTAAAGTTTCAAATTTGGCACTTTGGTCCCTAAAGTTTGGGATGAGTTGCACTTTAGGCCTCCAAGACTTTTTGCGACAAAATTTTCAGTTTTAGGGATGAAATCATTCGTCACTAAAGGGCTATTTGGACTTATTTGCCATATTTGTGAAACTTTAGGGATCAAAGTGCCAACTTCGAAACATTAGGGTGCAAAGTACAAAATCACCCAAACTTCAGGGGGGGCAAAGTGCAATTAATCCAAAAAATTAATACAAAAAAACTCGTAAATGTTATCTTGAAACATATCGGATAACATATTTATGAACTGTCACGAAATGGTTTTTCAAGAGAGAATGAATAAATAAAATATAAATAATTAGGAAAACTTTGTTCTTGAAACCTGTACAAAAAATCTAAAAAAACTCCCAACTATATAACTACTTTGGCCTTAACAAAAAAAACTCAAGTTTGTGTTCCTAGGTATGTTAGATCGAGCAACTGAATGATTCATGCTCAATAAGCCATACTCTTTTTAATTAAGAGATAAGAATTCAGCCATTAAAATACCGAGCGCTACACTAAATAATGACCTTAAAACTTGTGTCATTCAAATCCAAAAATTTCAACCAATAGATCGTGATAATAAAAAAAAAAAAAAAAAAAAAAAAAACTAACCAATAGGTCAACAGAATTGCAAGCATCATCTTTAGTGACTCTAACTTGACATTTCCACATGCTGACAATTGGAATACAACCATATTTTCTGGTAGGGTAATGACACTGAAAGGGAGTCAAAAAAGAAAAGAGTAAATCTGCAGTTAAAATATAACCAAAAGGAACAGAAAATATAACGAAAGGTAAATCCAAGCTTAAAGATTGTAGTGTCTATTCAATATTGGGCAACTTGTATATTCACTGTCTTCGCTATGTCTTATCATGCAAATTCTATATCTTACGTGGCAAGCACAAAAAAGACCACTATCTGCAAAAGCTGAATGTAGTGCAAGATTAAATCCAATTCTAATCAAAATCTTATTGGTTTGATAAAGGACCAGCTTTATTTTGGGTTAAGCATGGACTCGTATGCACAGAAAAGGATCTCCACCAAACTCATGCAATTGTAGAAATAGTTCTCTTGTGAATCACAGAACTGGTTCTATGCCTTCGAAAACCGCCCATATATAGTTGTTTCCACATGTGACTATCTGGTTGCGGTGCTAATATAGGTTCTCAACACATCATTCCTCACAAAACTAAAATGTTTTTCTATTAGTTCATAAAAAATAAAAAAAATAAAAAAAAACTTTTTTTTAGGTTTTTTTCATTAAATAATTGTTTTGCAATCTCAATTAAACAGAGAAACAATGTAAGCAACTTGAGTGAAATGAAATTCATTTACGGTTGCTTTGGCTAACCTGTTTGCTAGGATGCAACTACAAAACAAATATGGGTAAAGTAATTGAGTATTATTTCAATATTTCTTCTATGTAGATTTCGTAATGTTGTAAAATCTGAGTGATAATGTACGATTCATGTTGAAAAGTTTTTCATTTAACTAATTCAATCTTAAAATAGCATGAAGTGTACCTAGCTAAATGCAGGTTTTAAAATTATTTCAAAATAATTGGTAAACCTGCTGAATTTTAATGTAAGTAGAGTAAGCGGAAAAACTGAAGAGTAAAGCCCATGTCTAAAGAGGCTATGCAAATTTCTTTAGTCACATATTTGATGACCCATGTCACTATTTAATCAATTAAACCTTCAACAGACATTGAAGGTAAAAATATATAGATATTTGGAGAGTCTAGTTGAAAAGCTCCACCTATTTTTAGCAAAAAATAGATCTTTAAAGTCTCATATAGGTCACCTTAGCACAGTTTATAGAAGAAAAATCAAAGAATCTTCAGGAACCAAGTTTGCAATGCGATTCAAAGAAATTTAAATCAACAACGTTAATGTTCCACATTGTATGGAATAACTTCTCAAATACACGATTGAAGTTCAAATGTGCTTCTGGACCCCAAACGTTTATATAAGCCTGTTTGAATAAAGTTTAAGAAGCGCTTTACAGACCGAAATGGACTTATCACTGAACTAAATCCAAAGGTGTTTACCTCAAACGAAACATATGGAAATATCAAAATCACCTCCAACGGAAAAGTAACAAACCAAAACCATTGGGAGGAGAGGAAACCAAATCTTATACTAATAATCTTACACTTTACGAATTTAACTTGAATTGTGCAAACAATATTCTTTTTTGTTTGTTTGCATCTTGCAAACTAAACAAACGTTAACACAGGCAGGAATATAAAGTGGCATTTACGCATATAATTACGAACCATTGGCAGCACTTAGGTTTCACCTAACTTCCAATAATTTGCGCAATAATACTATTGGACTCAACAAAAATATCCCCTTGGTTGAGTTTTTAGTAAAATTATTCCAAGTGCTGTTAAGTAAAATATCTCTCTTTCCAACTATCCCTTTTCGAAAAACCATTCTTTACCAATTTAAAAAACAAGGAATGATATGGTTCCAAAGTTGGATCCCGAATTTAGTTTCGAAATGCTTTGGCAATTGAACCACATGGTGATTTGGCAGTGGTCGCGCGCGGTACTGAAACCAATGTTGATACATATTGGAATATCCAAAATTTAGGAACAATTTTTTATTTTTATTTTTTAATTTTTACAATCAATAATCAAGAAATATTAAAAAGCCATGAAGACAATAGAAGTCCAATACACTCTATTGGTAGCACTTAGCAGACCACAAAACAGCCGCACAAGAAGCTCTGTCAACATTACAGAGTACACACTACACAACCAAAACACAAACACATGACATGCACAATACCAATGGGGGCAAAGCCCAGCCACACCTACAATGGCCTATCCCAAAAATAGATCAACAAACCATTTAGACCTAGGAAGCACCGAAACTTCTAAGAAGGAAACGTGTCACGTGTCGTATCGTGTCTGACACACGGACACAACACTTCATGGACACTTTTCTGGCAGTGTCAGACATGTAATTTTTTTAAAATTTTGTCGTGTCGACGTGCCGGTGTAGTGTCGTATCCGTGTCGGAGGGTGTGTGTCCGTGCTTCATAGATTTAGACCAATCAGACTAAAGTTTGATAAACCACTGAAGTCTAATAAACCAAAACTGTGTTCATTTCAATAATTAACAAACTCAGGGAAAAAAAGGGGGACATTGAAACAACCAATGAAAGTGTGAGAACGGTGTTCCAACCAATAATACCAGATTCAGGGGAAAACAGAGAAAAAATTGAAACAATCAATAAACGTGTGAAAATTTTACCTGGAAAAAGACCCAATTGCATGTGTAAGAAACCAATACCAAAATCACATATTTGAAATCACAATGAATTAGGTAGAGAAAAAGGTGAAAGAAAAGGGGAGGAAAATCTTACCACGTACTCCATACCAATCAAAATTATCAAATCATCCCCACTGTGTCCTTTTTGTGCCTCTCTACTGATCGTTGAATATGAATATCACCTTTATTCTCCAATTTGTACACCATTTTGTGACAAATTCCTGATCGGTGGATGTGTGTTCGTGGACTACGAATATATATATACACACATATATATATATATATATATTCTGGGCACAGATTCGAACTTTCTCGGTGGCTTTACGGTTGGACAATTGTGATTCCAGTTGTGCACTGCAGTGCAGGACCAATCGAATTTTGAGACTCTCTCCTTCTATAAATGCGCGAGTTTGCAAGACGGAACCCTATGCTGCGATCGCATTTGCGAGAATCGTATTGTTGGTTCGTCTCTGAGCTCCCAATTTTCATCAGTTTATGGTTTTAATTTAATTTCTCTCCGGTTCATGTTTCTTTGTTTTGATCACGTGGATTAAACTTTGCATTAAATGTTGATTTCGCATTGTGTTGCATATATTAGGATTATTGGGTTTCTGCTCTATTTATTTTTTGAATTAATAGAATTTAGGCAGTCGAAAAGTGTTTACCGTTTTTGTTTTTTGTTTAATAGTTTGATTAAATTGAAGAAAATAAGTTTGAGTCAATTATTTGTTCATTCCGTACCGAATAAGAATCGTGCCAAATACGTATTTTGGTACCCTTTTTATTATGTTTGAAATTAGAACCTCAGTAAAAAAAGTTGCTGTGTTTTTTTTTTGTGGACAACTAGTATTGTTTTTGTGGGTTATATTGTGTTTGGAACATTATCTCTAGAATATTAGAATCCATTCTTAGCAATTGTAATTTCTTTAGAGAATTGCTATGTACACCCGTGTATTTGCTATGTACACCCAAATTCAATTATTCTATTCATTTTTTTCTAAAAATTTCTACTTTTATAAAGTTGAGCAGTGTACATAGCAAAAGTAGCGGTGTACATAGCAATTCCCTTTCTTTATCCGCGTCATTTTCTACTTACCTTAAAGATGCATTTTAATCTTTTTTTTTTTGTCTGAAAAAGCAAGTTTTAATTGCCTCTGCTTTAGAGTTGGAGATGGTTGAACACATGAGTTTTGGTTTAATTGAAACTCGTGCTCCTAAGCTTCTACATCAAATTACTCTCATTCCATGTTTCTATCTCCATCACTACACCTCTTTTAGTTATTTTCTCTCTTTCTCTCTTACGAAAGTATAAAAGCATTGACATATGAAAAAAGAAAAATCACTTTCATGCTAAAGGTAGCACTACTTTCTTTGAAATTCTCATATTGTCAAGTTGGTTGTGGTCACAAATTGGATGCCATGGATCTAGATCTTAGCAACTTTTAACTTTGTGATCCACCAACAAACTGCTTCACTAAGCGTTGTTTTTTTTTTTTTTACTCCGCTATTTTCTTATTATTCTTGGAAGATTCGAATTATTCTTGGCGCAACGGTAAGAGTTGTAGTCGTGTGACCAAAAGGTCACTTGTTCGAGTCGTGGAAACAACCTCTTGCACAAAAGTAGGGTAAGTTGCATACAATTGACCCAATTTGATCCGACGCTTCCCCGGACCCCGCACTGCGAGAACTTCGTGCACTGGGCTACCCTTTTATTCGTGAAAGATTAGAATTATCTTCTTTACAATTATATATATATATATAGGGAAATGTTTGGTACACCCACTTTTTGACACACTTTTTTTACACACTATGCTTTAAACACATGTATCTTGTGCTGTTTGAATTTTTTTACACTTTTCTATGCACTACTTACACAACACAGGGTACATGCATTTAAAGCTGTGTGTCAAAAAGTGTGTGTATGTAGCACTACTCATATATATATATATACACACACACATATATATTAATTGATGGAAGGCATGATAAAAATAATTGCCTGTTGATACAGGATATTCTTTGCACCATACCCCATTTGTTTCGATCCAGCAACAAAATATCACAACTACCCGGTGATCTGAGATGGGTTATCCGAGCAAAGTAAGAATTGTACTTAGTTTTTCTTCTCTTATGTCTTGTTATCTAGCCTTTGCTTATAAATTATAATTTTCAGAGTTAGCTAGTTTTTCCACATATTATTCTGCATTTCTGTCACTCGAAAATATCCAGGGTGGCAAGCTTGTTTTATTTATCTCTCTTATTTCTTTTTGAATTGAAATGCAGGGTTATGATAGTACTCAGCAAACTGATCCCGGTATGACTTTCCTATTCTCATTGATATACGATTTCATTAAAATGTGCAGTAGTTTGCCAAAAGATTAGAGCAATTTCACTCTACGTTATTTTGGGCGTGCCTCTATTGACTGTACCATTTTACACTCTGGCATGCAAATTTGTGTCTTTGAATACTCTGATACTAGTGGTTAGCAAGCGATATGTGTGTTTGAAAGCTAAGCAATGAGACTGTGGACTGATTTCCATTTTGGCTTTTGACTGATTGTGTGGCTAGCAGGCGATATGTCTGTCTTCATAATCTCCCATTACATTTTACTTAGTTGTGATTTGTTAAAATAAATTACTACCATATGATTGGTTGTTAGGTTAACTTAGATTTTTGAAAATTTTATTTTAAATTGGCAAGACAAAACGAATTGATTTACCAATAGTTTTTGATGTGTGCTTTGAATTTATTTGCAGCGCTGGTGCTACAAGACGGAAGAGAAATTGTATTGCAGGTAACTTGGCACTGCTGACTTATCGTATTTCACTACAGAACTACTTAATGTGGTGTTCCGGCTGATCATTCTTCTTCTTCTCCTTTTTTTTTTGGGTGGTGGTGCAGTTTTAAACCAAATTTATCGTTTGACTCGTATTTAACTGGAGATGTTGATGCCATGTCTTTCTTAACTATTCTTTTTTAAAGTTTCTGTTAGGATGATGAAGTTAATCTAGATTCTAGAAACTTTGGAGGGTGTAGCGACATGCAACTTAGTACTAGAACTTTTTGTTGACTGTTTGGGTAGTCGACATAGTGTTCTACCTACATGCGACATAGTACTAGATTTTTTGTTGACTGATTATTTGCTAACAGGCTTTCAATTGGGAGTCTCATAAACATAATTGGTGGAGAAATTTAGCGAACAAAGTTCCTGATATAGCTAAGTCTGGATTTACAACAGCATGGTTACCACCAGCTACTGATTCATTCTCCCCTGAAGGTTGTGCTGACAATTATGTTCAGCAAACAAACAATTTTTTCTTACTTCTTTATATACCACATATGTATATATTTACAAAATTTTGTAATTTTGTTCTTTTCATTACAGGTTACCTTCCACAGAACCTTTATTCTCTCAATTCTAAATATGGTTCTGAGCACCTGTTGAAAGGATTACTTCAACAGATGAAGCAGAACAAAATTAGAGCAATGGCTGACGTAGTCATCAATCATCGCGTTGGGACTACCCAAGGACATGGTGGAATGTATAACCGTTATGATGGAATTCCGTTGTCATGGGATGAGCATGCTGTTACAGCTTGTACTGGTGGATTGGTAAGGGTCTACCGTATCCCTTTTTTCAGTTCCGCTGTATCTAAGTATTGAATGTTTTATATATCATCCTTTTCAATTGCGGAATAGTGTGAGAATTGCCAAATGTTTTAAGAGACATATGAACTGGTCCTTGTTTTAGGGTTTGTATTCTTGAAAGCAATCATTTGATTTTGTAATTTATCTCATTTTCCAGGGTTGTCGAAGTACCGGGGACAACTTCCATGGGGTTCCAAATATTGATCATACGCAACAGTTTGTTCGGAAGGACATCATTGGGTGGCTACAATGGCTGCGAAACACAGTCGGCTTCCAAGATTTCCGTTTTGATTTTGCAAGAGGGTAGATATTATTGTGCACTTGCTCTCTTGTTTTAGTTTTATTTGCAACTCATCATTTATGTTATTTCTTGATGTTTCAATCTAGTTATTCAGCGAAATATGTGAAGGAATACATCGAAGGTGCAAAGCCCATATTTTCCGTTGGAGAGTATTGGGATTCTTGCTACTACAATGGTCACCACTTGGAATACAACCAAGGTTTGTACTTCTTTTACCGCTATAGTGCACCATTTAGTAGATCACACAAGTGTTTGTGAAAAGGAAATATGAAGTCTAATTAATAATTTGCATCAGATGAAACTTGAAATATCAAAAATAAACATAACAACATAACATTAAAGCAAAGCAGAGAGGTTGATTATGAAACTGAACAAGCATAATGTTCATTGAGTCACCTATATATTCTTGATGGTAAAATAATTAACCTTAGATAGTTAGATTTTAATATTACCTTCTCACATTTTGAATGACTTCTATTGAGATGTTTATTTTATTTACTTCTGCTCACTAATTCCTCATGCAGATTGCCATAGGCAACGTATAATCAATTGGATTGATGCCACAGGGCAGCTTTCTACTGCATTTGACTTTACAACAAAGGGAATTTTGCAGGTATTTTTCAAGTAAATTATGCGTATATTAATTTATGCCGACCTTTTAAGAAGCTGGATAGGTTGTTTCAGCGTGGCAACTATATCTTCACATGATATTTTCTTGTTTTTCTCATCAATTTTTGTCAGTTCACTACCAAATCGTTTGTTTCACTTTTATTGATCATCTAGGTTCAAGTTGATACAGTCCGCAATGTCCACTGTATATGATATCCGATTATGACTTTAATGTTATGTTTTGAAGAATGGATGGAAAAGATGAAGGAATGGAATGGAAGGAGGGAAGAAGTATCCTGAGGGCAAGGGATGGGATCTTCGGCCTTTGTGTGGTTAAATCAGAAGGAATGGAGGATGCAAAGTATGGAGTAGATGTATTTTACTATTGCACCCTTCCAAGACCAAAAAGATGACTTTTTGTTAAAGACAAAAAAGTGAAAATAGAGGAAAGTTTCTTCTCTTTCCGTATGGTGGGCCCGGAAGGATGCCTCTTTTACTCTACCAAACAAGGGATTTTCTCCTCTTCCCTCTGCTTTTCCCTCCCTCCCTCCCTTCCTATCTACCTACTCCTCCATAGAAAATATAGCAAAATTCCTACTTGAATAGATATGATGATAGAATGGATTTAATTATGACTGTCATTGGATTGGATAATTCATGCAATCTCAACATTATGTTGTATGGGTGCATCACTTTGCAGGAAGCTGTTAAGGGAGAATTTTGGCGTCTGCGAGACCCTCAAGGGAAGCCTTCAGGTGTGATGGGATGGTGGCCTTCTAGAGCTGTCACTTTCCTTGATAACCATGACACAGGCTCAACTCAGGTACTAAAGTTTTCTCCTTATCTTACAACTGTTGCCTTTTGGTTTCAAGAGAATTATAGGTCATCATTAGTAGCACCTAAGATGCATACAATGCACGCCCATATATAGGAAGCTAGAACTTAGTTTTCCCCTTGTAAATCCACTTACTGCTAGCATATAAATACATTTCTAAAATGAAGTATTCGCTTTACATTATTTATGCAATTTTATTTGGAGATAAAATTAAATGGATAGGTACAGTCGATGAACTGTGGATATAGGGAGCCTTAGATTGAGTCAATTCTGGTCTAGATGATTTGGGTTGAATTTGTGAATGATGGATGTATATGTGCTATGTGTGTAAGCCTATTGTTATAGATATCTAGCTTACGTTCCTTAAGCATCCTTACTTACCCATCACCGTTCGATTGTTGCAGGCTCATTGGCCATTTCCCTCGAATCATATTATGGAGGTACTTTAATTTTTCAAGTTTTGAATACCGTGGATGACTTATAATTTTGCTTTCTAAAATGTTGTCTCAATTGTATGTTATCTTAAACGATAAACATTTCCTACTCTCAATTGTTAAGTTATTATATATGTACTGGAATTCGTCGGGTTCAAAAATTTAAGTTTGGAGAAACCTCTCTAATATCTGAAATCACTTCCTCTACAGGGCTATGCATACATACTTACACATCCAGGAACACCAGCAGTTTTCTATGACCACTTTTATGATTGGGATCATACCATTCATGACCAAATTGTGAAGCTGGTAATGTCACTTAACCATTTGCATTCATCCACCATTTGACTTCTCTCTCTGTCTCTCTCTCTAAGATTCTCAAAACTCTCTACAGATTGACATCCGAAAGCATCAGGATATTACCAGCCGATCGTCCATTAAGATTCTCGAGGCTCAACCAAATCTCTACTCCGCGATTATTGGGGAGAGATTGTGCATGAAGATTGGGGACGGTTCGTGGTGCCCAACTGGCAGAGAGTGGACACTTGCTACTTGTGGCCACAGATATGCAGTGTGGCACAAGTAGGTACTCCTCTTCTTTGTGTTTTCGAGTCTCTGCCTAGTAAAACAAAATATTAAATTAATTTTTTTTTTAAGAAAATGAAAAGAAAAAGAGAAAAATAAAGTGATTCTGAAGGAATTGTTGGTATAACATTATATAAGAATAGAGCTCAAAGCCTTCCAACTTTTTTGCAATTAGAAACCATTATGGCAATTTGTAGATGCCGTTTGGCTTTTTCCTTTTCTTAAATTAACCCTTTCTCCGGAAAAAAAAAAAAAAACCAGTGTGTATGTCTGTTGGAAGCTAAATATCGGGTCTCTACAATATATATATATATACACTATATATTGAGCCAGGGTGACTCACATAAATTAGTCCAATTTCTTTTTCTGTCTAAATATGTACTTTGTTCATACATTCTCAAGAAATAACAAGGCACCATTAATTGGCACCTCCTTTTATTTTTTGCTCATGAGGATATCCATCAATGGGGATGTGGTTCCCCCCTCTTTTGTTCGCTAACATTGGCCTCTCTTGGTGGAAAAAAAAATATTGGCATTGGTGAATGCTTGGTCTGCCAACTTTGAGAACTCATTTCAACCTAGGATTGTCCTCGATCTTGAAGCAGTTTTAAATATTTTATAAAGAATAATAATATGCTTACCAAATGTGGGATTTCACTAATGCTGTGAGAGTGGTACCGCATGCAATGGTACCAGAAGAACTGGCACAACATGTGGTACAACTGTCAACGCATTTGCGATGAGAACCATAGCTGGGTAGGATCATTTTGAACCCAACTGTCAAAGGATTTCGAAAAAAAAGAAATTTCCACAATGATCCTACATTCCTATAGCTGGGTTCAAAATTTAGTTCTTGGAAAAATTAACAAATGAAGCCCAATTACACTTTTGAGGCCTCTAGGCTCTAGGCCATCACTCACAAAAGCAAAATCTCTGGCCACTGTCCCACAGGCCACAGGCCCACAGCCCATGGGCGGATCTAAATTGCCTCCTCAACTTTTTAAATTTATCTTTTCACCCTATATATCATACTTTATGTATTTGTGCCCCTTCAAATTTTAAATTGCCCCTTTTAAACTCAAAATTTTTCACTTTGGTCTTTAATTTTCATAGTTTTACCCAAAACTAGTTATTTTATGTACTCAATTAGTCCAAGTATTTAAAGACATAGATAACCACTTTGAGCATATTAAGGGTTCTTTGTTTTTTAAGGAAAATTAGTAATAAAGAAATAAGATAATAGTCATATCCACCAAATAATTTTTTTAAAAAAATATATGGAAAGAAATTTTTTTTTTATGACATAGGCAGACCTAGGCCTGACAAAATAGTTTTGGTTGCCCCAACCCACCCAAGCTAACCTGAAGAATAACCACTTTGGGCTTGGCAAAAGTCATTGTGGGTTGAAAATGGGTTGAGCAAATAAAATGTATGGTTAGAAAATAGGTTGAAAATGGTTAACCATTTGATAACCATTTCATTTTTTTGTTTTTGTATTAGAATTTTTTGTGTTCATTTTAAAGAAAGAAAATAAAAAATACGTTAGGTAACTTTCTTTTGTTTTTTAAAAGAGAAAAAAAAAGTATTAGATCGTAAAATGACCAAATTGCCCTTGGGGCTTACATATAAGATGTTAACATTGCTAAAGTCATCTAATAATACAGAGTGACCTACCCCAAGGTTTTTCGACGTTCTGAACCCAATGGTGTGGTCCATTTGACCTGAATATATTTGTAAAATAACTATTTTGCCCTTAAAACTTTAAAATGCAATAACTTGTTAAAATAAAATCAGAATTTAACGTCGTCAAAGCTTGTGAACTCATATTATTATGAAGAACATTTTGGAACCTAAAAAGTATTAGATCGTAAAATGACCAAATTGCCCTTGGGGCTTACAAATAAGATATTAACATTGTTAGAGTCATCTATATGTTACTCTGTATTATTTGAAGACTTTAACAATGTAAACTTCTTATATGTAAGCCCCGAGGGCCATTTGGTCATTTTACGATCTATATACCTTTTAGGTTCCAAAATGCTCTTCATAATAATATGAGTTCACATGCTTTGACAACGTTAAATTCTGATTTTATTTTAACAAGTTATGGCATGTTAAAGTTTTAAGGGCAAAATAGTCATTTTACAAATATATTAAAGTCAAATGGATCATGCCATTGGATCCAGAACGTAGAAAAATCTCGGGGTAGGCAACTCTGCATTATTTGAAGACTTTTACAATATTAACTTCGTATATGTAAACCCCAAGGGCAATTTGGTCATTTTA
The DNA here is from genome assembly GCA_033977485.1 of Hydrangea macrophylla. Lineage (NCBI taxonomy): Eukaryota > Viridiplantae > Streptophyta > Magnoliopsida > Cornales > Hydrangeaceae > Hydrangea > Hydrangea macrophylla. Next base: position 78,943,538 of record CM066986.1, on the reverse strand, counting down.
TCATCTATGTACTTTTTAGGTCCCAAATGTTTTTTATCCTAAATATGACCTCACAGGCTCTGACGACGTTTAATTCTAGTTTAGTCTTAACAAGTTATGACATTTTGAAATTTAAAGGGCAAAATAGTCATTTTTCAAATATTTTCAGGTCAAATGGACCCTACCATTGGATCTAGAATGTCGAAAAACCTAGAACTTGATCACTCCGTATTAACTGATGATTTTAATAATGTTAACTTCTTATATGTAAGCTCTAATGGCAATTTGATCATTTTACCATATATGTTTTTTAGCTCCCCAAATGGTCTTAATATTAGGATGATTCATAGGCTCTGACAACGTTCAATTCTAGTTTATTCTTAACAAGTTATAGTATTTTGAAGTTTGAAGGGTAAAGTCATTTTACAAATAGATTCAAACCAATTGAATCCAGAACGTCGAAAAACCTTGAATAGGTCACTCCGTATTAATTGATGATTTTAACAATGTTAACTTCTTATATGTAAGCTCCAATGACAATTTGGCCATTTTACCATATATATGCTTTTTAGCTCCCCAAATGGTCTTAATATTAGAATAAGTTCATAGGCTCTGACGACATTCCATTCTAGTTTAGTCTTAACAAGTCATAGCATTTTGAAGTTTAAAGGGCAAAATAATCATTCAGTATATATATATATATATATTTTTTTTATAAAAAATTAAAATTTATTTTTTCCAAAATTTTTTAATTGAATTTTTTTTGAAAGAAAAAAATAGTAAAAACAAATTAAAAAATTATAATAATAATTTTGGTCGGGTTGAAAAGTCAACGCGGGTCAACCCATATCTGACCTATATTTTCATGGGTTATAAATAGTTTTGAAACTATTTGAACCCAACCTATTTTGACCCAATCAATATTTACGCATATCCAACCAATTGCTAGGCCTAGGCAGACCTATGTTGGGATGGGGAGGGCGTGGCCCCTGTAGAATTTTTTAAAATATTTCATACCTATATGTAAGTTTAAAATTTTTAATTTTTGGCTCCTACAAAATTCTAAAAAAAGATTGATATGTACATGTATACTTAGACAAACATTCCAAAACTTTGAAATCTTCAATACGTGTACGTATTTTATATGTTTAGCCTAATCCAATTATTTTACCATCAGTCAAACTTTAAAAATTACAACAATTAATCAACTTTTATTGTCGAAAAAATGCGATGTACATAAAATTTTACCCAAAAATATATAAATAGACCAAATTTTTTTTTTTTGCCTCGGGATAGGTCTACCACTATATGCATGTTCATTTAATTTTGGCCCCCTCATTTGTAAATTCTTGAGTCCGCCACCGAGAGGGGGAGGTTGGAACATCGAACCAATATCTTGGAGGAGACTTAAGTACCAAGTCTTTTTCCACTTGATAAGCTATGCCTCACTTGGTGAAAGATTCATTACTCTTTGAATAAAAATATTTTAACCCTCAACTCATTATATATGCAACATAAAGTGCATCCACACAACTGTTTGATCCCCAGAAATCTAAATTCAGAGTATTTCTTCCAAAAATATTTGGTAGGTCATGTCCCTATCATACATATTTGAAAACCATTTGAGATACATAATTTGGTAAGCATTGCATTAACAGTTACTTTTTCTTACTCGCAGTTGACTTGGACATGTTCATTCTTTTTTTGTTTGGGAGATGAAAATGCTACTAAATTTACAAAGCTATTGTGTATAGCACCTTTTACTACATCATATATATATATATACAAAGATTCTCTAAAGAGGGTGCCCTCTTTTTATTAAAGAGAGTGCCTCTGTTTTGGCCGTCGGACCGTGTTTAAAAACTGTGAAATAACAAAATTGCCCTTAATGAAAACATGATCCGACGGCCAAAATAGAGGCCCTCTCTTTAATAAAGAGAGGGCGCCCCTTTTTAGAGCCTGATTATATATATATATATATATATATTCATATACCAGTTACAACTAGCTAAATGTAATACTGACATCCATGTGGTTATATAGCCTTGATTGGACGTATACATTCTACTGTGTTTATATACTGTATGTATATATGTAATTATGGTGAAAATCTAACATACACCCACTCAAAAAGGGGTGGATGTAAACGATCCGAACTCATGAGTTCCTGTTTTGTAACACTTGTCAAGTTCGTAGTTTGGATGAACGCAGTCGTACTTTAATGAATTGAGCCAAATGGACCTTAAATTATTTCATTTCTGTTTTCTTTTCCAAGTTTAGTAAGATTAATGTATGTACTTGTAACCTTGTTATGGGTTGAGAGGTTTGAAATCTAGAATGAAAGAAGTAAAGATTGAGACACCCAAAGACATAACTTTTGGAACACAACCCAAAAGATGTGTCTATATCTCTCCTATGATGTCACTAGACCCCACAGTGACACAGGAAAGATATAGACACATCTCTTGAGTTGTGTCCCAAAAGTTGTGTCTTTGGGTGTATCCCAAGTATTACCCGTTTGAGTCTTAGGCAAAGTTCTGCAGCATTGAAAAGAATTCTGCTAGAGGGTCATTCGAACGGTTGAACAGGGCAGTTCGACAGGTCGAAAAAGGGATTCTACCCGTTTATTCTTAGCACCTCTTTTCAGGAAATTTTTAAAAGTAATTACATTGGACCTATGCTTCTTTCGAAACTTACAATTAATCTAGAAATAGAAAGATAGTAATAAAATAAAATAAAAGGCTAGGGAAACCGGTGCGACTTTTCTTTTCGTAGGATTGAAGTCACAGCGCGCTTTACACATGCCTTAAAACCAAACCAATAATATAAAACATACCAATCACAAACATTTAAATACAAAAATTTAAAACCTCAGAACCTGGTGCCATGGGAGATAGACTTATCTTGCTGTAAGAGGGTTAGTTGTACACACAACCATGCACATATATAACAAAATATATGACCATTGGAACTACTAATTTAATTGCATACACTATAAACTCTTTATGGAAGTAATTAGTATTCTAAAACAACATCTCTGGTTTTCTGTCACAGACTGATTTAAAATTTTCAAAACAGTAAGTAAATAATTTAAAAACCCTTAAAACTATGAAAAAGACACCTAAACAGATAACTAGTTTCGAGCGATCGAAATCGATCGAAGCTTGTTCGATCGCTCGAAACCTGCATTGGTTCGATCGATTGAACACAGACCGTTTCAATCGATCGAAACTACCTTGCATCCAATGCCATCACAGATTTGTTTTCTGCTTCGAAAGTGCTACAGAAACAGATCTATGACGATGCGATTTTAAAAATAGCACTAAATACAAACATGCAACTCATACTAGTATTCCAAAATGCATCTATAAATCCAAATAAGCGTGGCTCTAATACTAATTGTAGAGAAAATAGGCTTAAAATTTAATTTAAACATGCAGTGGAAAGATTAAGTTTCAAAAACTTATTGGTAGCTTGGATCTACTACTCGTTAACTCTATAGATGCGTATACATAGAAGGGAGAAGGAATTATACCTCAAGTCTTGAACTCAATTATGATTTTCTTTCTCTTTGATGGTGTAGCAGCCTCCACTAGGTTGTCTTCACTCTTATGACTCCTACAGATGCTTCCGGAAAGACTAGGGTTGGTGGAAACCCTAATAGAGAGGATAGAGAAGGTTTGGGAATCCTAATACGATTTCTGGTATATAAAAACGACGACCTCTATTTTCTGGATGCTGCTGCCCTATTTATAGATTCCCAGAAACGACCTAACTTTTAATCGATCGAAGTGGTTTCGATTGATTCAACCACCTTCGATCAATCAAACCTGTCTAGACTTTAATCGATCGAAGCAACTCCGATCGATCAAACCAGTCTTGACAGCATCCTCAAGTGCCTTTCAAAGCATCCTAACAGATCTAAGAGTGGGACCTCCTAGACTCTTTATTATTGGCTCAGACCAATTGTTAATTTCCATGACCAAACTCTTTGATCAGCAAACTAACCAGCTAGTCAGTTAACATTTACTCCACTATAAAACGATAACTGAACTCTAACGCAAAACAACATATCCAAAATGATAACTAGACTTGTATGGTGTACTAATGTCCCTCTACCATCAGCATTCATAATTATATTCAGGTAGTCGGATAACTGTTACTGTCAACCTGAACGATGATTACATCTTCTATTCCTTGAGTCACATTCACCTATCATGATTACCAAACATGTTGATAAGTACTTATCAACAAGACTACAGTTATGAGTAATCAACTTGGTGACATTCTCAAGGGAATGCTTACTCTTTAACAAAGGGTAGATTCTATGTTGACAATATATGTTCACAACTCTATGAACATGACATACCCAAGATACCTAGGTGTTGATCTTTAAGACCTCACTGATTGGTAAGTTAAAGCAGCCACATCCACAGTCTGTGTTCATAATCATCTCAAGATTGAGAACACCTACCTTATACAAGTTATGAGTTCCCATCGACTGTTGACAGTCCTAAGTAAGAGCTATAGTTAATAGGAAAGCTCAGTTCTGTCAATGCACTATAAGTACCAGCATATCAACTAAGAGCTATACTCTAGTGATTGGGATTCATCACTTCATCCAATGGTAGTTAATCATGCTACAGTGTAAACCTAATGAGATATCCAGTCTCATCATCCACTACGACAAATTCTAAGTAACAAAGAATAGTAATTTGTATCTCAATTGTATGTATCTCATACACACACGAATTACTTACTATGATACTTAAGGATTAACAATCATCTCATGAAAGAAACATATACTATGAAATGTAAAGCTGATATCCATATATTAATATGTCAATGTCTCATACATAAAGTAATGGTTTGAGGGCACACCCAACAGCTAATATTAAAGAAATGCACCCACACAGGAGACCTTAGAAACTTTGTTTTTTCTCAATGGATAGGTGAGGTTCCCATTTCTTAAGGATTAGAGGCTTCCCAGCAACAATCCATGGGCCACCCTCCAACACCGCTTCCAATGCAAATCTAGAAGTGAATTTAAAGAAGTAAGTGCCTTGCTCTGTAGCAAGCGTATCAATGAGGCCGGCATTTTCCCAAAACTTGGTGATTGTTCTATGAACAAGGGAAAAAGGTAATTTGCAATCCAAGAAAAAACCTACAAGAGTGTTGTGCCACTCTTGGCACCCTAGTTCTGTGATAGCAGTGGGTAATTTAAGTTTCCTGTCTTGCCTACCAGTGCTAAGATCAATATGGCTTAGTTTAATATCATGCGCAGGGGGCTCAGACAATTCAGTCTACTTATCCTTCTTTTGGTTTGAGTTGGTTAACACATCAGCAAAGGAAGAGATACCTGGCTGGTCAAAGCATCTGGAATTGGCTTTAAAATATAAAGGAGCACCAAACTGGGCTCACTCTAGCTGTAGTCGCTGGGCCCACAGCTTTGGTAAGGAATGTGAGTGGGATAGCACCCGTTGGGCCTACAGCTTGTTGCACAACAAGTGCAGTTGAGGGGGAATTCTCATATTTGGGTAATTCTATATATATCATCTGTGGGGCCCAAAAGGTTTGGTTTAAACCAAACAAAAACTGACCTTGTGTGTGGAAGGAGAACGATCTCCACGTGACCCATCAACCATTAAAGAAATGTCTTGGGTAGCCAAACTGATCCTGGCAAGCATTAGCAAGGCTGGGTAGACTCACCTACCAGCACACCAACATGTGAGTCCTTGCGAAGCCCATTCTCACTCTGCTGCACGTGCAGCACACAACCATCTTCTTCCTCACTGGTCTGAGTATGAACCAGACTGAGATATTCCTTACCTGTATCAGTAGCTTTAAGAACATGAGAAGCTTCATCCGCAGGACCCATTGAGAAGATGTTCTCCCCCCTTAACAAGTAGATCTGGCTCTTAATCATCATCTGAAAGCCGAAGATCACCATTAGACCCTTTAGTTGTTGCTTCATCCTTAATATCATCAAGAGAACATGCAGGCTTTTGAGCATCGCATTTGCGTCCATTGCTCTCCCACAAACTCATTGGCATGCATATGGGTCTTTAGGTGGCTTCCGAGTTCTTGTGGATCATCTAAGATGCACTTGATTCGTGAGATCCCGTTCATTCTCAGTAGCACTAGAAGTTAAAGCAACAAATTCCTTGAGTTACTTCAAAGATAGTTTAGATTGAGAATGAGAGGGGGATGATCTTTTAATACTTTCTCTTTTCCCCATCTTCAGTTTTCTAGAGAATGGGAGGAACTTCTCTCTCTACATTTTTAAGTAGAAATTATAACGTTCAATTTCAATTTTTCACCAAAATATAAGTTTGACAAGAAAGAAAATAGCATTATTTAGCATTAGGATGCTCAAAAGTACAAACTATGAAGCTACATTCACTGAAAGGAGCAAGTTTGTTCACCCGTACACCTCTGGCCACAAAATGGCATTGCAATGCCAAGATTGTATATATATAAGATGAAAAAAACACTAGCTTTTGTTTGAATATCATTCCACCTCTTTGAGAGTTCTTGAGTCCGATATTGAAGAAAACTACTTCTAAATTTACTATTCTATTCTCTCTCTCTTTTTTTTTTTTTTTTTTTGTTTATTTACTAACTTCATGAACCACATAAAAACTAAATAATATTAATTAACACGAAAGATAGAAAAGAGAAAAGGTCCAAATCGGCTGAAATAATTAATCAGCCGACCTATGTAATATCTCCAATCATAGATATAGACATGTAGTTGAGTTATAATTAAGTCGGCCACATGTAGTCAGATATATTCTATCTTCTTATAACTAATTACAATATGGTATTGAAATAAAATAAAGCGTACGGCATCAAGTGAACGGATCCGAGCTGCAATATTAGAGCAACTACAATGTTGCGCAAGTGGTGCAAAAGGGACCTCAATGGAAAAAAATTTTGGGTACCTCTAAGGTATCATGTGGCATGCTACTTGGTATCCCGTACTTAATAAATGCGCATTACACGAATAATAAAATTCACTACAAAAAATTTAAATGGCCCAACAATTCTGTGTGATGCTATCTCATTGAGTGTGGAGCACCACATAGGGGCTACTTTCAAGGTATACAAAAACTTCTCTTCCAATGGACTAGATTAAATCTTACGCGCGCGGCCATGTCAGATGTTAACACATTCACTAACTGTAGTGAGCACTTTGTAAAAGAGAGAAGGAGAAAAGAGAAAAGGATGAGAGAGAAAGAACTGGGTAAAGATGCATCATTGTGCATGTTAATTTTTTTTTAGCCAACGTGATGTATTGTGGGCCCAAATGCATGCATGGATACTTAAAATCTGACATTAACATGTGGGTGATTGGATCAGTTACACTTAGGCCATCTCTAATGTCGCTGCTAAAGTAGCTGCTATCCTATATTTAGTAGGGGTTTTGGCATAATTGAGCTTCAATGCAGTGTTAAAAGGGTTGTCAAAATATAGCATTGCCAAACAAGATCTCAAATATAGCAGCCACAATAGCAGCTACCAAATGTCCAACGGTCAGAATTTGTGTTTGAAAAAAATCAGTTGGCTGGATTTCTCACTGAGAACCAACGGCCATAATATTTTTTTACAAAAAAAGAGCTGTTGGGGGCCAACGGTATATATATATATATATATGTATCAGTCATGCTATAGAGAGGACGTCATCTGTAATAAAGAGAGGACTTCTGTTTTGACCGTTAGATTGTGTTTTCATTAAGGGCAATTTTGTCACTTCACAATTTTTAAACACGATCCGACGGCCAAAGCAGGGGCCCTCTCTTTATTAAAGGGAGGGCGCCCTCTCTATAGAATTTTCGATATATGTATATACAGAGTCCGGATGTTAAGCGAACCTTAAAAAACGGACATAATTGTGAGAATTTCTCAGTCTTTACACAATCTTTTTTTAAGGTCCACTTAAAATCCGGACTATATATATACACTTTTATATGTAAATATATTCGTGTGTATATGTAAACAAATTTTTTTTTTTGATCTGAGAAAGTATATAATTAACCTAAATGTGTGCGATTGATTTGAGATCAACGTCAGGAATGCCATTGTCGGCTTAGTTTGTTGAGTGCCAACAAAAGTTGTTAAATTTTTGTCAACCAACACATGGCCTTAGGTTACAATCTTCATCATTTCCTCTAGGCGATGGTGTCAGTCAAGGAAAATCGCTCAAATCATAACGAATACACAAGGGCCCAGCCAAGAATTATTTTTGGCCTCCGAAATTTTTTATTATTTATTTATTTATTTATTTTTATAGAAATTTGGTACTAAATACCAAATTAGGAGAAATATTTGGTTATAAGACATAAGGAAAAAATATTTGGGGACAAGGATATGTTTGGTGGAAGTTGTTGGGGATAAACTCAACTACTTCTAGTGTTGACCAATATACCCCTATCATTCATTTCCAGTTAGAGAGAGAGAGAGAGAGAGAGAGAGAGAGAGAGAGGCGATCGCAGAGGTCTGATGTGGTAGTGGTGTTCGTCGGCGAGGAGATGGAAAGGTTCGTCGTGAGCGCCGAACTTCTCAACCACTCGATCTTCATCAAGCTGTTAAACAAATCGGCTCAAGAGTACTTCACATTCCCTGCCATGTCCTCGTCTTCGAACGAGTACTCGAAGCTTTGCTCGTTGGAGATGAGTCGCGTGACGTCCAAGATCTACTCAATTCGTTGTCCGAGGACTTCCTCTAGGGCACGAACACCTTCTCTCTCTCTCTCTCTCTCTATAGATCCTGACAGCTTGATTGGATCGTGTTTTTTTTTTTTAACACATTTTTTTGAGAAATTTATCAAAAAAAGTCAGTGAAGTTACTTAACATTTTTTTTTCCAGATTTTGATATCAACTATGATACTTGTTTGATAGATCTCGTTGAGTAGGTTGTAATAAAAACATAGATTTTATGCGCAGATCGATACGAATGCTCGAATTTGTAAAAAGTTTATGCAATGTTTGTTAGAACACTTTTTTTTTGTGAAATTTCACAAACTTTGTGAAATTTCACAACTTTTTTTTTTGAAAATTTTACAACTTTTTCGGTATTGGTATGAGAAATTAAATTTCAAAAACATTTTTTTTGATCATTTCATGTTGATGTGGTGGTTTGGTTGTGAAGAGATCGATCAGGTGAGGTCGTTGTGATGATCGGCAGAGGTCTGATGTGGTAGTGGTGGTTTCGTGAAATTTCACGAACTCTGTGAAATTTCACAACTTTTTGTTGATAAATTTCACAACTTTTTTCATAAATTTCACAACTTTTTTCAGTGATATGATGAATTAACTTCCAGAAACTTGTTTTATGATCATTTTTATGTTGCTATGGTGGTTTGGTTGTGAAGAGATTGAGAGAGGTCTAGTGTGGCGTTGGTGGTGAACTGCAGAGGTCCTTGTGGTGGTGGTGGTGGTCGCTGGGGGTTTGGTATGGTGGTGGTGGTGCTCGCCGGAGGTCAGACGAGCTCAGGCGAGGTCGCCGGAGCTCAAGCGAGGTCGCCGGAGCTCAGGCGATGCCATGGTAGTGGTCGCCGGAGCTCAGGCGAGGTCGCCGGAGGTGCAGAAACTTTGACACTGTTTGTGTAGAGCAATGGTGAGGGTAGTTTTGTCAAAAGACTAAGGAGTGGACCTAATTCTAAAAACTTTTCCTAGTTATACTTAAACCACCATATTTTCTGTATTTTAGATTTATCACTAATTGCCCCTTATTTTTACGTATTTGATAATGAAATAAAAAAAATTGTGACATAAATATATATTACTCAACGAGGTATTGTCTCAAATTGGGTTTGGAACATTTAATTGGATTAAGATAAAATGAGAATAGACATACGAGTAATGCTAGAGACACAACTAATTGCCCAACTCTTTTTACAATTCACAACATTTAAAGCAAGATGCACCACATTGTGCTTTAAATGTGGTGTCTCTTGCTTTAAATGTTGTGAATTGTGAAAACTGAAAAGGGTTGTATAATTAGTTGTGTCTCTAGCATTATTGTAGACATGGTAAGATTTGGTGATACGTATTAGGGTGGTCTTAGGCTTGAATATCACATTTGCTATTATGTATGATGTCAATACTAGTGAATTTGACTATAATTTGAATTTAGAACACTAAATTGGGGTATGCTAAAATGAGAATGAATATAATAAGGTTTGGTATCAAATACTAAGGTGGGCTTGGGCCAAAATATCACATATACAATTATTATGAGGGTGGACTAGACTACATTTGAACTAAAATATCACATATAGTAAAATATTTCTCAAATTTTGAGGGGAGCTGAATTACAATTGTGCTAAATATCACATGTAGGAATTTTTGTTTTCAAACTTTGGGGGGGTCTACAGCCCACCCCAGCCCTGTGCTGCCTCCGCCCTAGCGATTACATATGCATATCTATATTAATATAGAAAGACAGAAGGAAGTGTACCACATAAATTTTTCTACCGTAAAAAATTACATTAAAATTTGGATAAATTACATTTTGCACCCTCAAACTATACCATGTTTTGTACTTTGGTCCCTAAACTATCATTTTTCGCATTTTGGTCTTTCAACTATCATTTTGTGACAATTTGCCCCCTCCCTCACTTTTAGCGTCACTTTTGGTGTCACTAAAAAGTGACTTTTTTCGTCACTAAAAGTGAGGGAGGGGGCAAACTGCCACAAAATGACAGTTGAGGGACCAAAATGCAAAAAATGATAGTTTAGGGATCAAAGTACAAAACATGGTATAGTTTGAGGGTGCAAAATGCAATTTACCCTTAAAATTTATATAATTTACTAATCAAAATTTTTTACAAGGGTATTAAAAATGTCATTTGAAACAAAATTCAGAGAATAATGCCACACCCACACACACACTTCACACCCAAAAACTCACACTCACTCACAATCACTCATGGTGGACCCCACAGTGCCACCTAGGAGTTATTGTGAGTGAGTAAGAGTTTTTGGATGTGAAGTGGGTGTGAGTGTAGCATTACTCAGGTTTCGGGGCGCATTTGGAAATAACATTAATGTTTGATGTCTTTTAAGGAGTGGGAGGTTTCTGGGGAGGGATATTTCTTCTATTTTGGTTTAGAGTTTTGGTTCAATGTGCAGTTTTTTGAAATAATTTCCTTGGTCTGTTGCTACTGCTTGTATCTCTTTGGGAGGTTTCTGTCTGGTAGTGTATTGATGGTTATAATTTTGTTGTATTCTCTTGGGGGGGGTCTCAAGCTTTGGCTCTCTGGTCGCTGCTGTGGGTGTCAATTGATCTTTTGTGAGAGTTTTTGTGATCGTTTCTGGGGTGTTGCTGTTTCATTCAAAGTTCACTAATTCTGTCCTTCTTCCGGATTTTCTCTTGCTGCTTGTCTCATTTTCTTGGTTTATGGGCTTTTGTGCATGTTTGATCTGGTAGCTGCTGCTTTCTCCTCTAGGCTGTTTGGCTTCCCTCTTGTGGTGTTGATTCTATGTCTTTTGCTGCTGTGTTTGCTTTTTGGGTTTTTTCCTTTTTTCTGTTTCCTATTGGAGTTGCTTTGTTCCTTTGTGAGGGCTTTTTTCCTTTGTGGGTGCAATTCTTTGTTTTCTGCTTTGCCTTGGAGGTTTTTGTTTGGGTCTGTTTCTTTGCCTTGTTTGGGTGGTGTTTCTCATTTGGCCTTTTGGCTCATTAATAAAACCGTTGCTGTCCAAAAAAAAAAACACCAACCTCCCTCTGTTAGTCAACAGTTGTGAGTTGACCAAATAGAAAAGTTATATTTGTGGTTAAATTTTTTCAAAATGACTATTAATACCATTATGGGTAAATTACACCGACTTCCTAATGCATGTTCTAAATATAGAGACCTCCCTCGTAGTTTCAAAAATTACACTAACCTCCCGTAAGGGCACCGCACCTGTTATTTCTTTCACAAATCAACAGATTTCTTTCATAGACAGGAGAAATTGAAAAGATGAAGAAATAAAAAAAAACCAAAGGAAACATCGTTTTTACAAATAAATTTAAGTTATAAAATTGAAAATTTAAAGAATTTGAAGAAATGTTTGAAAAAATTGCAGATCTTGGAATTGAAAGGAATTTGAAAAAAGCGAAAGACACTCTTCAGTGGTATGAAATGTTTAACCCAAACCATAAGCAATTTATTTTGTAGGGTATAATACTTCATTTGCACAGACTGTGAATCTAGGTAGGGTTTTGTGGGTGATAAGGGAGATTATGTAATTTTTTAAAATACGAGGGAGGTCTATATAATTAGACCTTAGCTCAGAGGAGATTTTTGTAATTATCCCATATAAAATTGTCTACTATATATTATTTAATGTAGGGGCAATTTAGTAATTTTATTTATTCTATCATGGACATGATTACAGAGAAGGGAGATCAGTGTAATATCAATATACAAGGAATGTTCATGTATTTAAGGCAAACCTTAAAAGAGGTTTGTATAATTAACCCTAGATATATTTTAGGGAATGGGTGGGAGTCGAACACTCAACCACTGCAATGGAGGGATTTAAGACCCAATTCAGCGCGAAAACAAGTTTTACCTAAGGAATTCCTTTGTACGTGTATGTTCATTGTATATTTCTCCTATAAGAGCATTTTCAGTGGTGTAGATAAATATAGGGTAAACTTAGGGTGTGTTTGATAACTCAATTAAGTGATGAAAATGAAAATTTTCAGCACTTAATTGTTTTCAGTGCATTTGATAATGTATCACTTAATTGAAAAAGCAACCAAAATCCACTAAAAACGTTGAGTGAAAATTTTCAGCTGAAAATAATCACTGAATGCAGTCTATTTTAGTTCTTGAAACACTGTTTTTATTTTTGCTAATACAAATCACTTAAAATTTTCAGCACTTAAATTCAGCACTGAATTTTCAGTACTTAATTTTCAGTTTTATCAAACACACCCTTAGACTAATTTTGCATACGAAAATGTAGAGAGGGCCACACTGGTGTAGGACCCAAACGAAGGAGTGATTGCCATTTGGTGACCAAATGGTGAAGCGATTGCCGTTCGGTGTCCAACGACAATCACTTTGCCTCTTTTTTTATTTATTTATTTTACACTTAATGTCTTTTGTTAAATTTTTTTTTTATAAAATAAAAATTAAATTAAAAAAACCAAAACCAACTCAAAATGGCGGACACTTTGGCCGGAACCAACATGCATTCTCTTTGCCTGCCCACTCTTCAACCGGCAATTGCAGAAGGCTATTTTGCTAAATGTTTGATTTTAGCCTTTTGGGTTTCATGAGTATTGAGAAAATGAAAGTTGTTGCCAAATATGGCTTACGTAGGCTTTTACTTGTTAAATTTAACTAATTTACAAATGGTTTCACTTTAGTCCAAAGTATACGGGGTCAAGTATAGGGTGTGTGTATGTAATTAAAATATCTTTTTCCCGTCACTTTTAATGGCTAAAAGTGACGGAGGGGGTAAATTGCCAGAAAATGTTAGTTGAGGGACCAAATGCCACAAAAAATTATTTAGGACCAAAGTGCAAAATGATATAATTTGATGGTGCAAAATGCATTTTACCCTTAAAAATCTCTCTTACTCAAGGAGTGATCGATGGATCCCCTATCGGAATTTTTTAAATCTTCATTCAGCATATCTGTAAATAGTCTCCAATTAGATATCATCGGTTTACAACATTAAAGTCACACTAATAGATACATAAGACTTAAAAGAATTACTAGGTAAATAAGGACTTTTCGCAAATAGTTTTGAGAATGTCTCTTCCAATGGTAGTGACCGGTGTTCTTTAATGATCATGTTCAATGTTTGTCGTATTATAAACACTCACAATTTCTATTACGGTGATGGCTTAAGCACACCATCCTACAACATATGAAATGTACTAATTATACCAGTTTGGAACACCTAAATTATTTACCTGTTGATGTGTTAATATCATTTTTGAAATAAAATATAATTTTAAGTTATTTTGTTTTGTAATTAAGAAGAGATATACTAATCCACATCAGCTGTCTTTATTTATTTGGGATTTTAAGATGTCTCTAGCATTGCTCTACCACATATAATAGTGCCGCAAGTAACAACCATCTACAAGCATATTATTCTAGGATTACGAACACAATTTATATCACAAAAAAAGAAAAACACTTCTAATCAATGATTGCTATCAGTTTCCAATTAATGTATCCATAGGACAAAAATACACCAATTAAAATGGTTCTGTCATATACGTTTTTATTTATTTTTTACTTTTTTATTGGGTAATGCTATGTGCACATAAAATATGCACATAAAGTGTGCACATAAAAATTTGGGTCATTCATTTTGGTGGGGTCTATCCCTGCACACATGGAACCCATCAAAATGAATGGTCTAGATCTTTATGTGCATATTTTATGTGCACATTTTATGTGCACGAATCATTACTCTTTTTATTACATGGGAAAGGGGAATATTCGAACATAGAATCTGGATACACAAGAGGGCACTAAGTGTCGGCCCTTTCGCCCCTTGGGCTATGAATCCTTACATGGTTCTGTCATATACGACCCATAAAATGCATGTAAGAAAGATACTATTATAAGTTATTAGTAGTTTCTTAGGGCATACGATCAGAGAGTAAGAGAGGAGCTGAAGAGACGGACCATCACTGGGCTGCAGATAAAGAAGAAAACTACTATTTGGTTCAAAATTGTACTTATCGAAAAATGGTTGAAAATTGGAGAAGGCATTACGAATTTTCATTATCCCATAAGTAATAAGCTTTTACCTCACACACACTGAGAGAGATATGACCATATAGAAGAGGGGTAGACGAAAAATAGTGACCGAAAAGAGTTACCTTGTGAAACTGTAGGTAAACGAAAGTGTGAAGGAATTAAATTCAAAAATAAATAAAAGTCAAGCCTTTTTATCATTCTGTCATGAGGTAATGTTAGAAATGAAAAAAAAAACCAAAAATTTGACCTTTCGATATGGCATAGATCTAGACTGCAGGTAGATGGATACATTATTTATATATATATATATATATAATAATGTATATACTAGACCAAAAAAAGCTCCAAAATTCGTGGTGCTTCTTATGCATATAAGTTTCCAATCCCTTAGTTCATGGCACTTCTTGTGGTAGGCCTCCTCGTGGCATTATCAGAGACAAAGATGTGCCTCCCATTAAATGATTAGTAATCATTTTGTGGGTAGAAAAACAATAACAACTAATTAATCTTTAGGTTTATGAAAAAATAATAATTAATCTTCAGATAGAGCTTTCAACATTTGAGGGCATCTCAACTACCCGCACATGTTATGAATCATGGCAAAGATCTATTCACTTATCTATGCCCTTTTAATGTTTTCCAAATAAACCAAGGATATTCTATGATACATCTGGTTGAGGATGTGTTTAGGTCCTAAAATATTACAAAGAATCTCAAAATATTGTAACTTTAAAAATCACTTAGTTTTAGAATGCAAAGTAGCTTTCAAGTTAAAATAATTTGGGACCTAACAACATCATTCTGAGACCAAAATCACAATGATGCATGATACTTATGCCAAAACCACTGGGATTTATCATAAAGAGTAATATTTGGGTGATAAATATTTTTTACAAACACTTACAAATACTCTATCTCTTTCCTAGGTGGTACTATGGGGTCCGGATAATTTTAGTGAACCCAATAGTGCCACCCAAGAGAGAGATAAAGTGTGTTTGTAAGTGTGTGTAAAAAGTGTTTGTCACCATAGCATTGTTGTTCATAAATATATACATAATTAATTGGGGAAAAAAAAACCCAATTTTTTTTTCCCAAATTAAAAGGAAAACTATTAGAAACACCAAAGTCTCTATTTAGTTCATGAATTTCATGAGGAAATGAAAAGGGAATGGAAAATAAGAAGGAAAATAAGTTCATTCGTGTTTTCTTTCATATTTAAATTAATAACATTAAGAGTTAAAAATTGCTAAACTACAATTGTAATATATAAATAAAAGAAGGAAAATAATCTCATAGCAATCAGAATGTTTAATTTATTTCTCAACCTGTTCCCTCTTTTTTCCTATTTTCCTCATCATTTTTCGTACTAACCAAATAAAAGAAAATATTTTCCTCTATGTTTTCTTTTCTTTTCTTTTCTTTTCTTTTCCCTCACTAAATCCAAAAACAAAGCAAAGCCGACAAAGCTCCACATTCCACACGCACAAATCTTTATTAGTAGTACAACTTACATTTTTGCACTGCACATCAGTCCAAAATTGGAATCTCAGAATTTTTTTTTTTAAAAAAAAAGGAAAAAGGAGAAGGGTTTTCTTATTACATGGTAAATGCAAATTTTGTATCTTGAGAGTTGTACATTACTCTAGTAAAAAGTAAATAAATAAAAAGAATTGTATATTACTAACATCAATTAGTTATGAAAAGGTAAATATAATGTAAAATTTCATGTGTATATCTTCAAAAGAAAATAGCATTTGTTCCATGGCTATATTTGGTTCTGGATATTATACTAAGAGAAAAGAAAAGAAAAGAAAACATAGTGAAAAATCTTTTGGAATTTAAATTTTGAAAGCATATATAGCATTACTCATAATTTTTGGGCTAAACGCTTCTTCATAAACATCAATACATGTTTCTTGTTCTGTGCCATTATCTATTATTGCTTTTTTTTATTATAAAGGAGAGAGGATTCGAACTTACACCTAAGGTGTGGGTAGTTGGCGCCATCCGATACAAATATATAGCATCTTAGTCCTTGTTCTGTGTCATTATTATTAAACATCAATTTTGTTCTTCGAATTAAAAATAATCACCTGGACTTTTTCAACCATTGATTTGATTTCCAAAATGAGTATGAGTAGTGTGCTTTTGGGAGCATATAGGAGCTCTCTAGAAACTAGAATCCATTAAAAAGTGAAAACGAGTGGCACTATTCCTTTCACTTTCAAAACCAATAGTTGTTATTTACAACTTGTTTTCACCAAAAAGCCAAACACAAAATTATCAATAGTGCTAGACTGCTAGGGGTACAGCTTTACACACCCAAAAAACATTCACACTTTGAAATGGATCAATGAGAAGAGACTAACTGTGGACCCCTCAGAAGAGACTGACTGTGGACCCCTCAGTTTCTATCTCTTATTTTATTCGTCCAAGAGTGTGGATGTTTTTCGGGTGTATAAGGGTGTGCCCCAAACATTACTCCAAAACTAATATGTATCTCTCAATGCCTTTGATAATCTTTTCAATTTCCAGGTGTCTTTTTATTAACCCTTTGTCAATGGAAGATATGATAGCATGAAATAGCCTCTTAATAGGTCTTGTAATGCTATAATATATACATGATATATATATATATATATCATTGCTTCAGCTATAAAATACAAATCCCTCTCCTTACCATCCCATAAATATAGTTTTTCTCACACGGTTACGTACCTGAACAAACAATTAGTCTTACAAAGCCAACCAGAAAGACCGCGAAAATGTGCCCAACATGTGCACCACAACACAAGTCATCCTCAATAAAAGGTCAATTATGAACCATTGCAACATGGCGCCCAGTATATGCGACAAATTATTTATTGAGATTTTCAAGTTACATTATGATGTTGATGTGGCGGGAAGCCATTCTATGGGATCTAGTGGCCATGACAAGTAATTGCTTACTTTGAGAAACATGCCACCTGCCCCCAATTTTCAGGGGTCATGTCCCCGTATTATTGGAACGTCACATCACGTTAGGATGATGACATGGCGGACTCAATGAACAACTTCTCCATTATGTACCTTCTCTCTCATGTGAGAGAGATTGGCTTTCAATTTCAATCCCACCAAACCTCAATGTAATTCTCTAAGGCCTCGTTTGTTTCGCAGGACTAAGGGGGGGATAGAGGGGGATTGGACTAATAGTCCATTTTAATCAAATAGTCCGGCGTTTGGCATCGCTATGGAGCACAGGACTAATTGTCCATTTTAAAAGAATAGTCCCCCATATGGGGGACTAAGTTATACCATGGGGGAGGTGGTATTAGTAGTCCCGGGACTATTTCTTAAAAAGGACTAATTGTCCAATCCCACCTCTGCCATCCAAACGTGGCCTAAAAGAACAAAAATATCAGTCAATGAGAGCCTATTCAGTCTCTGCCAGCTTAGTTCCAACCTATATGAGCAGAACCTTTTGGTCCACCACCACCACTTATTTTGCTGGCAGGTTCTACTAATTCTAACACAGCCTGGAGAAACTCATCCAAACATATCAATCCCTTTACATATTAACAAACACTAAAATGTACATAAAGTTATAGAATAACACAGGTATATAAAACAATAAAGATAACCCAAAAGAACAAAGCATTAAATGTATGTTTAATTTAAGCAAAAGAATTTTGATACAAATATGTGACTTAAGACTTCTTTCCAGTTACAGACCTTAAACCCTCTTGCTTTGGAACCCCCAGATATGAACAACAAACGGCTATTTTCTTTCAGCTATGTCACAATTGAGATAATGAGATGGGGATAGAACAAAGGTCATATGGAAAAAGGGAAAAGAAAAGAAAAGAAAAACTAGAGAACAATGAATTGAAAAACAAAAGAATTCTTAGGTAACCAACGACCGCACAATATCGGAAACCCGTCCTGTTAATCGTTTTCCTTCTTTTCGCGTTCGGGAACCATATATGCTTTTTTTTCTTTTTCTTTTGAAAGTGCTTTTATATTGTTTTTCTATCATCGGCAATCCATTGAATCAAAGGTGTCTGCAAATCCAGAAGGCTTTGAGGGAATGCTAGACTGTGTTTGGCTGTAAGACAGATCACTTATCATCGTCGAAGTACCTTCATCGGCACGCCATCTTTGAAGGGCTTGAGGAAGGCTCATGTGGAGGTCAATGCCATAGCTGTCATCCTCTTCATGGCAAGAAGGTTTCCACTGCTCCACAAGAGGACCCAAGATGTTCACCGCGTGGCCCATATCGGGTCTCTGAGTTGGCTCACGTGCAGTGCAGTGACCTGCCAGCTCAGCAACCTTGCAAATGCTATCGAATGTTTCATCGTCAGGGTCAAGAGTCTGGTCCATAGCCTTATGGATGTTTTCTTTGTTGATTAGGACCCGGCGGAACCATGTGACCAAGTGTGACCTCTCATCTGGCATTGTCTCATCTAGTGCTTTTCTGCCTGTGATTATCTCCATCAACACCACTCCAAATGCATAAACATCAACTTTTGTAGTCACCCTTCCAGTAGCTGTTGCCAAAAATAATAATAAAAAAAAAACATACAATTAATTCAGGTTCAAATCACAAGAGTAACTAATTGAAAGTTTAATCGAACCTCACTTGTAAATCTTCCAAGTATATTATCAAACAATGCATAGAAGAGTGACCAATATAAATGTGTCAAGGAAAGAATAAGTTGGTCCCAAAATCAAATTGGAAGTCATATATTGCTACATTAGTTCTCTAATGCCGAGACTAATTTGTAGACAATCTGCACGGTTGGGGCACGGAATCAACAAGAGACATGCAAAAATACTTATAAAAGACGGACAACACTGGTTAAGTATGATATTTCAATCCAACGCTATTGCAGTTCGGTTAAATTGGAAATCAAATGCAGATGGTTCCTTCCATATTTCAATCATAACTAACGTGGACTATAAGGGCCTCGGAAATTCCCGACCTAAGAAACCAGGTTACACAAACCCTAGAAAGTTCAGCTACCACACTAATAATTCTAATCGTGCATTAAAACCCCTTCCTTTTTCAAATACAAAATCAAGCATACAACAATGTTCTAAAAATCGTCCTAGGTGCTAGGCGGCTATGTTACCCAGACTCGGGTACGAGTGTCGGGTACGTAGATGTATCCGGAGGTCAGACTTGTCAAACTCCCAAATATTAGGATAAGGGGACTCGGCAAAAAAAGGATCCATAACGGGGTACGGGTACGGGGACATGTCTATATTTAAGTAACTATTATAAATTTATATAATAGTTTTGCATAGTATGCCAAAAAAAAAAAAAAATCAAGTATTTTAATTTCAATACTTTTAAAATAGGGTCATAGTTTAAATACTTTTAAAATAGGGTCAATAGTTTAAAAATAGTCTAAATATGATAAGAAAACTTTGAGTCTAGAAAACAATTTTCCTCTTTAGATTATATTTTTGATAGCAAGCCATGTCCGACATGGTACGAGACAAGTCCGACACATATCCCATGTCGGTATCCTTGTCATACCCACGTCGACACGGGTACGGCTCCTTTGATGCCAAGTCCGGGTAACATAGCTAGGCGGTGCCCCGCCGCCTGGATTTTCTCCCGGGCGTTTGGAAAATCGCCAAACATATTAAGCGGGGTCTAGGCGAGATTAGGCGGGATTAGGAGGGCTAGGCGGACTGGTGTGAGATTGTAATTTTGTTAAAATAAGAAGGGAAAAAAATTACTCTCACGGTTACGTCTAACATTATTGCATTTATATACACTTAATGTTTAAGTTAATTATAAATAGATCCCTAATAGTTTTTTAAATATTAAAAACCTTCTCATAATGTTTACTTATTTCCAAAAAACACCACGAAACATTTATATAGATCTATTATTTGTACCCCAAATCTATAATTATTCTTAAACAACATCACATAACTGTTATATATATCTATTACTTAATTGATTTTATTGAGAAAAAAAAATAGGCCCCCCTCAACCGCCCGAGTAGCGCCTAGCTAGTTTAGAACATTGGCATACAGTACTAATACCACGGGGAAAAACCAAGCTACAAATTAAAACAAAAAATGGATACAATTTCATTTTTGAGATGGTCCGATTTCAGTGGCTTAAAAGCATCATAATGCCTAAGAGCCAATGACACATATTTGTCCAGTGAAAGAGCAATTGGTACAACAAGCAAAAATTTATTAGTTATTGGTATTAGTCATAATTTCAGCAAGTCAATGCAATAAAAAGAAGGTATAGTTACTTACCAGCATACTCAGGGGCAAGATACCCAAATGTTCCTGCCAAACGCGTCTCGACAGAGTATTTCCCATCAGGAGCATTCTTGACCAAACCGAAATCTGCAACCTTCGCTCTCATGTCGTCCCCGAGAAGTATGTTATTGGGTTTTAGATCTCTATGAATGAAACTTTGTTGTGCCAAGCCGTGAAGATACTCAACCCCTCTTGCCACATCCAATGCTATTGTCACCCTCTGCTTCCAAGAAAGAGGAGGATAGCCGTGTTCACTTATTTCAAACAAATGCTCGCCGAGAGTCCCCTGTGGCATATACTCATATACCAAAAGCCTCTCATTGCCATTGATACAGTAACCAAGCAAAGCAACCAAATGCCTATGCCTCACTTTGGTTAAGACAGCAATTTCTGCTTGGAACTCGTTCATTCCTTTCGAACCCATTGCCACAGATTCCATCCTCTTCACGGCAATCTTAGTCCCATCGTGCAATTCCCCTTTGTAGACTACTCCGAATCCTCCTCTTCCCAGTATGTTATCTGCACTAAAATTGTCCGTCACCTGCCGAAGAACTTGAATTGAAATTGCCACATTCCCACCTTCAAAAACAGGCATGTCACTGTGATCACCACTGCTCTGGCTCTGCAACTCACTTGGGACTCCACCATATCCACCATTCATACCACCCACCACCATGCCAGTCTTCAACATTTCCTTCCCCTTCTCGGGACCCTGGACCCTCCCAAATCTCCGATGGCGTCTCTTAACATAGCATTTGTAACAAACAAACAAAACAACCCCGAGAAAAACAACAACAGAAACAACTACACCAGCAATCAAACCAGCCGAAACGGAAGCACTCTTGGAAGTCCCAGACGGACTACCACCGGGAGTGCGGGAATTCGATCCAGGCCCAGTTCCACCACCTCCGGTGGTCACATTTTTCCCAAGTAAGGGATTACCTGTTGTGGTGATCTTCGTCAAGGATGGTGGAAACACCGGTACAAGCCCAGTCAGGTTATTGTTGGACACATCAAGAACTTGGAGCTGAGACAGAGCCATCAAGCTATCTGGTATTGGACCCGTCAGTTTATTATCATTCAAATACAGATTCCGCAATGAAGTCAGATTCGCAAACGCAGGTGAAATCGTCCCAGAAAAACCCAGCTTCCCAAAATTCACAGTTGTGACATTCTTCCTCTGTATATCACAGGTAATGAAAGTCCAACTTTGACAAGCATCGTTTCCAACCCAAGTCTCAGCCAAAGACATTGGGTACCCAATAGCTCCAACAACCGCAAGAAGCGTTGTGACTTGTGGATCACAAGGTCCAGGAGTGTCCCTGCAAAAGCTATTAGTTTTTCCGAGCGAGACCTCAACTCCATTACCAAACACTGGCATAGGACCCTGTAACTTGTTGTTCTGCAATGAAATGTTAGCCAGTTTCGGAAAGGAAGCCGGTAAAATGCCGGTGAATTGGTTGTCACGGAGCTGCAAATCAAACAAATTCGTGCAGTTCGTTAGGTCTGGGATCGGACCCGTGAACGAATTCGCCTGTAACCAAACCTGATAGAGCTGGGTCATCGACGACAACACCTCGATCGTTCCGGACAAACCCAGATGCTGATTGTTGAGCCATAGATTCTGAATCTCCGAACCCCCAAACGTCAATGGCAAAGGACCGGTTAGATTGTTGTACGAGAGACGCAGGTTTTGCAAATTCGGGAACGAATCGAAAAAGTTCGGAATCGAGCCGAAAATGTTGGCATTGCTAGCGTAGAACGTCCCCAAACTACTCGATTGAGTCAAATCTGGAGGTATCGTCCATGGCGATAGATCGAGGTTGTCACTGATGCTGAAGATTTGAAGATTGGTGAGTCCAACGAAGAAATCGGAGGGGATTGAAGTGAAATTGTTGGTATCGAGGTAGACTTGTTGGAGAGAGGTGAGATTGGAGAGAGATGGTAAGGGGCCAGAGAGAGAGTTTTTCTGGAGAGCTAGGGTCTGGAGGTTGGTGAGCTGGTTGAGATTTGAAGGGAGTGAGCCGGAGAGAGATTTGGAGTTGAGGTTTAGGGCTGTGACTCTGTTTGAGTTGTCGCAGTTCACACCGGACCACTTGCAGTAGGGGGTGGTGCTGGTCCAGTCCGGTGGTGCTGGGGTGAGGGTCGTTGATAGGTTGGTCATGACGGCGGCGTCGTCGGCGACGGAGAGAGAGAGAATGGTGAAGAGAGAGAAGAGGAGGAGGAGACAGAATGGGGGTTTTTGAGATTCCATTGTCGGAGGACTCTGGGTGGTGCCTTCGTGGTGATGAGAGAGAATATGTATGTATATGTGTGTATGTATATATATATATGTGTGTGTGTGTGTGAGCTTTGTTTGTGCTGGAAAAGGGTGTTGCGGGGGAGGCAGGTTTGAATAGGGCAACAGCCAACAGCAGACCGACTTTGCTATACTATTTACTAGTATTTACCCATCCGCTTATTTCCTGTGTGAAAGGTATTCGTGAGACACAAATAGAAATAGGCTAAAATACATTTTAGGGCAAGAAAATATATACTCACATGTAATATTTGCTGGGGTCTGGTGGTCAAGACAATAGGTACGCAAGCCTATCATGTTATTTGTCAAAGGTACTATGAGGTACCATGAGAGAAATAAGGATGTCTAACTTCTTTCAAAGAGTAATGTTAAGACACACTTTGAAATTTACACTGAATTTGATATCTTATGTTTTAAATACATGTATCTTGTACTATGTGAATTTTTTAAACTTTTTTGTGCACCACTTACACAGCACATGGTACATGCATTTAAAGCTAGGTGTCAAATTCAATGTAGATTTCAAAGTGTGCCTAGCATTACTCTCTCTCAAATATTCATTGTCCTATTTAGGGGTGCAATTTGGCACAAAAATTCCGATTCCGACCAATTCACAATGCAAAAATTTTCGATTTTGAGAGCGAAAAATGAATTCCGAATTTCGAAATTTGGAAAAAAAAATTAGGATCGGCATCGGAATATTTTTTGAGTTTTCAAAAATTCTAAATTTTCGAAAATATGTCAATCTGATAATTCTGATTTATTCCAATATATTCAGAATAATTCTAATATAATATATAATTATAATATGCAGGGGGTCTATATATAATATCACAAAACTTTAGTGTACAATTTGTAGATGTATATATATAGTTAAATACACTAGGATTTCATAATTTCACATCCACACTCTCTCTCCAAAAGAGGCGCAACCCTCACAGTCTTCACCTTCATCGGCGCAGCCCTCATAGTCATCACTCTCTCTCCAAAAGACCACAGCCCTCACAGTTCATCAAAAGAGGCGCAACCGTCGTACTCACAGTCACAGACCACAGCCCTTACCTTCATCGGCGCCGTTCGTTGTATTCTCGTCTGCGGCCCGTCGTCCTCTCTCCTCTCCAAGTTTTTTTCCTTCAATTTCGTTTTTTTTTTTTCTTTCTTATAAGGGGGGATCCTAGAGATCTACAACATTACAGTTCCTAATTTTGATTTTTAAGCACTTTGGATATTGGATGCCCTTTGAGTCTGACTAGCTAAGTTACAATTTCTTTTTCTTGTTTATAAAGAAAAAGTGGGTTTACAAATTAGAGTCAAACCGAACAGAGTATATATAGGAAAAGCATAATGAAGAAAAATGTTGGATTAGTAAGGTTGTCACAGCCTGGTCCCACAATAGCGGAACCGAAGCCCGTGGCACGCCACCGAGACTAAACCAATTCATTAACGTTCCCAAGATTTAGTTTGAAGAACACACGCAGCGGAAAAACAAAACACATTTAAAAACCAGAGGTTCAGTCGACCGCTCAGTAGACTGCTCAGTCGACGGAGGAAGGCAGGGATTTTAATAGCAATTACAGTCGACTGAGACTGGGGTCCACTCGACTGATTTTATCAAAATAAGAAAAATAGCTGAACAGCACTGTCCCGTCGACTGCTCCGTCGACTGCCCCGTCGACTGCTTTTACAATATAAGGAACAAAATAGTTAACTGCACTATCCCGTCGACTGCTCCTCTGATAGCAGCCAAAACTGCAGAATTTCAAGTTTAAAAGCTTTCTAACTTTCACCAATGATCAACCACTCCATCCAAACTCAAACCAAAGTAATCCTAGCTGTATTAAAACATTTCTAAAGCAGAATTACAACATGTTACTAACTATTACAACGGTTTAAAATCCATCCTAACATACCAAATTAAACATGGGTTAAAACAACCAAATTCTTATTACAACATTCCTATTATCCCAAAACTACAAGATTAACATTCAAGTTGCCTTCCAAGTGAAACTCCCAACCCTCGTGCTCACTTCTGCGATTCCTCGCCAGCATTAACACCTGCAATGGTTATTTGAATAACCACACATATTTCGATTTGTTTAAGCTAAAGCTTAGTGAATAAATCAACATATGTACATGAATGATAAACATGTCCGCATTCACATCTCTACATTTCATACTAGTCGCCGGAGACTCACGTGCCCGTCCATACTCCCAATCCGCGACTCCTCGCCAATAAGTCCACGCGAAAGGGTAAGACCCACGATTCTTCTCTTCAATCGTGCGACCTTAATGCCTATATCGGCTCCACAAAATGGCACGGTGACCACGTGCTCCTTCTGACCCAAATAAGCAACTTAACATGCTCAAATACATATCACCATGCTCGCGATAATCAAAACATATCACCGTGCTATTGAGCCTACTTATCAATATAAATGCCCAATATGAACTACACAATATATCTCTAAGAATTAATACATGCTTATTCACACAAAACATGAATACATGCCAAGAAATCATTCCAAAACATAGTTGAATCACTCACCTCCGATTTACGCTCTTAAACTTCGATTCAAAGAAAACCCGTGTACAAAGAACGTGTAGAAGTCCGTCTAGTACAATTCCTATGGATCAAAATTCCATTTATCAACTTTTATGAAAAATTCTAGAAAATAACTTTTCGGAAAACTTAGCCAAACAGGCCCTAATAGGTATCAAAACGAAGCTCTTACCTCGAGGAGCTCGAATACGAAATCTGGGAGAAAACAAACTGACGGAAGGTCGTCGTTTGGCGTCGCAAAGCTCTAAGCAACTAAATCTCCCTCTAGCCCCCTTTTGGCCTCCTTCTTGAAATTTAGGTTAGAAGTTATGAAAAAATCTAAGTTCATCTCTATCTATATATAGGCAACATTCTCAGGAAATTACGTTTACCTCCCCACGAGTTTTCAAAACTCCTAATCAGTCTCTGAAACTTTCTACACAGCTTATTCATAGCTTCACGAGTGAAACCTCAAAATTATAAAAGTTTTCGACTAAGTTTCGTTTGGTCGCTAAAACGCGAATTTCTACATGACGTTTCCGAAGTTGCTAATTAGCCTACCAAATTAATAGCGTGTTCATTCGTCCTCACTAGGATACTAAATCTAACAACAGAAATATATTCTAAAACAGAAAATAATACAGATATTGAAATACACAGGTAAACATTTATTTTCAGATAAACATTTAAAGTGTTCCACAGTGACCGTCTCATACTCAGAGAGACTTCACAAACAATAAATCTTCAATCACAACAGTTTCAAAGGGTTCTCTAATACAGACACCCAAATCAACTCGTGAGTCAAAACTCACCCAATCACGTGCCAAAATGCACAACACCTCACATTATCATGCATGACAAATGCAATGAAATGCAAAAGCAATAACACGAATGTGGGTGTTATAAAGGTCAAAAGGCATATCTTCTTGTTGAAAATTTTGTAAAAATAAGAAAATGTTGTCAATTGTCGCACAAAGTTTTAAAGTTATTGAATAGATTATAGAAGTTAATCTTCTCATCTCTATTTGTTGATGTCTTACTCTCCTCAATTCAACTCTATATTATGCAGATACACACCTAGATTATAAAAGAGAGTAGTTCTTGAAATACATGCCTTAACACACTGTGATTACTGAAGGTAATTTGCAGCAGATTATCATTTTCCACCTTTGTCAGTACTTTGCTTTAAGATTTATTTATGTGTATTGTTTCTTGTTTCTTGGTTGTGGCATAGGCTTGCCAGTTAGCACACTGTAGATGTATGTCAACTGACTCAAGTATGGATGAAACTGCTACTGTCACGCCCCGACATATCATAAATATGGAAAGCGTTTAATTTCCTTTATGGACCCGTAGGTCGCAACAGTTTGAAGGATCGATTCCGTCCCAAACGTCAAACAACATATTAATATAAATCAGAGTAGAGCAATCAAGGCTTACAAGTATTTTTCTAACTTAATAAATATTACAGCACAGGGTCAACTAAGGCACACTCTGCCTTGAAACAAAATAATATCTATTATCTATTACAGTCATCCTTATTACAAAAGTTCGGTTTATCAACTAAGGCAATAGTTATAATAATTATTTCTTCTTCCAAGCAGCCATTCTCATTTAGCATAATCATATTGTTCCACCTGATCATAACCTGAAAAGCCTGAACACGAATGTCCAGGGCGCATCAACGCCGTCAGCTTATTGAAGCTGGTGAGTATTAAAAACATGTACTTGAATGTAACACATACTCATTTACCTCTTTCCAATTTCCATCATTCAACAGGTGGATATCATAGAAAGGAGTTCTCATTAAAACGACAATAATAACGTTTGAAAACTTTGATTCACGTTTATGTGACCGTGTATGAAGACAATGCAACTCATCTTACCTACTCTTTTCTCTCCACAACACAACACCCAACTCTCTCACTCCAGTATCTTTGAAACGCTAAGATAGCCCCACTTTAGCACAGCGGTACTAGGGAGTGTTCAGTTTGCCTCACACTTTAGTATGGGGTACCAGGGAGTGTCCAGTGCCTCACACTTTAGTACCTAATCCGCCTCGCAAATACCGGAGGAAACCTCATGCAGTATCCAGACTCGGGTACCAGGGAGTATCCGTAGGCCACACTTTAGCACTATCATGGGTGCCAGGGAATGTCCAAGTTCGGCGTCACACACTTTAGCGCTACCATGGGCGCCAGGGAGTGTCCAGTTTTGCCACTATCGCATTTTAAAGACACTCTAGCCGCAATCTCAACACGTCACACTTTGGTACACACTTACCAGGGAGTGTCCACACAAGCTCAACCTGTCACGCCCCGGCGTAGCAAAATAAGGAAAAAAAAATTCATTTCCGTTTTGGTCCGTAGGTCATGACAGTTGATGGATCGCTTGTCCTGTACTTAGCTTAACATGTACCAGAAAAACAGAGTATATAAAGCAACAGGGAAGATAATATTATGACATAGTACAACTTCAAATACTATTACATCGTCCTTAAATAAAATACCCTTAAGGCACAACCACCTTATTCAAATTAAAAACATTATCTACATCCTTATTACAATTTTATTTAAATTAGAAAAGCAACGTTGCAGGCTCCTCTAGCTGGCATAATCATATTGCCCTGCATAATCATTTCCTGAACATTTGGATGTCCAGGACAAAATAAAGTCATCAGCTAATGAAAGCCGAGTGAGTATAACGAACATACAAGCAATGTATATAAAAGTACATTAACATTTATTATAAAGGTCTGGTACCTTTGAGTACGGTTAATCCATTATTCCAATCATTGCATAATAATAATTAATAACAGTTTGAGTAATGAATAATTAAGACCGTGCATGAACAATGAAACCATCTCATCTCACTGACTCTTTTATCTCGATTACAATCTCTTGACTCATTCGGTCCACCTAGAACCATCCGGCGCAATGCCGTTAGTTTAGAAGGTCTGTCGATATGCCTGCCGTCTTTAAGTTGGCCTGGACATACCTAGACGTTCAAGGTTACAATAACCTGTGGAATGCTTTAATTAATCTACCGTATCTGAAGCGGTCTGGAATAATTTAAAGCTACCACCAGACTGACCTACCGTATCAAAAGTGGCATGGGCTCAGCCCTCTTAATTAATCTACCGTATCTGTAGCGGCCTCGAATAATTAAGGCTATCACAAGACTCTGATTGACCTACCGTATCAAAAGCGGACTGGGCTCAATCCTTCTTAATTAACCTACCGTATCTCAAGCGGCCTGGGATAATTAAGGTTACTCGTCCCAAGACATTCTCACAACATATATGCTGACCAACGACCCATTTCCATACATGCCAACTCGACTATGTAATGTGTAACTTATTCTATTTACTATTTTCTTTAACAGGGTAGTGGTTGTTTTAAACTCATAATTATCATCAAGTAACCCAATTTATCTCAGTTTGATTTTAGGAAACTGACGGCGTAATTTTCGGAGTCATAGAATTTTTATTACAAATTTCAGAAGATAAAAATAGTATATAAATATAGCCACAAGACCCTCCTTAATGACATAAATCCATAAAAGTATAGGGTACATGCTTTGACATTATTTTTAATAAAGACAATACATCAAAATATAATTTCCTCTATGTTCATAGGCATTTGAAACAATTAAAATACTAATTTAATAACCACTAATTAATTTATTAAAAATACCAAGTTCTTTTTTTTTTATAATTTGATATATTACAAAACTATATAAAATGACCTCCAACATGTTAACAATAATAATATAGAATTTAATAGGATCAATAAGTATTTTTAATACTTATTTTATACATAGTAACTAATTTATTATTTATTTAACATAAAATAATTAATAAATATAATTTAGCATTATTAAAAAACTTTATAAAATTTTTAATATCATTTTCGAAATAAAATATACTATAATAATTTAAAATGTAATTTATGAATTATTTACATTTAAAACAAGTATTTATAAATTTTATTTCTCACATGGGCTTGTAGCAAACCAAGCCCAATACCAAATCCACGTGACTTGTTGGGAGACTTGCTGGGCTGGGCACATTGGGCCCATAAGTTAATCCATATAAAAAAAATATAACTTGCAAACAAAAAGTAAAGGGAGCTTATTGAACCCAAGACCTTAGAGACAAAATACAACCACCAACCCATTCTCGCAACTTATGATTTTACTTCTAAACTACCAGAATAAAATACTTAACTAAATCAATACATGTATCAAAAAAATGAATAATACCCCAAACCATTCTGTAAGTTTACGTTTTACTAATAAACTACCAGAATTAAATATTTAAATACTACAAAAATCAGCCTAATGAACAATGCATCGTCTTCTCCCAAAAAAATTATGCAACTCTGGTTAAGGGCATGTTTGGCTACGCTTTTATTTTAAGAATTCTTAAAGTCACTATATATTTCTCGTTACTTATCGGATTGCGACGAGTCCTATATGAAAGTTGCTCGGTTTTTCGCAAGGATTCCAAAAATCTACATTATATATCCTGAATTTTACTTTAAAATTTTTAGATTTCTATATCCATGGCAAAAACGAAATTCCACTTTTGGGGGTCAAGAACTCAACCAATTAACAAACTGTTTATAGGGGAACTTAATGGGACCATATACTTTCATTTCCAATTTACATAATTTGTTTCCATTAACATTTTCGGTACCGCTAATTTTGGACCTCCATGGCTATATATACATATATAGGCGTCTATACATACTTTCAATACCCCAGGCTTGTGTGTAATGACAAATACTACATTATGAGTGGGTTCGAGAGACTCACCGAGCGTTGGTTTGGGCTGTGTGCCTTGCCGAAAAAAGACGAAAATTTCAAAAATATAAAAGCTTCAAGGTTGGAATGGCTATGGCTTTTTGAAAGCTACTTTGATACTTATACCTCTTTGTTGTGATATATAGAGACCCCCAGCAGATTGTAGGTGTGTGATTTAGAGTGAGAAGGCAATGGAAGTAAGGCTTGAATGTATGTGTATGTATATGATCCGAGAGTGAGGGAGAGAGCAAATGGAGAACTTGAGAGTGAAAGCTCTTGAAAATGTAAGTGTCTGTGTATTACTTTGCATTAACAGAATGTGTGTTGTGTATAGAGCTCAAGGTGTGAACACTCTTATATCAAAATCAATGAGTTACCCACTTGCAAAATAAATTGATTGGATTATAATTATTACGAATATCAAATACTACATCAACTTGATGGTTTTGAAGTCATTGTGAAGATAGAGTTTACAGTTGTGAGCTTGATTGATGTGGTCAATCAGCTCGTAACAATAATTCAGTTGGTCTGGTTAAATCAGTTTGATCAGTTAGTTCTGTTAGGTTGGTTCGGGTAGTCTAAGAAAATACCCCAAATAAATATTAGGGACTAAAAATGTAATCAACGTGATTAATATTTTATTAGCAGTTTTAATCCCAAACTGTAGGGTAACTTAGGGGCGCAGTCTTAAGCATAATTAATTCAAATGAAATTACTAACGGGTCACAAAATTTAGGTCAGTGGGTTAACAACTATTAAAACCACTATATAATATTTGTGAAAATAACATCACTATAAAAATAATACACCGTAGTAAATAAAATGGCATTGCAA
Source organism: Hydrangea macrophylla (assembly GCA_033977485.1). NCBI lineage: Eukaryota > Viridiplantae > Streptophyta > Magnoliopsida > Cornales > Hydrangeaceae > Hydrangea > Hydrangea macrophylla. The sequence goes on along the minus strand of CM066986.1, from coordinate 78,912,091 downwards.
TTAAAATTAACAACACAAGTAAAATTTATTTATACCAATAATACTACAACTAAAAATAATATATAGTAGATAAATAAAAACTGACATTTTATTTTATATTAGGGAAGTGAAATTACAGGTTGCTACATCACTCTCTCCTTAATAGAGATTTCGCCCCGAAATCTAAGCTGATTAGTCTTGGAATAACTCCGGGTACTTAGTTCTCATTTCTGATTCTAATTCCCAAGATGCTTCGTTCTCATCATGATACTTCCATTGAACCTTCACTAGAGGAATCTCTTTGTTCCGCAGCTTCTTCATACTGTGATCCAGAATATGTACAGGTCTCTCTCTGTAGGTGACATTCTCATGGATCTCAATGTTGTTGAAATCAACAGCGTGTGAAGGATCTCCCTTGTATTCCCTCAACATATTGATATGGAAGACATTGTACACCCCAGACATCTTTGGTGGCAACGCGAGTCGATAGGCTACTTTTCCAACGCGTTCCAGTATCTCAAATGGTCCAATGAAACGAGGTGGCAACTTACCTCTCTTCTGACCAAATCGAACTACCCCACGGATAGGTGAAACTTTCAAAAGTACGTGATCTCCAACAGTGAACTCTTTATCCTTTCTATGCTTATCGGCGTAGCTCTTCTGTCTACTCTGTGCGGTACGCATTATCTCTTTCACAACTGCTATCTTCTCGTTGGTTTCCCTAACCAAGTCTGGCCCTAACAGTTCTTTATCTCCAATCTCTGCCCAACAGAGTGGGGATCGACACGGTCATCCATACAATGCTTCGAATGGAGCCATTCCTATACTTGAATGGTAACTGTTATTATAAGCAAATTCGATCAATGAAAGGTGTGTTTCCCACGAAGTTTCAAAGTCTATAACACATGCCCTGAGCATATCCTCCATAACCTGATTGGTGCGTTCGGTCTGTCCATCGGTCTGTGGATGAAAAGCAGTACTTAAACTTAATGAGATTCCCAAAGCTTCTTGAAGACTTTCCCAGAATCCTGAAGTAAACCGTGAATCGCGATCTGATACGATAGACACCGGTACTCCGTGTAGTCGTACAACTTGTTGAAGATACATCCTACTCATCTTTTCCACTGGATAAGTCATGCTATAAGCGATGAAATGAGCAGACTTTGTCAAACGATCCACAATCACCCAAATAACATCGTGGTGTTATTGTGTGCGGGGCAATCCAACTACAAAATCCATCGTGATGTGTTCCCACTTCCAACCTGGAACAGGTAGGGGTTGCAAAAGTCCTAAGGTTCTTTGATCTTCAGCTTTCACTTGTTGACAAGTCAAACACTTAGACACGAACTCGGCTACATCCCTTTTCATTCCTTCCCACCAGAAATTTCTGTTTAGATCCCTATACATTTTAGTTCCTCCTGGATGAACTGTCAATCTTGATCTGTGAGCTTCTTCAAGAATATCCTTCCTTAGTCCATCCGTGTTGGTCACACATAATCTACCTCTGCACCGGAGTGCCCCATCGGTCCCAATTTTCCATTCCTCTGGGTCCTTTGCCGACATTTTCTGAAACCATAGTTAAAGATCGGCGTCTTTCTATTGCGCTTCTAAAATTCGATTTATAAGTGTTGGTTGCACTACAAGCCATCTAAAGTGATGTCCTTCACCCGCTGTAGAAACTTGAACATCGAATTCAGCTATAGTTTCCAATGCTTTCCATTCTCTAACCATTAGAGATGCAACTATACCTCGAAGTTTCCGACTTAAGGCATCTGCGACTACATTAGCTTTACCAGGGTGGTACTCTAATGTAAAGTCACAGTCCTTAATCAATTCCATCCATCGATGTTGTCTCATGTTCAGTTCCTTCTGAGTAAACAAATACTTCAGACTCTTGTGATCGGAGAACAAATCAAACTTCTCCCCATATAGATAATGTCTCCATATCTTGAGAGCAAATACTACTGCTGCCAATTCTAGATCGTGAGTTAGGTAGTTTAGCTCATTCGACTTCAACTGCCTTGAACCATAAGCAATAACCTTGCCATCTTGCATAAGTACACATCCCAATCCTTGATATGATGCATCACTGAAGATAGAGAATTTCTCGCCATCTCTTGGTATTGCTAATACGGGTGCCGTGGTGAGTCTTTCTTTCAACTCTTGAAAGGCCTGCTCACGCTTATCATTTCATTCAAACTTTACATCCTTCTTAGTCAAACCAGTCAGAGGAGCTGCTATCTTCGAAAATCCTTCTACGAAGCTTCGATAGTAACCCGCTAGTCCAAGAAAACTCCTGACTTCTGTAGGATTGGTTGGTCGAGTCCAATGTGCAACAACATCAGTCTTTGATGAATCTACGGCGATTCCTTGTTGTGAGACCACATGCCCTAGAAATTTTACCTCTTGAAGCCAAAACTCACACTTACTGAACTTTGCATATAAGTGATGACTTTGAAGTGTTTGCATTGCGATTCGCAAGTGTTGCTCATGTTCCTCCTTGGTCTTTGAATAGATCAAGATGTCATCAATGAAGACAATAATGAATTGATCCAAGTAAGGCCTGAACATTCTGTTCATCAGATCCATGAACACTACCGGGGCATTAGTTAATCCAAAAGACATTACCAAAAACTCATAGTGACCGTACCTTGTTCTGAAAGCTATTTTTGGTACATCCTCAGGTCGTACGAGTAACTGATGGTATCCTGATCGTAGATCTATCTTAGAAAGATCGTAGCACCTTGCAATTGATCAAACAGATCATCTATTCGGGGTAGAGGATACTTGTTCTTGATGGTGACTTTGTTCAACTCTCTGTAGTCGATACATAGTCGAAGTGATTCGTCCTTCTTCTTTACGAATAACACAAGTGCACAGGGTGATGTACTTGGACGTATAAATCCCAGATCTTCAAGTTCTTGAACTTGTTTATTTAGTTCTAGCATTTCTGTAGGATCCATTCTGTAAGGTGCTTTGGATATTGGGATAATGCCAGGCACTAGATCAATGCAGAAATCAATCTCTCTCTTAGGTGGTAATCCAGAGATATCCTGAAAACAACCTTAAAGTCTCTGACTATGGGTATCGATGAGATAACCACTTCCGTACTGACAGCCTTGATGTTAGCTAGACAGTTGGTGAGAAACGTATCACTCATAGGGTTACACTAGAATTCAAAAGGTTGACCTCCAGGTACCGAAAAAGTAATACTCTTCTTAACACAATCCAACTTAGCATGATATTTAGCGAGCCAGTCAATTCCTAATATCACATCAAATTCCTTCATTGATAGGACAACCAAATTAGCTGGAAGATTCTGATTCTCTAGGTGTATAGGGCAATTCTTGCATACATGTTTTAGTGCGACAGTAGCCCCTAACGGTGAGAAAACATTCAATACTACGTCTAACCCCTGAGGTAATATACGTACATTTGGAAGAATTTTGGCAGCAATAAAAGAGTGTGTGGCACCCGTGTCAAATAAGACTTTCACACGATGATTATAAAGTGTTAAAGTACCTTCCATGACTTGCTGCTCTGGCTGTTCTTCATATTGGGTTCTTTCATACCCAACTTCATCATAACTGCCTTCTTCATATCCTGCGGCATCGGGAATGATTGCATTCAGTTGGGCCTGTCCCTGTTGACCATAGATTCCTCCTTTGGGGGCATGACAACGTTGTGATGTGACCAGTCTTGCCACAGTTATAGCACACCACATCCTGACGACCATTGCGCCTTGGTGCCTTACAGTCTTGAGACATGTGACTAGGTATACCACAATTAAAATAATTATTGGTACTCCCCCCTGCACCTGATTGTGGCTGAGTCTGATAGGGTGCTGGACGAGGTTTCCGATTTCCATCAAAAGTCCTCTTATGACCTTGATTTCGATATGGTTGTCTATCCCCAAAATTACCCTTCTGCGGTGGGCGAAAGTCAAACTGCTTGCGGTTTGATCGCATGTCTTCTTCCAGCTCGGTGGCCAGTCCCACAAGAGATTCACATGTCTTGTCCAAGTGCCCAATAGTCATACGACGAATAGGCGGTGCTAACCCTTGATTAAATTTTCGGATTTTCTTTTCCTCCGTATCCACCATGTGTGGAGCAAATCTGGATAGCCTCTCGAACTGAGTCGTGTACTCTTGCACGGACTTGTTTCCTTGGATCAGGTCCATAAATTCCCTTTCGCGCTTGTGCCTCTCGGTTGTCGGGAAATACTTCTCCAAGAATTTCTTCCTGAAAGTAGTCCATGTCATAGCTTTGACAACACCTTCTCCCATGGTGGCTTTGACAGCTTCCCACCAGTCTGCAGCAGCATATGTCAACTGAAATGTTGTAAGTCTCTTCTTCTTCTGATCAGTATAATCCATAGTTTCAAAGATATGATCCATCTGTCTCATCCATTGTTCGGCTTTCCATGGCTCAGTAGTGCCAGTAAATTGTTCTGGTCGCAAGGCACGGAACCTCTCCAACCGTTTATCCCCCGTTTGACGGACCGAGACTTTATTCCTTTGATTGTTGCCATTCCTATTGTTGGCGGCATTTAGGTCTCCAATTCGTTCGATCCTCTGAACAAATGACTCAAACATGCCGATTGGATCGGCCGCTAGTGGTGCTCCTTCAATCGCATTGCGGTTTCTGGGACTCCTTCTTGCCATAGTTACAATTAAAATCCTGATTGTACAATAAGGTTAGCAATTAAGCAATTATAAGGAGGAATACAAGTATAAACACAAGGTTTCAAAAATATTCTATGTATATCTTTTGTAAGCAGTTACATATATCATGTCAAGTCAATGCTTCTATCTAGCCAAAAGATGAAATTTTTGGGACTAATAGTCCGATGTACAAAATGTGGGAGTCATTGCCCCGTATGCATTCTAATGCTAACTTATAATATCCGATAAGACAAAAAGTGGGACTTCTTAGTCCAATATTTACAACATGCTTGCAAACATAAAGCTAAACACGCCTACTGGGGGCCACGGGGCCTGCGGCGCCAAACTCCGAAACGGTGCATCGGGTGGTCAGTACTACTCTCAGCATCAGACACTAGAGGTGGAGCACCATCCATGTCCATGGGGTCTACGGGTAGTGCTGGGGGTGGCTCAGGTGCCTCAACGTCATGAAGCTCGAGCTCAAATCCGTCTAGGACTACTTCGACTCCTCCCAGCTCCATAGGGGCAGCCATAGCAGCCTCGGGTACTGCTGCCACTGGAGCTACAGCTGGTAGTGGAGTAACCTGAAGTGATAGGTGCAACTGTACCATCTCCATCTCTACAGGTAGGTAGAGGTCAGGGGTAAGAATCCTTCTAATCCTCTCCTCTGCTACCAGCCTATCGATCTGGGCCTGATAGAAGGCCTCTAACTGAACTCGGTGGAGGTCCACCATCCCCTCGGTGTGAATGGCTCTCCAAATACTATTTTCCACGCTAACATTAGCCTGGAACTGAATCAGGGTAAGATAGATCTCTAAGTCGTGTGACGATATCCCGTCTGGGCCAATCATATGTACGCCAAAATCATCGGGTACGAGATATGGGTCCATGCTGATAACCTGACAAAAGCAAACTATCTTATATCAGGGCTAATCTTAATATATCTGGATGTCGGATCCTAAGTACGGAGGACACTCGACTACGCCTATCATTTTGCTATCATAACATGTGTCTAGGCTTAAGCCTAATTATACAACCAAGGCTCTGATACCAAAAATCCTGTCACGCCCCGGCGTAGCAAAATAAGGAAATTTTTTTTTTCATTTCCGTTTTGGACCCGTAGGTCATGACAGTTGATGGATCGCTTGTCTTGTACTTAGCTTAACATGCACCAGAAAAACAGAGTATATAAAGCAACAGGGAAGATAATATTATGACATAGTACAACTTCAAATACTATTACATGGCTCTTAAATAAAATATCCTTAAGGCACAACCACCTTATTCAAATTAAAAACATTATCCACATCCTTATTACAACTTTATTTAAATTAGAAAAGTAACGTTGCAGGCTCCTCTAGTTGGCATAATCATATTGCCCTGCATAATTATTTCCTGAACATTTGGATGTCCAGGACAAAATAAAGTCATCAGCTAATGAAAGCCGAGTGAGTATAACGAACATACAAGCAATGTATATAAAAGTACATTAACATTTATTATAAAGGTCTGGTACCTTTGAGTACGGTTAATTCATTATTCCAATCATTGCATAATAATAATTAATAACAGTTTGAGTAATGAATAAGTAAGACCGTGCATGAACAATGAAACCATCTCATCTCACTGACTCTTTTATCTCGATTACAATCTCTTGACTCATTCGGTCCACCTAGAACCATCCGGCGCAATGCCGTTAGTTTAGAAGGTCTGTCGATATGCCTACCGTCTTTAAGTTGGCCTGGACATACCTAGACGTTCAAGGTTACAATAACCTGTGGATTGCTTTAATTAATCTACCGTATCTGAAGCGGCCTGGAATAATTTAAAGCTACCACCAGACTGACCTATCGTATCAAAAGCGGCCTGGGCTCAGCCCTCTTAATTAATCTACTGTATCTGCAGCGGCCTCGAATAATTAAGGCTATCACAAGACTCTGATTGACCTACCGTATCAAAAGCGGACTGGGCTCAATCCTTCTTAATTAACCTACCGTATCTCAAACGACCTGGGATAATTAAGGTTACTCGTCCCGAGACATTCTCACAATATATATGCTGACCAACGACCCCTTTCCATACATGCCAACTCGACTATGTAATGTGTAACTTATTCTATTTACTATTTTCTTTAACAGGGCAGTGGTTGTTTTAAACTCGTAATTATCATCAAGTAACCCAATTTATCTCAGTTTGATTTTAGGAAACTGACGGCGTAATTTTCGGAGTCATAGAATTTTTATTACAAATTTCAGAAGATAAAAATAGTATATAAATATAGCCACAAGACCCTCCTTAATGACATAAATACATAAAAGTATAGGGTACATGCTTTGACATTATTTTTAATAAAGACAATACATCAAAATATAATTTCCTCTATGTTCATAGGCATTTGAAACAATTAAAATACTAATTTAATAACCACTAATTAATTTATTAAAAATACCAAGTTCTTGTTTTATAATTTGATATAATACAAAACTATATAAAATGACCTCCAACATGTTAACAATAATAATATAGAATTTAATAGGATCAATAAGTATTTTTAATACTTATTTTATACATAGTAACTAATATATTATTTATTTAACATAAAATAAATAGTAAATATAATTTAGCATTATTAAGAAATTTTATAAAATTTTAATATCATTTTCGAAATAAAATATACTATAATAATTTAAAATATAATTTATGAATTATTTACATTTAAAATAAGTATTTATAAATTTTATTTCTCACATGGACTTGTAGTAAACCAACCCCAATGCCAAATCCACGTGACTTGTTGGGAGACTTGTTGGGCTGGACACATTGGGCCCATAAGTTAATCCATATAAAAAAAATATAACTTGCAAACAAAAAGTAAAGGGAGCTTATAAGGTTTGAACCAAGACCTTAGAGACAAAATGCAACCACCAACCCATTCTAGCAACTTATGATTTTACTTCTAAACTACCAGAATAAAATACTTAACTAAGTCATACATGTATAAAAAAAATGACTACAACACAATATGCAGCCAACAAGAATTGATCCCCCAACCTTGCCATTCAGTCAGTTTACGCTTTACTAAGAAGCTACCAGAATTAAATATTTAAATACTACAAAAATCAGCCTAATTAACAATGCATCGTCTTCTCCCAAAAAAATTCTGCAACTCTGGTTAAGGGCATGTTTGGCTACGCTTTTATTTTAAGAATTCTTAAAGTCGTTATATCTTTCTTGTTACTAATCGGATTGCGACGAGTCCTATATGAAAGTTGCTCGGTTTTTCGCAAGGATTCCAAAAATCTACATTATATATATCCTGAAATAATACACCGTAGTAAATAAAATGGCATTGCAATTAAAATTAACAACACAAGTAAAATTTATTTATACCAATAATACTACAACTAAAAATAATATATAGTAGATAAATAAAAACTGACATTTTATTTATTATTAGGGAAGTGAAATTACAGGTTGCTACACAACCACATACTCTTTTTCATACTGACCAACACTTACACTCACCATGCATGTACCACTGACTCCACATGAATGACACGTACTATAAATGGGACATATAAAGTACCGGGAATGATAATCAAGTCTATATGAGAAAAATCGAAATCATAATCGTTCTTTAATAATTAACTAAATCATAACAAAACATAATATGTTTTAACATATTTTCCAAACAGAGCTTTAAAAACTAATAAAACATCATCCAAATAGTTCCTTGTCAGAAAATAGACAAAAACTAGAAACTGTCAGAAGTCGTGCGCGTCGGCCGCTGGCGCGAGGGGCCGCTCGTGCAATATGCATGTTTTTCATTTTTCTTTTAAAAACTTTTCTATCTGCCAGAAAACGCACAGCTCGCACGCGGGGGCCGCTCATGCGAGTTCACGCAGTGTCTTCGTCTTCTCCGTCAAAAATCCCCTGTTTTCAGATTTTGAAGCCAATTTTACCCATTTTGCAATGTGTAACTATATATATCATACAATATATGAATCTCTTCGTTTTTCGACGAGGATTAAGAATCTACGACCAATTTCACACGAATCATTCTGTAACTCACGAATTTTATGAAAAAACTAAGAGATGCCAAAACTTCAATCTTAATATACGTTTTCATATGAATGAATTGGGCTCTAAAACTTTAAACATATCATCTATGAGGTATAATCTTTCGTAATCATCTCTGATCTCGTCAAAATCAAGATATAAAAGTATGCTTACTTATGCTATACTTTCAAAAGATTTGCAGTGTGGAAGTAAAGGTCGAACCCACAGAGATTGAATACTACGCACTTTAATTTTTAATACCTAAATTTAGTTAGTTAAGAAAAAGGGTTTTTGGATTTAATTGAATTAAACTAATAACAATAAAAGTAAATCTAAATTATGAAAGCAATTAAATATTTATTTTTATAATAAGTTTAAGGAACCTAGGATTGCAAATCCACCACTAGCTTCATAATAAGTGTATTTATGAATTACTTTAGCTTGTTAAGTTGGATGATAATGGGAAATTGTAGCTACAAGCCCAATTCCTCCATCAAGAAAATAACTATGGTTCAAGCACCAACATAATCCATTTTCGGTTAGCACGAATTATCCCACACTAAACTAGGGTTGTGATATAATCCGTCTAATCTAGGCATGGACTATTTGGATACTTGATAGCACAATTCAATTTAAGCACCATTACATATAAATAATCTAAACAAGCACAATAAGCATAGATCATTGAGCACACTACCATCAAAATATATCTAAGACAAGAGTAAACATTGAAAGTAACGATTTGATCAATAAAAGCACGATTTATTTATAAAAATCCTCAGAACATGTAACTGTCATCCATACATACTAAAACTAAAATAAAAACATAAAATACACCCTATTACTTGGCTAGGGTTTCATTGAAACCCTAGATCTTGAGTTTAGGCCATAGAATTGATAAACGGCAAGAGGTTGATGGAGGAGGCCATGGGAATCCTTAGTCTTCTTCATTTTCTCCTTACTTTTCTCTCTTCAATGGCTGAAGTCTTAGTTGTATATGGATGTATCTAATGTTGTGTAATGATGTGTAACCACAAAATTGATTTAGAATAGGATTTATATAGAGTTTGGAAGGATTTAGGAAGCTTTCTTAAGCCAAATCGTACTAAAACTGCTATATTTACATTTCTGGACGTCATATGCACAAACCACCTTCGCTGGGCACTTTAATTTAATAAAATACGCGTTTTTTGGTTTTTTCACAGGTCGCTCACGCGAGGTACTTTTCGCTGCACTGCGTGACTTTCGTAGAATTGAGATAACTTTTTGCTCCAAACTCGGATTGACTCGCCGTTTGCGGTCACGCGTCCGTAACTCGAAGATCTACATTTTATATCTCTGGAGAAAGTTATCAATCTGAAGTATTCCTTGTCAAAAATGCAATTTTCCGAGGCTACTACTGCATTCAGCTTTCACCGGAATCACCGTTTGAGCCCAGAATGACTTCCAAAGCCACTAATCATTGGATTTTTTTTGCATTTTCAAGTTAAAGCTCCAAAACCTACAAAATTTAGAATACTTATTAGAAAAACAACTAATAACTACATGAAATGGGCTAACAAAGCGTATTTTTAGGACTATAAACGGCAACTATTCGTCACCGATCAATCTCTAAAAACAGATTTTGGTTGAGTTTGAAAAATCCATATTTATAAGCTTTGAAATTCAAACGTAAAATTAGTAATGGTGATATATACTTCAAGCTATACAAACAGAAATTAAGGCATGAGTTACATTCAAAGTGAGTTAGTAATACTCACACTTGATAAGGATTGGAGAATTGTTTGAGAAAGAATAAGAAATCAAGAAATCCAAGCTCCAAATATTAAAGCTATGAAGGTTGAGACTCTCTCTCTCTCCAAAATTCAGTAAGGTGAGCTCTCAATTTCTCCCTTTTCTCTCTACACTCTCACTAAAAACTCTCTGATGTTAATCTGTAGAATGTGTGATATGTGTGAAGGCATGTATGCTAAATAGGAGTTCCCAACTTGGAGCCCAAGTTGTGTCTTTCTCACTCTACAAATGAAATTTAATAATTAAATCTGAAATACACAGACATACACACATACGTATAATCACATACACAGGTTTTCGGAGTCGTTTTAGATCAACTAGGGGTCAAGTATAGGTTCATTGGGGCCATTTGAAATTTGTTTGGGAAATCTAGTCCTTAGGTGTAAATTAACACACACAAGAAGTACATCTCCAAACAAGGTACATACAAATTGCCCAGGAAACACTATAAGTGTTTGGGTAAGATGACTTAAGGCACTAAGTTAGTACACACACCATATGCATTCCCAAACAAGGCTCTAAACAATCATTAGTTGTTATAAATGGAAAAAAAGTAAGTGTCAAATCTTGTTTTGCGTCACTTCTAAAATCTGTGGAAGTTCATTGCGGCGCGGACAGTTTTGAACATAAACTGGTATTTTCGCGGCGCGGGGATCACCACAAAATACAGAAAATTCGTTTTAACGTAAGAGATAATTTTCCGATTTTATGAAAAATACAGTTTGAGTCAAAAGTAAACGTTTTCACCGTTTTGAAATACAGCTTCGAAATCCAACACATGCATTACTAAAATTGTAGAATTTGTAGTTTGACCCCAACAATAATTTTTGATGTGAAAAAAAACCAATAACAAGATTTACCACATGAGAATTGAAATTAAATAAAAGCAGGCAATACAATTTGAATTTTAAATATGACAAATGCAAATACAGATAAATAAATGAAAATGCAGGTTGTTACAGCTACTCCCGTCATTAGCGGGGAAGTTAATCAAAAGAGGCAAAAGATGGGTCTAAAGTCAGGGTTATCCGAAAACCATGAGAAGTCCAAGGTATAGAGTTATTTTACTAGGCATTTAGATGAAGGTGGGAAATATAAAGGAACAACTGAGTGTAAGCTTTATTATGCAACAATTATTGCATTGTCCTCAGCTGGAACCAACAAATTGTCGACTCATGTTAAGCGTTGTAAAAAATTCCCCGTGATTGGTTACGAAGTCAAACACCATCAATTAGTATTGAAGAAAAACTCGAGGAACTTGAGGAAATTGAAAAGTGTATGTTGTATTTAACTTTTGTTTAATCTTCTCCTTTCATTAGTTTATTAATAAAAAGTTTAATACATGCATAAGTGTTTCTTTGTTTGATTATTGTAGGTATAGCCTAAGAGTTTGGAGCCTTATCGGTTGGGAGTGGAGTGTCGAGTTGAGGGCTTTCTTGTTGCTGCAATGGAATGAATGGCTATCTTTTTAAGTATTTTTAAGTTGTTTGACAGTTGAACATTTCAAGTATTTTGAACTTGGTGTTATTTTTTCGGATTTGTGAGATCCTCTGGTGGATACTGTATTGTCAAGTTTGATACTTTATTAGGTATTGACGTATTGTGGATGTGATTAGCTATTTAATAGGTTGTGGATGTGATTAGGTGATTAGCTATTTATTCGGTATTGTGGATGTGATTACCTATTTAATACTATTGGTAGTTGCATTTTTTTTAATTGTATGCAGTTTTTTGTATTTCTGGCAAAAATTCCGAAATTGTTCCAAAATTCTCTGATTACTAAAATTCCAAAATTTTAGAATCGGAATAGAATTTGAAAATTCCAAAAAATCGGCATCGACATCGGAACACAATGTTGATTTCCGAAAATTTCAGAATATTTTCCGAATGCATGGTTTATGTTCCGTTCTGACCGAAACACACCCCTAGTCCTGTTTGAGGGTCCGTAGCCCAAACCCCATTCTTCTATATCTGCTACAGACCTATGTACCCAACCAATTAAAGAAAATCTTCCTGCCCAGATCTCGATTATAGAAGGCTTAATTATAAATTATACCCTTTGAAGTTTAGTTTTTGTAGTTTTAATTGTGTCAATTTGGTCCCTGAAAATTTGGTCCAAATGTTCTATTATTTGACAGAATTCACCCACTGCTACACACAATTACGCTAATAAAGCAGGTGAGGAGATTGGTGGTGCTCCATTTTTATTCCTAAAAAGTGTGACAGTGTATAGTATGTGACTAAACTCAGTCAACTTTTCTTACAGAATTGGGTATTTGGACCAAATTGATTCTTTTTAAAACTTTAGGGACCAAATTGACACAATTAAACCTACAAGGATTAAAATAAAACAGACACCAAATTTTAGGAGTATATTTTGTATTTAACCCATTATAGAATTTCTGTCCACTTCACAAGTCCATCGGGCTAGCAAAGGTTGGAACAAGCAAGTGTCCATAATTTCATTCCACCTGAGGGTTTGCCAGCTATGGTGAGCAGTCTATTTTATCCCCCACTAATTGCCTTCACTCACAATGATTTTGACTTTACATTCACTATCCCCATACTTGACTCCTCCATGTAGAGGTTTTTGTAGACCATTACCAAATCATGAGGGTCTTGATAGACACTGGTGCAAAATGAAATATTTGCACATTGAGTACAATTTGTTGTAATTTGTGGTCCAAAGTGGGTCTTTTTCCAAAGCCAAACTCTTTCTCTCTCTACATCTCTCTAGTTGGTGTGGTATTGGATAAAAGTGTGGTGGAGACTCTTGTCCCACATTGCTTAGGAAGAGGGAGTTGAGAGACTTAATATATGCTTTGACATTATGGGCTTAGTAATAAGTTGGAACATGTGGGCTCTCACGCGCACATGAGCCAAGCCCAAGCTAAACCCAAATCCAATAGAAATTTGGGTTTTGATCCGGAAATCGTTTAACCGGGCGCGTCACGTCTTACTCGTGCGCAGGGGGGGGGGGGGGGGGTGCAAATCCCAGCCTCCAAGCCTCGCGGGCTCACCCGGTTAGGCTTAGTTTTACAGTTTATTTTTCTTAAACTTTCCTTTTAATTTTTTGTTGACTTGCCAAATGTGATTTACCAAATTAACTCAATCATATGAACGTTACAGAAAATTTATCCTTGATCAAATCACACGTTTGCTCTCTTTGTGGGATTTTGTTGGGTTTCTAAAGCTATATAATGGCAGTTCTCCTTCATGAATAAAATACAACAATATACAATCTTCTTTCTCTAGTTCTTCTCTGTTCGTCTCTCCTCTCTGGTTCGACCACTGATATTCTTACAAGGCTGTTCTGTGCCCTTTGTTCATCGAGTGCACGATAACAAAGACGAGACTGCTTAATCCTGGAGGGTAAACCGCTGAGACCTTTCTGTACCGAGGCAAGAACTCTGAGGGGCGGAAATTACTCTTAAGGACAGTGTTCTCCACACGACTCAGTCAGACTCTTCGACACGTTTGATAAGTATTTTCGATCATAGCAGTGTCTGTTTACTATTATTTTTTCATACAATCTTAAGAGTAAACTCCGTGGATACTACTATGCTAACCGCAACTAAAGCTATTGCCGATGTCACAAGAATTGAATCGTTTAACGGGAATAACTTTAAACGCTGGCAAACCAAACTGCTGCTTATTCTTGACATTGCAAAGGTTGATTTCTTTTTGACTAAACCAAAACCCGTTCAAGATTTTGAAAATTATGAAACCGAATTGCCTCTTTGGGAAAATGCAAACAAGATTTGCAAAAGTATTATTCTGAATGCCTTATCAAATGAACTTTTTGATATTTACTGTACCTTCAAATCGGCAACTAAAATTTGGGATGCTTTGGTCACCAAATATATTATTGAGGATGCCAGAATTAAAAAATATGCCATCGGAAACTTTCTCAATTTTCAAATGACCGATGACATAGATGTTTCTACTTAAATTCACAATTTTCACCTTATGGTTTCGGAACTTAGTAATGAAGGAATGAAATTGCCCGAACCATTTGTAACCGGTTCACTTATTGAAAAACTTCCGGAGTCTTGGAAAAATTATAAGAATATGATGAAACATAAGAGGAAGGAAATGACTTTGGAGGAAGTTGTTGTTCATATTCGCATTGAAGAAAAGAACCGTTCACTTGATCGGAATGAGAAAGCCAAAGCTATGGCTTCCAAGGCTAACCTCGTTGAGGAAAAGCTTAATCGCACCCAAGGGAATTTTCAAAGGCAGAATAACAAACCCCATTTCAATAAAACAAATTTCAACAAAAATCTCAAACCCCAAAACCAGTTTGCTAAAAAGAAAGGGGAATGTTTTGTATGTGGCAAACCGGGTCATCATGCTGCTTAATGCAGACACGGGAAGAAAAATGACAAACCTGCCCCTAGAGCTAATCTAGTTGATGCAGATGTTATAGTGGCTGTCATTTCTGAGGTCAACTTAGTGGCAGAGGAGAAAAATTGGGTGGTAGACCCTGGGGCTACCAGGCACATCTGTGGCAACAGAAGTGCTTTTACCTCCTACACACCAGTAGGGGAAGGAGAGGAACAAGTGTACATGGGGGACTCTAGGCCCTCACCTGTGATCGGGAAAGGGAAGGTAGTTCTCAAGCTAACTTCCGAAAAGATCCTCTTTCTTACCGACGTTCTCCACGTGCCTAATATTCGTTGGAACCTTGTGTCTGTGTCACTGCTTGGGAAAGTGGGGGTGAAAGTTATTTTTGATTCTGATAAAGTTGTAATGACTAAAAATGGGGTGTTTGTGGGAAAAGGGTACTACAACAATGGTCTGTTTCTTTTAAATGTTCTTGATAATTTGAATGGAAATGCTACTACTTCTTCTGCTTACTTGATTGATTCTCATGATTTATGGCATGCTAGATTAGGACATGTGAACTTTTCTTATATAAAGAAAATGAAAGAATTAGGCATTCTTGAAAATGTTAGTATCACTAATAATGAGAAATGCCAAATTTGTAGTGACGCTAAAGGTACTAAGAAACCTTGCAAACAAATAGTACAAAGAGAAACTGAACTGCTCACTTTAATTCACTCAGATTTAGGAGACATGAAATCAACTGAATCTAGAGGAGGAAAGAGATATTATGTGACATTCATAGATGATCACTCGAGATATACTAGAGTATTCCTACTTAGAAATAAAGATGAGACAAAAGGAAAATTCATACAATACAAAGCTGAGGTTGAAAACAAGTTAGATAAAAAGATTAAAAGACTTAGGTCTGATAGGGGAGGTGAATATGAATCTGGCCCTTTAGGCCAATTCTGTGAACAACACGGTATAGTACACGAGGTAACTCCACCCTATTCACCAGAATCTAATGGAGTAGCTGAACAGAAAAATAGAACTTTAAAGGAAATGATGAACGCTATGTTAATTAGTTCAGGAGCACCTAATAATTTGTGGGGGAAAGCTATCCTCTCTGCGTGTCACCTTCAAAATAGAATTATTTTTAAGAAAACAGGAAAGACCCCTTATGAGTTATGGGAAAATCATAGACCTAACTTGAAATACCTTAAAGTGTGGGGGTGCCTAGCCAAAGTTCTACTTCCAGAACCTAAGAAAAGGAAAATAGGTTCGAAAACAGCAGATTGTTTATTTATAGGATATGCTGAGTATAGTGCTGCATATAGATTCTTAGTTCTTAAAAGTGACGTGTTAGAGAAAAACACAATATTTGAATCGAAAAATGCAGACTTCTTTGAAAACATATTTCCTTTGAAAACAACCATTGAGAGACCAAGGTTAGAACCTACAGTTGAGCCTAATGTTGACTCGAATGAGTCCGTAGAAATTGAATTAAGAAGAAGTAAACGAGATAGGAGAGAAACAAACCTAGGAGATGGGTTTTTCACGTTTTTAATGGATTATGATCCAATGACTTATAATGAAGCTATTTCCTCTCCCGATGCTCCCTTTTGGAGAGAAGCGATTAATAGTGAGATAGAATCTATCATGGCTAATCATACTTGGGAATTGGTTGACTTACCTCCTGGTGCAAAACCTATAGGATGTAAATGGATATTCAAAAAGAAGTTAAAACCTGATGGATCTATCGATAAGTTTAAAGCTAGGCTTGTA
The DNA here is from genome assembly GCA_033977485.1 of Hydrangea macrophylla. Taxonomy (NCBI): domain Eukaryota; kingdom Viridiplantae; phylum Streptophyta; class Magnoliopsida; order Cornales; family Hydrangeaceae; genus Hydrangea; species Hydrangea macrophylla. The sequence goes on along the minus strand of CM066986.1, from coordinate 78,895,481 downwards.
GCTAAGGGATACACTCAAAAGAAAGATATTGATTATTTTGATACTTACTCTCCTGTGGCTAGAATATCATCTATTAGAATTCTAGTAGCTCTTGCTTCCTTGCATAAACTCATAATTCATCAAATGGATATTAAAACTGCGTTTCTTAATGGAGAATTAGAAGAGGAAATTTACATGGAACAACCTGAAGGTTTTGTATCTCCTAGAAACAAAAATAGAGTTTGCAAATTAGTAAAATCTTCGTATGGTTTAAAGCAAGCACCAAAACAATGGCATGAGAAATTCGATTGTGTAATGACCTCTAATGGATACATTGTGAATGAAGCTGATAAATGTGTGTATCATAAATTTGATAATAATGTTGGTGTAATTATTTGCCTATATGTGGATGATATGCTTATTTTAGGCACTAATATGATTGTGATAAATGAAACAAAACATTTGTTATCATCTAGTTTTGATATGAAAGACCTAGGTGAAGCCAATGTTATACTTGGGATAAAATTAACTAAAACCAATGAGGGTTTCATGATGTCTCAAGAACACTTTGTGGAAAAGATCCTTAAAAATTAAGTTTGGTCACTTTGACACCAAACCCGTTAGTACTCCTTATGATATGAGCATACAATTGAAGAAAAATAATGAAACCAGTGTATCATAGTCTGAATATGCTCAAATAATTGGTAGTCTTACTTATCTTACAAATTGTACCAGACCTGACATTGCTTATGCAGTTAATAGGTTAAGCAGATACACTCATAATCCTAATAAGGAACATTGGACTGCTATATGTAGAGTACTAAAATATCTCAGAGGTACTATGGATTTTGGTTTGACATACTGTGGATTTCCCGCTATACTAGAAGGGTGCAGTGATGCTAACTGGATCTCTGATTCAGATGAGACAAAATCCACAAGTGGGTATATATTTACCCTTGGAGGAAGTGAAGTCTCTTGGAAATCATCTAAACAAACTTGCACTGCTCGGTCCACCATGGAATCCGAGTTTATCGCCTTAGAGAAGGCAGGTTCTGAGGCTGAGTGGCTTAGAAACCTCTTGGCAGATATCCCTTTATGGATGAGACCAGTTCCATCTGTGTCGTTACATTGTGATTGCCAGGCTGCAATAGCCCGAGCAAGAAATAAGGCCTATAATGGGAAAAGCAGGCATACTCGCCTAAGACATAACATTGTGAAACAGCTATTAAAAGATGGGATTATATCCCTAGACTTTGTGAGGTCAGAGATGAATTTAGCGGATCCTCTGACCAAACCATTAGCAAGAAAGCTAGTGGCCAATACATCGAGGGGGATGGGACTTATGCCCATAATAGAGGTCAATAGTAGTGGTAACCCAACCTATATGAGTGGAGATCCCACAAACTAGGTTCATATGGGTAATAACAAACTACTGGTTGACTTGGTGAGACACTATCAATTATACATAATTATAGTTCATCCCTATGGTGTAGATAGTGTAGACTGCAACGTGTGAGGTTGAGTCTTAACTCTTAATAAATTCATAGTCCTTATTGGGTGGTATGTATAGTTGCAATACATACTTGATGAATTCACCTATATGAGTGTGGAAGTGGGGCCGCTTCCTATGAGAACTTAGGCAGGTTCTCTAGAGCACTCATGAAATCCAGGTACAGCGCATGGCCGAAACGTGCCAAACCGCGTTAACAGCCTTGTTTATCAAAGTGTACAGTGGGTGATAAGTACTTTGATTCACACAAAGAAATGAGGTTCATAGAAATTTTATTTTCACCAACTTTCTGTGAATCAATTCTTATTTCCCTAGGTGTTGGTTCATAGTCCAAAAGACACCATCACTGATATAGTATTCTAAAGTGGTCAATCGTTACTTCTCAAAATTTGTCTTTGAAAAATGTGGGGGATTGTTGTAATTTGTGGTCCAAAGTGGGTCTTTTTCCAAAGCCAAACTCTTTCTCTCTCTACATCTCTCTAGTTGATGTGGTATTGGATAAAAGTGTGGTGGAGACTCTTGTCCCACATTGCTTAGGAAGAGGGAGTTGAGAGACTTAATATATGCTTTGACATTATGGGCTTAGTAATAAGTTGGAACATGTGGGCTCTCACGCGCACATGAGCCAAGCCCAAGCTAAACCCAAATCCAATAGAAATTTGGGTTTCGATCCAGAAATCGTTTAACAGGGCGCGTTACGTCTTACTCGTGCGCAGGGGGGGGGGGGGGGGGGTGGTGGTGCAAATCCCAGCCTCCAAGCCTCGCGGGCTCACCCGGTTAGGCTTAGTTTTATAGTTTATTTTTCTTAAACTTTCCTTTTAATTTTTTGTTGACTTGCCAAATGTGATTTACCAAATTAACTCAATCATATGAACGTTACAGAAAATTTATCCTTGATCAAATCACACGTTTGCTCTCTTTGTGGGATTTTGTTGGGTTTCTAAAGCTATATAATGGCAGTTCTCCTTCATGAATAAACATACAACAATATACAATCTTCTTTCTCTGGTTCTTCTCTGTTCGTCTCTCCTCTCTGGTTCGACCACTGATATTCTTACAAGGCTGTTCTGTGCCCTTTGTTCATCGAGTGCACGATAACAAAGACGAGACTGCTTAATCCTGGAGGGTAAACCGCTGAGACCTTTCTGTACCGAGGCAAGAACTCCGAGGGGCGGAAATTACTCTTAAGGACAGTGTTCTCCACACGACTCAGTCAGACTCTTCGACACGTTTGATAAGTATTTTCGATCATAGTAGTGTCTGTTTACTATTATTTTTTCATACACAATTAGGCAATTAAAATTTGACCATAGAGTGCTCCTTAATTAGAAGGTTACCATTCTTGAAAATGATAGAGTTATACCCTTCTATGATTCCCTTCTTTTCTCAAACAATCAGGGACTTGAAAAACCATTGAAGCTCGAAACAGAGCACCACTATTACGAGAAAAAATCAAAATTGGATACAGCTATATATGTGTGTATGTAGGGTGTGTGTGGATTACATGTATATTGTTGAGATTGATTGTTATAGATGAACTTTGAAAATGTGGAAAGTCATAAAATGAAAAGGTTGTCTCCCAATTTTTTTAAGTTTTAATTAATGTAAAGCAATACTAACATCTAAGTAGCCAGATTAACACATAGTATAAGTCAAAACATTATGTACTCTTGAACAAAAAACAAACGGGAATAACCCCTTAAACAACCATATAATCTTTAAACAACCATATACTCTTAAGAGTAAAAGTTAGTTATTTTCTTTCTCATTAGGGTTTTCTCATCTTTCTCTCTAACTTCTGTGCTCTCCTTGCGGCCGCCTCTTAGGGGCTCTCCTATCCACCATGGGAGAGCCCTTAACCATTTTCTTTGCTGTTTTTTATTGCTTCCAATGATATGTCCCCTCTTGTGAGGGGGTTTGTCACTCTTGTTGGGGCCTCTGTCCCTTCTTATTGGGGGTTTTGTCCCTTCTTGTTGAGGGTTTATTTTAATTTTTGTTTGGTTTGGTTGGTTGATGCAGCTAGATCTCTTTGTCTCCGTTTTTCGTGGTTGAATCTGGCCCTATTCCACACAGATCTGTATTAGATTTGTTGTTTGTTCGGGCCATCTTCTCAGTCACCGTGGTTTTGAAGCTTGGATCTTTGCTGTGGTTGTTGGCAGCTTTTTCCTTCAGACGGTTCAGTGTTTGAGTTACACCACAGTCCGCGATATCATAGTTTTGGAGATTGCAGTACAAATCAGAAGATTACTGTGATTTATCATGTATTTTTTCCTTCTTCTGTTTGTATTTGTTCCTTGTGAACTTGCCTTTTGTAAAATGAAATTTCATACTTTACGATAAAAAAAAAAAGGAAAAAAAAGAGTAAAAGCTAAAGCAAACATGCTCTAAATCATCATATTCTTTAATTTATTTGAGTAGAAGAGAGGATTGCGACTAAATAATGTTAAAATAGAGGGGGTTACAAATAGCTACTCACAGTTTATTGATAATAAAAGCAATAAATATATACATTAAAGCATATCTCAATAGAAGCACACAAAATGATGTGAATAATAACCCAAAAATCCACATGCAGTTAATACACTAAAAGAAGGTGAAGATATCTAAAGAAATAAAAATAATAAAATTCATGGGTAATATTTGGGACACACCCAAAGACAAAACTTTTGAGACACAACCTAAGAAATGTGTCTATCTCTCTCCTGTGTCACTGTCACTGTAGGGTCCAGTAATATCACAGGAGAGATATAGACAAATCTTTTGAATTATGTGTTGGATTATTTTAATAAAAAACATATTATTTTAATATGTTTTGGACTACCAATTGTAGACTTAATGATTTTAGTAAGAAGGAGTTACAAAGCTTTTCAATACATTTATGTTAGACCAATTGATAGTTTTTTATTGGTTCACAGTCATTATCCATGGAGTCTTTAAGTATAACACATGTGGGTTTTTGGCCTTAATTACTCAACGGTTTACTACCCAACTTATATACTCATTGTTGTATTTTAATGTCTACGGTTACAAACACTACACCATATGACCATATTTCTAACGGACAACTTTTATGATTTCTAACGGATATATCCGTTAGTAATTACTAACAGATATATCCATTAGTATAGCTATATTTCCGTTAGTAATGACTCTCCATATTGTGATATATTATTTCTAACGGATTTGAAAACAATAGTAACGGATATATTCGTTAGTAATATTTAAAGAAATTAAAATTAATACAAAAAAGGAGGAAAAAAGAAAATTAAAAAAGGAGACTATATCGGTCCCAAACATAAAAGAGACAGAATTCCTACCTTAGGTCTGGCAGAGAAAAGGCAGAGAAGAGAAGAAAGAGAGAGAGAGAGAGAGAGAGAGAGAGAGAGAGAGAGAGAGAGAGAGAGAGAGAAGACAAGAGATAGAGATCGGCGCCCTGGCTGCCCCCTCGCCGCCGCCCTCTCGCCACCCCGGCGCCACCGCCTGAACTCTCGGCCGGAAAAGGTACATATCGGCTTAAGAACCTCAGTCCAGATTTCACTTTTCAGATTTCCTTCTTCTAGATTTCCTTCTTTTCAGATTTCCTTCTTCTTTTTCTTCTTCTTCTTCTTCTTCTTCTTCTTCTTCGTCTTCTTCTTCAAGATCCTCAGTCCAGATTTACAAAAATAAAGTTAATGTTTCTCTGATTTTACTACTACGATTTCGGATAGGGTATTGGCTGATTTGGGGGAGATTTTACTGTTTTGTAGGTGTGTGTGTACTAAAAGTATCTAAACTCTGCACTTTCATGTTTCATGCTCAGCATTTTCTTTATATCTTCTTAATGGTTTTTCTCATTTGGGTTATACTATTATATATATGTGATGAGTTCATAAAAAGTTAAGCATCAACTTTTATTCTCACCAAAAATCTCAATTTTTTTAATGTTAAGTTACTGCTCCTTGTTGCTATTTGCTGATAGTGGAGTGGATATAGATGTACTACTTAAAAATATAAAATCAGTTCTAGCTAAAGGGAAAATGGATATTGGGAATAGTACGGAGGACTGGAGACAAATCTTCTCTGAATATGATCCTCATGTTTGTCTCAAGTGGTTTTAGAGGTCCTAACTTAATAATCTGAGTCATTTATTTAAAATGGTGAAAGATTTTTAACCAAACATTTACAAATTAGTGTTTCATTAAGAAGTTGTGAATCTTTGGGAGAAGAAGCCAAATAGGGGATAACATTACCATTATTTTCTTTGTTCCTATACAGATTGCAGCTCAGATTATTCAATACTGATAGCAGTTTACCTGAAATGGCAACTTCTCCTAAAATGAAGATGATCTTGACTTGAGCTTGAGATAACAACATTCCTTTTCAAGGTTCGTAATTTAAGACTTAAATATAAATTTGGCTTAGATATAGAAAGAGAATGTATGTCTGTGTAGCCATTCTTAACTTATGAAGCTTCTTGTTAGTAGGTGAGCTTTTGAAAGGTAAAATTGGGTAAGAATAGGACAGTTAAGAAAGAATTACTATAGAGTATATTTTTATGCTTCAATAATTGTGTGTTTCCCAAATTTGATTTCAAAATGCTTTTAATAGATGAACATTTGATTTGAAAGCTAAATTATTGGGATAGAAACTTCAGAATCATGGCATTACTATTTGTATCTTGATCTTTTATGGTTTAATTTATAAAGTAACTATAACTTCATTGAAGGAAAAATCACAAAAGCAGCAAAGTAAATGCAGTCATTGCTTTAACTATGTCCGCGAGACACCGTAGAAGCAATCATTACTTATCATTACTTATCATATTCTAGTTTTTGGATGAAAACCTGAAGGAATGGCAGATCTCCCCTTATTGATTTAATTTGGTCTAATATATTATTCTATCATAGTGTGTATAGAGATATGATATCAATATATGTGTACTAGTGTACAATAAGGGTGAAAACTCCCCCATGTAGATGAGGAATTGCGCTGAAGTCCCAAAGATAACACAACTTTTCGAGTTTTGTAAAATCGTTTTTCCTCAATGAGATACTAGTATACATGCAATTTTGTTTCCAACTTTGGGCCCTATTTGGTTATTGCATTAGGGAGTTAATTGAGATTAACTTTTGTTCAAAAAATGTTATTGTCACACTATTGGAGGATTTCTTAGTAACAATCGCGAATTTTATGCAATTTTTATTTTTGTTTGAAAAATATAATTGGAACGCTATTGGAGGATTTCGTAGTGACTGACACGAGAATTTTCTTGTGCGCTCTTGTGCAGTACCCAAGTGTAGGTAGACGTGCAAGTAATATCTGGTAAGACCAGGTCGATCCCACAGGGAAGGTGTTGACCTATCGAATTAGACTAACCTCTAAAGAAAACAAAATTAAATAACTAACTTTGAATGAAGGTGCAGAACACGAAGTTCCACAAACTAGGATTACTAATGAAAGTAATTAAAATTAACTAAACAATCTAACTAGCTAATTAAACAGTACTTAGAATTAAGGAGTTTAACTTTAAAAAGAAAGTGTTGGGATTACACGAATCCACCGTGACCTAACCTTCTACCATGCAATTGCAATTAAGCTCAAAGGAGTACACCTACTACAGTATTCTGTACTTCTCTAAAGATATAGAATCAATAGCCCTTTCATGACCGGGACTACATTATCTCAATTAAGTTTGAAATACATGAAAACGGTTTAATCCAATAGTTAAGACTCGCACCTACAATGGTGTTAGCATTGAGGGTGGTTTGCAAAATATATTGAAAGAAAATGCTTTAAGGCCTTAAGTTTAAAGACTGTTTTGACAAACTGAGCATTTGGGGACAGTTTGATAACAAATCCTTAAAACAGAAAGTCTTAGAATACTGTTTTGGGTGTTCTCAAGAATCAGAATCCTCGATCGATCGACGCGCTTTCGATCGATCGAATATCTTCATCTCTCGATCGATCGATATTTACTCGATCGCTCGACTAAGTCACTGTCTCGATCGATCGACATACTTTCGATCGATCGAACACAGGAATAAAAAAATACTGCATGGCAGAGGCCTAAAATCACGATTTCATCGCGATTTCCCAACCCTAGGACTACTCAGACATTATCTGGAGTACCACAGATTGATATTTAACGTAAAGGTTCATTAAAACTATGTTTGTTTGAAAGTTTTGCATTAAAACTATAAAACTAGTGATTGTAATCTAACTAACATAAAACACTACGAGATTAACAAGTAAACTACGATTAACTAAGTGCAGAAAACAGATAAACAATAAATCAAAAACCTGGAATGAAGATAAACTTGTATTAACTAAAGAAATCCGGTTCACAATGATAAATCCTCAATGAAACCTACAAAAACCAAGGAAAAACTCTCTCTTCTCTATCTAAAACTGATAAAACAAAGTTGGGCGTCCCTTATGGACGTATACAATATGAATATATATAGTAAACCTAAGAGCTAGGGTTTAAAACCCGCAACTGCTGCATGCGCGTATAATCTGATAAAAGGTACTTTCGATCGATCGAAACTTTCTCGATCGATTGAACATCTTGAAATTTCGATCGCTTTAACTTCCTTCGATCGATCGAAACCTCGATCGCTCGAACTATGTCGATCGCTCGAACTCTGCAATTCTTCTTCAGTCTTCCTTCTTTGAAACAAAGCATCTCCTTTTTATCAAATCTTTCAGTCTTTTATACAGCAGCATTAACCTGCACAAATAGTAGCTAAAATAATACAACTTATCATAGATTAATCATATTGTCTAAAACTAGCATTGTAATGCAAATTGCAGATAAAACGGGAAGTTGTGATCAAAACTAATGCAATTCTTACTTTTAGCGCGGTTGTATTTTACAAATACCCCCGCTTTGCACAACCCCCAACTAGCTTATTGCTAGTCCCTAGCGATAAAGCAAAAATAAAAATAAAATAAAATACCTAACTAATACTACAACGACTAAGAAAACAAAAGAAAACTAAAAACAACCTAAACTAAAGTAGAGAGAAAAATTCCTAACTCACTTTCGCAGGACTCGCGGTTGCATTTAGCGAATGCAACAAGCCGTTAAACCCCTAGGTTCTCCCTAGTGGACGAGTGTTGTCTCGTGAGGGTTTGCAGTGAATATACCCACAAAATTCTCCAATTTTAAGCTCAAAAAGATTTAGAATAACTTATGACATCTCCCCCCATTAAACTGTTACTCAGGCTCCACAAATATACATTATTCTCAATCAACCCATGAAAGAAATTTACATGCTCCCCTATATCACCAAGTAAAATATAACAACTGTGTTACCATCATGTACCCGTGTGTGTGTGAAATTAACAACCATGCGTCCAACCCTATTAAGAGTTATCTAGACTATTGTACTTTGGAAAACTTGCAGTTTTAGCTCAATTCTCACATTGGTCACACTCAAAAAGAACGTCTCTCAGAAACTTGCTTTACAATGATCGCACATCGTATGAAAGCTTTGATAAGGATGATATTCTAAGTGCTAATGCTTTCATACTTGACTCTATGAAAAACGGACATTTAAGAGTGTATAGTCTCATGAATGGAACACTACTTACTAGAGGAGCGAAATACCGTGGATAACTCAACTCACACTTTCATGTTCAAACCAATTGTTGAGAATCTTCAAGACTTTGAATTATGGCTTTTATTTAGTAGGTGGGAGTTTTGTAGAGAAGAGTGTGCTTTTTAGTATGTGATGGAATTTCAACTTCTCTTTTTATTCTTTATTCTTTTCTCCACCCAATCTCCCATTCATTTCATATTTTTTTTTTTTTTTTTTTTTTTTTTTTTTTTTTTTTGTATAACTCCTTCATTCATCCTCATTTTTTTTTTTTTTTATGTCCCACAACAACTTCCTACCATTTCACATACTTTGATGACTCATTCTCAATAAATTTATCAAACAGTTCAATGAGGTCAAGGTGTAGATCAAAGATTTGGGTTCTTGTGATTTTATTGGAAATATTTAATTGAGGTGGGATTAGGGGTGAAACGATTCAATGAATGAGGGTGAGCTATATTAGGTAAAAGAATGGGTAAACGATGGCTTGAATCATTTTCTCAACTTTCAATTTTTAGCACTTAAGTGTTCATTGAGTTTAATTGGTAAATCCTGAACGTTCTCCTCTAACAAGCAGTCAAAACTTTTAAAAAAACTGAGACTTCACAACGAATTCACAAGTATATGCAAGAAAAACCATTCGACAATGTATGAGAATTCCCTCAGAAATGACGATTGGCTCAAAAGCTCACAAAGGGTTATTAGCTTCCACTACTTGTTCTTTTCGCACAATATTCATATTAACTCAATTTTCAGGTTTTCTACATAGCTGCCAATTAATGCACAAAAGTATTGGGTACATAACAGCTTCACAAATGCAATCCATTTTAGTGATAACAGAAAAACTCGTGAATTTAGTCCATAAAAAAGATGAAAATACTACAAATGTGTCATCGCCTAATTAACAAGCAGGAGAGAGTATTCAAAATTATTCTATCAATAAGATCCAATAAAAATTTCAAAATTTCAAAATTTCAAAATTTTAACAGACTGTGTTCTTAATAAATTTAAAGCATATCCAAGTGCAAAACTTGATCGTCACGGGTGTATACCTATCTATTATCTCCTACCCCCAACTGAAAACAACATAGTCCCAGAAGTTGATTTTCAACAATTAAAATAGATAGGTATCACCTGTATAGTGTAACGCGATGATAAGAAGCATAGCAACCTGGCATAGAAATATAAAACACAATCTCCAAAACAACAGATCAATAGATAAAGAAAAAACAAGTAAAACTATGATCCAAACAACATTAACCACTGGAATGAAGAGAAATGAAATAACAGTAGTAATATCCATACATACCCAAAACAACCACACAAAAACAAAAACCAACCTGTCCAACCAAACCAAACCAAAACACCAAATAACCATAAATACAGAAACACCACCTCCCCTAAGAATACTAATCAACTCCAGACGGAGCATCCTCAGCCACATCAGACGGGATGTCGATGGGAGCAGGCGGTGGCTGTACGGTAGCTGGCAGAATATCGGCAGAAGTAGATGGAAGATCGGTCGTGGATGGAGCGGATGATGATGGATCAGCAGCAGTGGTAACAGGAACAACAGTAGGAGATGGATCGGCAGCAGGTGGTGGTGCAGCGGCAGCAGATGGGGGCACAATCGGGTCAAACCCAAACTGGACCAGCAGTGTAGTCAGCAGGGTAGAGATATGATCAATCTTACCCTCAAGCCGCATCCGTGCCTCCCTCTCCTCCAATAATAGATCGTGAATAGTCGGGGGAGGCGCAGATGACGACTCTCCCTGGGCTAGAGCCTGAGATCTCTGTCTCAGCTCAAAATGTGCCACCTCCCGAATGGGATCATCCTCCTCCGAATCTGGCTCCTCAGCCTCAGTGGGCGTCCCAGAAGCCGCACCCTCAGTATCGGTGCCATCAGCTCTCTTCCTCTTCCCTCCAACTTTCGCTTTCCCCTTGCCCTTTATTCTCCTCCTCTGAGCATCTGAGCGGCGAGAGGCAGCCTCACCAAAATGACTGCGAGCCTGAGATGTCGCATCGCCAGGTAAGGGAAGGAGGCCAGCATGCTCAATCACTCTGTGAATAGCCCAAGCACCTTTCAGGTGCTTCTTGGCAGCAGTGTAGCGAGTGGGGTGCCTCATGAAGTCAATATATAAGCGAGGCAAACAAACAGGCAACCCCGTCCCTATGGCATATAACATATGTGCATACCAGGGGGCAATCTTCTCCCGGTAGGAGGTGACCAATAAACAGTTGCTCAACGCGAGGTGGAGCATATGGTAATCATCGGTCAGGTAAGTATCTGCAATCAGTGCCGTACCATCCCAGCTCGGTAATGCTCCTTCAGTAAGCTCTCGGATAACAGCAGTGGGTGAGAGCACTGGTGTACCGTCACGGTGTGGGCATACACAATCAGGCACCTCAGGGATTCCAAGAGCAGCTGAAACGGTAGCAGGGCTGAACACGATCTCCCGGCCGCGAAAGAACAATCGTAGTGTGAATGCGGCACCGGGATCTCTGATCATCGTCGCGCAAGCCGCGCGAATCCATGCGAGATTCACTCTCTTTGCCTGAGAGAGCAAATCGTACCAGTGTGGCATGGCCTGGATGCGGGCGAGGAACCAGGGAGTATCGAGCCAGACTGTCTCTAGTGGTCGCTCTAGCATGACCGGTCGAGTCTGAAAATATCTCGTGAACCACTGGCGGTCGGGGGTGTTCCGGAAGCCGTGGAGTGGGACCGGATCAGGAATAGCAAGGTCAAAGGGCTTCTCCCTGTGGTAACCCGTAACAGGGTTCATTGTGGGCCCCTGAAAATAGAAGAGAAACAGAAAAGAAATCAAAACAAGACAAAAATGAAAAGAAAGTGAAACTGCTGGAGTTCGAGCGATCGAACAATGTTCGATCGATTGAGAAAGTGCAAGGTTCGAGCGATCGAACCTAGCTCGATCGATCGAGAACAGCGAATGTGCGGGAACCATTTCCGAGAACAGAAACGGCCCAAACACAAACAAAACACGACAAACAAGAATAAAAATAGGCTTAAAAACAAATGGGGGCACCCCATAAGAAATGGAATCAAATGAAAACGAGGGGGGGGGGGGGGAAAACTCGAGGCCTTACCTCGGTTTCTGTGTAGAGCGAGGGATGCCGGAGGTGAGGGTGATGATCTGGGGATTATAAGCTCCTCGAATAACCGAGTGAATGGATGAGAAACGAAGAATCGCCCCGAGTCTCTTCTCTGTGCTCAATCGCTTGAGAGTGTGGAGGAGATGAAGAGACTGAGGAAGTGTACGCTGAAAGCCTCGGTTAAAATACAAATCTCGATCGATCGAGAAAGTTCGATCGATCTAACTTTAGATCGATTGAGAACTTTCAAGCGATCGAAGATAAGAAATCGTCGATCGATCGAGATATATTCGATCGATCGAACCTGGAAATTCCAAGATATCACAGAATGGATGAAATAAGTACCCCCAACAGATCTAAAGTATTCTGGACAAACAGCAGAAAGATAAAAACAGTGCAAAGACAGAGCCAGTAAGCCAAAAACGCATTCTCAAATAGAAAATTGGCAATTTGAATTAAATAAAACCTTTTAAAAACATCCAAACTACACAGTATTGCCTCCCAATTGGTATTTAAACCTTATTGAGCTAAAGAAAACTAAAATAAAACTAAAACCAAAAACATGTCTGTCAAAGATTACACTCCAATTGATAAACATAAAAGGGAATGAATGAAAACAACTGGAGTGTGGCACTATTCTTCGAGCGTGAAAAGATCCTCTTCCACAATTGCTTCATGCTGCACCAAATCTTCAAAAACGGAGTCCAGGCTCGATGATTCCCTTTCCCAGAACAGTCGGAAAGCAGCAAGGACATCATCGAACAAATCTGGAGTCTCTAAGGAAGTGATAGCATTGGCAAGAGGTGATCCGCATGGAGATAGGGATAACGGAGTGATATTGCGCAATGGCTCTTGTGGCGGAGTCCGCGGCCGTTGAATGTATAAGCCATGAAAGAGCTGATGTGGAAGGAAAATAGGTGGGTATGGAAGATTCATAGTGACAATCCTGACAAAAGACAACAAACTGAAATTAAAACAACAAAACACAAGAAACACGAATTAACACAAAAAGAAAAAACAAAGAATAGAAACAATAATACAAAGAAATGTGACAAGTCCCAACCTCACTATTGGCATTGGTTCCCAAAGTGCACTAGCTGGTAAGGGGCATTGGAGCCTGAAGAGCAAGTAGCTCAGGTGCACGTAGCGGTATGGGACCAACTCAAGTACGAGGAAATCGTCCATGAAAACAAAAACAGCATTGTGGCGTTCTGGGACGACATCCTGAAGGACATGATCCTCCCACGGCTCCCACATGTCATCGTTTTCCCACTGCGCCATGAGTGCGTCATCCACCATGCGTCCCATGTACAGGTCATCCTCCTCCTCCACATCATCATCATCCTGAAATCCCATATTTTCGTATGGGTTGATATCCAGGAGGGCTGGTGGATATGGAATGTACCCTTGAGCAGCATCAATAAGAGAATGAGCTTCAGGGTCCTGATGAAGCAAGGGGCAGGGTATGAGTTCACCCTCAATCCAGGTGCCACAGCGACATTCTGAATCCGCCCAAGAACCGACAGAGTGAACATCATCACCTCGCATCTACGCACCTGTAACAGAGTGGTTTAAGGAATAATGGATTAGAACTAAATCACAAACACGAAAGAAAGCACAAGAACCAAAAAGAAACAAAAGAGAGAAAAACTAAAATGCAAGGAAAGAAAAGGAATACAACAACAATTTGAAATTCCACTTCGGATTTTTAAGCGTGTGAATAGCTGGGCTCATCCAGCTGGATGTGCTCAACCTCAGTTTGGAAATTCTCCAAAAACGGCTTCACTCTTTGGCCATTGACCTTGAAACAATCATCGTTCTTGGGATTAACAATCTCGACTGCCCCATGTGGAAAAACAGTTTTTACGATGAACGGGCCTGTCCACCGGGAACGGAGTTTTCCTGGGAAAAGATGGAGGCGAGAGTCATACAGCAACACTTTCTGCCCCGGCTCAAATGATTTACGAAAAATCGTACGATCGTGTCGAGCCTTCAACTTTTCCTTATGCAACTTTGCAGAGTCATACGCATCTCGTCGTATTTCCTCTAGCTCTGTAAGTTGGAGCTTGCGTAGCTGACCTCCCTCTTGAATATCAAAGTTCAATGAGCGTGTCGCCCAATAAGCTTTATGTTCAATTTCAACAGGAAGGTGGCAAGCTTTCCCGTAAACTAATCTGTACGGGGACATACCAAGATTCGTCTTATAGGCAGTACGGTATGCCCATAACGCGTCAGTTAATTTGTATGCCCAGTCTTTTCGATTGGAACTAACCGTCTTCTCGAGAATATGCTTGATTTCTCGGTTAGCCAATTCTGCTTGCCCATTAGACTGTGGATGATAGGCAAGAGCGATTTTATGATGAACTCCGTATTTCTTGAGAAGTGACTCCAAAGGCCTATTGCAGAAATGCTTGCCTTGGTCACTTAGTAAAGCTTTCGGAGTACCAAAACGAGACAAAATATGCTCTCTTAGAAATGACATGACCGTTCTGTGGTCATTTCGTCTCGTTGGTATCGCTTCTACCCATTTGGATACATACTCGACAGCAAGGAGTATGTACTCACAGTTATTCGACTTGGGAAATGGGCCCATAAAATCTATGCCCCAACAATCGAATATCTCAATTGTGATGATAGGGGTTAAAGGCATAGAATTCCTTTTAGAAATGGTTCCAAGCTTTTGACAGCGTTGGCATGTCTTGCAAAAGGAATAAGCATCTTTGAAGACTGTAGGCCAGTAAAAACCGCTTTGCAACACTTTTTGTGCGGTCTTCTGTGAAGCGAAGTGCCCACCACAAGCCTCAGAGTGGCAAGATGCTAAAATGACGGTTATATCCTCATTGGGGACGCAGCGCCTGATGACCTGATCAGCACAATACTTGAAGAGGTATGGGTCATCAAAGAAGAAATGGCGCGCGAACGAGAGGAACCGTTTCCTATCTTGGTGCGACCAATGAGTCGGTGTCTCACTTGTGACCAGGTAGTTTACCACATCAGCATACCAAGGCAGACTACTTACTGCCAGTAGCTGTTCATCTGGGAACTCATCTTTAATGGATTGGGATTCAGTGTTATCGGTAAAAGTCAACCGGGATAAATGATCCGCAACCACATTCTCCACTCCTTTCTTGTCCTTGATTGTTAAATCAAACTCTTGGAGTAAGAGTATCCAGCGAATAAGCCGTTGTTTAGCGTCTTTCTTTGACAAAAGATATTTGAGGGCCGAATGATCTGTAAAACAGACGATTGGCGACCCTATCAGGTAAGACCTAAACTTATCCAGAGCGAATACTACGGCCAGCAGTTCCTTCTCAGTAGTAGTGTAATTCATTTGAGCTTCATTTAAAGTTCGGCTGGCGTAGTATATCACATGTGGCTTATTGTCCTTCCTCTGGCCTAAGACTGCGCCAATGGCGTAATCACTAGCATCGCACATTAATTCGAAAGGCAAACTCCAGTCGGGTGCCTGTATTATTGGTGCGGAGGTGAGGAGATCTTTTAAATCCTCAAAGGACTTTTGGCAACTCTCTGACCACTCAAAAGGTGCATCTTTGACAAGAAGTTGACAAAGGGGTCGAGAGATTGCACTGAAATTCTGGATAAATCGACGATAAAAACCTGCGTGCCCTAGGAATGAACGAATGTCTCGCACTGTACGGGGGACAGGTAGATTTGAGATTATGTCGATCTTAGCCTTATCCACTTGGATTCCTTCATCGGATATTATGTGGCCTAGAACTATACCCTTGGTCACCATAAAGTGACACTTCTCCCAATTCAAGACTAGGTGTTTGTCTTCACACCTCATTAAAACCTGCTCGAGATTGCTAAGGCAATCCTCGAAGCTATGGCCGAAAACTGAAAAGTCATCCATGAATACTTCAAGGATGTTTTCGACCATGTCACTGAATATACTCAGCATGCACCGCTGAAAGGTAGCCGGTGCATTGCATAGGCCAAACGTCATTCGTCGGTAGGCAAAAGTACCGAATGGACACGTGAATGTGGTTTTCTCCTGATCTTCAGGAGCAATCTCAATTTGATTATATCCACTGTATCCATCCAAGAAGCAGTAATACTTGTGACCTGCCACGCGTTCTAGCATTTGATCCATAAATGGCAAAGGAAAATGGTCCTTTCGGGTCACAGTATTTAACTTCCTGTAATCAATACACATCCTCCAACCAGTGGGGACACGTGTAGGTACTAATTCACCCTCTTTATTTGGGATGACCGTTATGCCTGCTTTCTTTGGAACTACTTGGGTAGGACTAACCCAAGGACTATCAGATATAGGATATATCATCCCAACATCAAGTAGTTTAAGCACTTCCTTTTTAACTACTTCTTGCATATTGGGGTTCAGACGCCTTTGCATTTGCCTTGAGGGTTTGGCGTCTTCCTCCAGATATATCTTATGTGTGCATATGGATGGGCTTATGCCTTTGAGGTCAGCAATTGTCCATCCCATAGCGTCCTTATGCTTGGTAAGCATTTCCACTAGCTTACTTTCCTGTTCATGAGTTAAAACAGATGAAATGATCACAGGATAAGTTTTTCCAGTCCCAAGGAATGCGTATTTTAGCTCTTTGGGGAGCTCCTTCAATTCTAATTCCGGGAACTGGAAACTAGAGGGCATTACCAACTTGGTTTTCGGAGGCAGTTGTTCATATGGCTGTATCCACATGCAATCAGCTCTATCCTCCTCTTTCGTATCCATCATAAGACACGTCTGATTCAAGTCAGCATCCAATGGGGTGGACTCTGCAGGCTGATAAATATCGCCAAATTGAGTCATCACAACTTCCAAAGGATCTTTATAGTCGACCAAGTCAACTTCATCTTCAATGACCGTGTCTATATAATGGATTTCTTCCTCATCATCGTATTCTTCAGGTCGGGGATTAGAGAAGATCTTGATATTCAACGTCATGTTCCCGAATACGATAGTCATGATACCAGTTCTAATCTTGATTGTGGCATCAATGGTGTTGAGGAATGGACGTCCAAAAATAACCGGGATATGCGCACCAGGATTAGACACAGGTTCTGTGTCCAATATCACGAAATCAACCGGAAATACAAAAGTGTCTATTTGGACAAGGACGTCCTCCAATACCCCTCTAGGGTACTTTACAGATCTGTCTGCCAATTGCAAAGCAACTCAGGTGGGTTTGAGTTCACCCAACCCTAGCTGTTTATATACTGAGTATGGCAGCAGGTTCACGCTTGCTCCTAAATCGAGGAGTGCGTTGTCTATCTTTTGATTCCCGATTCTACATGAGACCGTAGGTGTACCGGGATCTTTGAGTTTTGGAGGCAACTCGTTTTGAATGATCGCGCTAGCTTGGCACGCGACATAAGCATGTTTCTTCACGCTTTGCCTCCTCTTGACCGTGCATAGATCTTTAAGATACTTAGCATAGGCCGGCACTTGCTTGATAGCATCTAGGAGTGGAAGGTTAATCTTAACTTGCTTAAACAGTTCCAAAAACTCCTGATTCTTCGCCTCATTCTTGGGTTTCTTCAACCGTTGAGGATAAGGTGCAGGGAAGGGGCATTTTGGTGATTCCTCCTTAACAGACTCCTTCCCAGGCCTTCGCTCAACTTCTTCCTCTACTCCAGGAGCTGCAATGTTTGCCTTGATAGGATCGTCATTGGTAGACTGCTCCTCCTCTTGAATCGATGGTAGCTCAACATCCTTATCCACCACTTCCTCCTCATCGTACACTTCGGGAGTGGATGGAGGCATGCCTTTCTCTATGATTTTTCCACTTCTCAGTGTGGTCACAGCTTTAGCATGTTCTTGATTGTTAGGACCATTGTTATGTCCCTTGGGGTTCTGAAGTGGTTGAGCAGGGAATGTTCCTCCTGAGCTCTCTTGCCGTGCATCTATCCTCTCTAGTGTAGCAGACATTCTACTCATCATTTGGATGAGTTGCTGCGTTAGATTGGCATTAGCAAGTGGCTCCTCCTCTTGTACCTTCTTGTGCGGGGGCACATAGGCATTGGTTTGTGGTGCATTGGAGGGTTGAGCTTGATTGTAATTATTAGTTCTGTTTTGATTGTAATGCTGGGCTGGCCTATTGTTTTGCCCTTGATATTGATTATTGTTGTAGGGCTGCTGTTGATATTGATTTTGGGCCCCAGCATTATTTCTCCAATCAAAACCGGGGTGATTCCATCTATTGTTATTTTGAAAATTATTGTTGGAATTCCCCGCCCCTCGAAAACCTTGCATGGCATTCATCTCTATAGGGGCTTGCTCTTGAAAATGTGGCACATTAGGACAATATTGAGTTGGATGTCCCAACATGTTGCATGTGCCACATGGTTCTTCAGGAAAGACTTGCCTAGAGCTCTCTCCTTTCATACTTAACTCCTCTACCTTCTTTGCCAGCTCTGCATACTTAGTCATGAGGTGATCTTCATTGGTTAGCTGGTATAAGCTTTTCTCTTCTACATAGGATATCTGTGAGCGTGAGATATTGTCAGAATTTGACCATTCATGAGCGTATTCAGCTAACCATTCGAAATGGGCTTCGGCCTCTTCAGTGTTTTTACGCAGAAATGGTCCCGAGCTCATCGTTTCCACCAACTTCTTTGTTTCACCATTCAATCCCCGATAAAAGAAGCTGATTGTTCGCCATTTCTCAAACCCATGATGTGGGCATGAGAGAAGCAAATCTTTGAACCGCTCCCACGCTTCTGTGAAGGTTTCATTGCTCTTTTGTTTATAGGAATTGATTTGACGCTGAAGGTCTGTGGTCATGCGAGTAGGATAGAATTTCTTTAAAAATGCGGTGCGCATCGCATGCCAGGTGAAAATTGAATTAGGTTTTAGGGAGTGGAGCCACGCCTTCGCTTTATCTTTCAAAGTGAAGGGGAATAGCATTAAATGCACCACCTCCCTAGGACAAGTTTGCGAGAATGTTTTGCAAACATCCTCGAAATCGGTGACATGTAAATACGCCTTCTCGCTTTCCATCCCATGAAAAGTGGGAAGCAGTTGAATCATCCCATTGCGAAACTGAAATTCGCCAGTGTGCGGTGGGATTTGAATGCAAGAGGGCGTAGGTGCATGCTCTGGTTGCATGAGATCGCAAAGAGGACGGAGTGCCTCATCGATTGGTACCAAAACATTGTCACCGTTTTCACTCTGATGATCATCCATTGATGCAGTTGGAGTGGCTATGGGGTTGATGGAGCTTTCAGAGTCAGACAGATAGAAAGGATTTCCAAAAATTCCTTCAATGGAATTCTCGGACATGAACTGAGAGGGTCCCTAGGGTGAGAACTTACCCAAAAGAACTGAAAAGAAGAGAAAAATAAAAATAGAAAGAGATGAAGAGAGACTGAGGTAATCTAAGGAATTGATCGTCGCCTTCCCCGGCAACGGCGCCAAAAACTTGACACGAGAATTTTCTTGTGCGCTCTTGTGCAGTACCCAAGTGTAGGTAGACGTGCAAGTAATATCTGGTAAGACCAGGTCGATCCCACAGGGAAGGTGTTGACCTATCGAATTAGACTAACCTCTAAAGAAAACAAAATTAAATAACTAAGTTTGAATGAAGGTGCAGAACACGAAGTTCCACAAACTAGGATTACTAATGAAAGTAATTAAAATTAACTAAACAATCTAACTAGCTAATTAAACAGTACTTAGAATTAAGGAGTTTAACTTTAAAAAGAAAGTGTTGGGATTACACGAATCCACCGTGACCTAACCTTCTACCATGCAATTGCAATTAAGCTCAAAGGAGTACACCTACTACAGTATTCTGTACTTCTCTAAAGATATAGAATCAATAGCCCTTTCATGACCGGGACTACATTATCTCTATTAAGTTTGAAATACATGAAAACGGTTTAATCCAATAGTTAAGACTCGCACCTACAATGGTGTTAGCATTGAGGGTGGTTTGCAAAATATATTGAAAGAAAATGCTTTAAGGCCTTAAGTTTAAAGACTGTTTTGACAAACTGAGCATTTGGGGACAGTTTGATAACAAATCCTTAAAACAGAAAGTCTTAGAATACTGTTTTGGGTGTTCTCAAGAATCAGAATCCTCGATCGATCGACGCGCTTTCGATCGATCGAATATCTTCATCTCTCGATCGATCGATATTTACTCGATCGCTCGAATAAGTCACTGTCTCGATCGATCGACATACTTTTGATCGATCGAACACAGGAATAAAAAAATACTGCATGGCAGAGGCCTAAAATCACGATTTCATCGCGATTTCCCAACCCTAGGACTACTCAGACATTATCTGGAGTACCACAGATTGATATTTAACGTAAAGGTTCATTAAAACTATGTTTGTTTGAAAGTTTTGCATTAAAACTATAAAACTAGTGATTGTAATCTAACTAACATAAAACACTACGAGATTAACAAGTAAACTACGATTAACTAAGTGCAGAAAACAGATAAACAATAAATCAAAAACCTGGAATGAAGATAAACTTGTATTAACTAAAGAAATCCGGTTCACAATGATAAATCCTCAATGAAACCTACAAAAACCAAGGAAAAACTCTCTCTTCTCTATCTAAAACTGATAAAACAAAGTTGGGCGTCCCTTATGGACGTATACAATATGAATATATATAGTAAACCTAAGAGCTAGGGTTTAAAACCCGCAACTGCTGCATGCGCGTATAATCTGATAAAAGGTACTTTCGATCGATCGAAACTTTCTCGATCGATTGAACATCTTGAAATTTCGATCGCTTTAACTTCCTTCGATCGATCGAAACCTCGATCGCTCGAACTATGTCGATCGCTCGAACTCTGCAATTCTTCTTCAGTCTTCCTTCTTTGAAACAAAGCATCTCCTTTTTATCAAATCTTTCAGTCTTTTATACAGCAGCATTAACCTGCACAAATAGTAGCTAAAACAATACAACTTATCATAGATTAATCATATTGTCTAAAACTAGCATTGTAATGCAAATTGCAGATAAAACGGGAAGTTGTGATCAAAACTAATGCAATTCTTACTTTTAGCGCGGTTGTATTTTACAAATACCCCCGCTTTGCAGTGACAATCGCAAATTTTATGCGATTGCCAAAAGTGTTAAATACATTTTACCCCCTGTGTTTTAAAAGTGGACACTTAACTCCCTTGTGGTTTTGGACTAAAGTGAAACTACTAAGAATTCTCTCAAAATAGCCCCACATGGGGATTAAGTGTTTAAATTAGCCGCACATAGGAGAGTGTAAGTGTCAACATTAACCCCACATAGGTAGTTAACCGTCAAATTAGCCCTCCAAATGGATTAAGTGTTGAAAATTACCCTATGCATTAATACTCATACTCCCTATGTCCCAAATCAAGAGTCCTTGATTCCATTTTTGGATGTCCCATTTTTGGAGTATTTTTTGGAAAAGTCAATGTACTAGAGGGAGATTTTTTTATGGTTGTAACCACATTTTGAGTCTACTTATATAACCACATTGGGTCTGCTTATATAACCACATTTTGAGTTTATAATATTTCATATACTTTATTATAGTTTTTATTTAGTATTGGAACTGATTAACAAAGCAGGTAGTTGGTGATAAAAATGCCCCCCATATATTGTCTTTCATGCTTCAAACTTCACCTCTCTCTCTCTCTCTCTCTCTCTCTCTCTCTCTCTCTCTCTCAAATAGATAAGAACATATGAAGTTAATATTCTGTTAATTACTACTAGAATGGGCTCTGATTTCTTCATTACAACTAATCTTGTCAGGATATTGTCTCTATGAGCAGGGTTATTCCCAGGACTCTTATGCCTCGAGAGTTTGATTTTTCTTTTTTCAATCCATAGGTTTAGGTGCTTTGTTTTTGCCTTGTCTTTCTTTATTCTCTCTACCCATTTTGACCACCAGTTGGTTTCACCATGATTCCCTGTACATTTGTGTAAGAGATATTATCAACTATTTTTTGAACTACTGGTGAAGGAACCTTAGTTTGCTTTATATTTCGTTATATTTTTTCTAGATAAAGAACGGATTTTTTTTTCTAAGGTCAATGTGTTTTGACCGATTCCATGTTGTTTCCATACTTTGTTGAAGGATTCATTTTCTTAACATTATCTTTTGTTTTCTGCTACAGTTATGGCAGGTTTGGCACCTGAAGGATCACAATTTGATACTCGTCAATATGATTGCAAAATGAACGACTTGTAAATTCCTCATTTTTCATGAATATATTTAATCTATATTTCTATTTTCATCATGGGTTCTAATCTATTTGCATTTGTATAATCTTTCAATAGTAGATGTTAACATGCATGCTTATATTGATTAATTGACTGGTGCAGATTCTCAATTGATGGACAAGATTTCTTCACATCATATGATGAGGTTTATGACAGTTTTGATGCTATGGGGTTGCATGAGAACCTCCTGAGGGGCATCTATGCTTATGGTAAGTATTCTGAAGCTGTGTTTTTAACATCAAAGACTTGGTACGAATATGTGGTTGCCTTACCAGTTTAGGGGATATATGTCTGCTTAGGTGATTCTGACAACGGAATTTCTTTTAAAGAACTATTTTTTAAAAGATTTCTTCACCTGCTTGTTTGTTATACTCCATAGAGTAACCGGTACATTATTAAACTTTAGCAAATATGAAGTTTCTGAATAAGCTGGACTCCATCTTGGATAGGACTCCTAGCCCACTAGAAGCAGAATGCTTGACTTAGGAAACTCTCACGGAAAATAGCCAACTTTCCAGAATGGGAACTTCTAGAAATAAATGCTTTACCACATTTAGACAGTATAATATCCTAGAGAGACATAATTAATTCTAATGATGAATGAGCAGAGTAAGGCCAGGTGGCCATAAAAACAAGTGCAACATCTAAAAATTCACGGAAAATTACTGAACGCATGTTTTTGCCATGGATTAATTTTTCTTTTCTTACTATTTCCTGCACGAAGAAGATTACATTGAGAAGGATATTTTATTCAATGACACATTTCAGAACTTGGGTCCTTGATGTCACTTAATGATGTTTACTCTTTAGCTTTTCAAATTCTCATGAATTAAGAATGTACAGAATCAAAGCTCTCTGTTTAGCAAATAAGGCAGCAATGAGATCTGATTAGCTTCTTGTTGTAAGTATTTCATGGGCATCTCTAAAGGCATGCAACATATTTTCATTTTCTAATTTAAGTTATTAGTTTTTAAGATAGAAGTACTATTGATTCCATTTGCAACATGATTGTAAATTTAATGCTATGAATTCATTGAAGACTTTTGACGTGACAAATTCATATAGTGTACAAACTTGTGTAATTTTGTCCAAATTCAAACTTCTTAGCTCCCTTTTCAGCCTTTTAGGCAAATGTGGTATGTTTGTCTCTCTTTTTTTTTTGGGGGGGGCAAGTGGCATGTTTGTCTTACCTATCAAAAAGGGAAAAAAAAGTTGAACTTTAGGGTTCAAATCTAGTTTAGACAATGTTGGCCTATTTGGAATTGGATTACCTATGAAAGAGGAGGGGGGAGGGGGGTGTTGGAAAGGCCTGATGACTTCTAAAGGTTTTCGTATGTAAGCTGAGGGTTGTCAGGCTCTTAGGCCTTTGCTGCTTCTTGAATTCTAAGCTTCCTTTGTTATTTTTTTGAGTACGTTTTCCAAGTCATCTTTGTTGGATGAAGGTTGCAGGTCTTTTCTCATCTGGAAATGATACCCGATAAGAAACTTATTAGTGAAGTAGGTTGGGATATCTGGATGGGGATAGGGCAAGGCAAGGAACTTAAGTGAGGATGAGGAGAGGAGAGATTTTTGACTTAGATTTAATGGGAACACAATTTTGAAGTAGACTTCACAAGTTTGCAGTATGCTCCTCTCTTGTTGTTTGTGGGAGAGAGGGGTGGGATACCCTGCCATCTAGGGAAAAGGGGAAGCTAAAGTCTGAAAATTGTGGCATCACTAGAATCTCTGCCATTCTACCTGCTTTAGTTTCTCTGTGCAGGAAGTAAGTTTTGAGATTTTTCTTGTATGGGATTTTTTTTTATTTTTTAAATATTTGTTCTCCTTGTATGGCATCAAACTGTCACCATGTATAGGTGGGACTAATACGCTTATGACAAGGTAACACCTTGCCCTTTTATCTGTTCTTCTTTGCTTACCTTACTTTTCCCTTTAGGTATCATCTGGGGTGAAAAAGGATTCGATAGGTGTTCCAAAAGTCAAAAAGTTGATGTGAGAGAGGAGTCTGGGACGTGTAACGTGTGCTCTGCTCCTTGCTCATCTTGTTTGCATATAAACCAAGCTCTCATGGGGTCAGAGACTGATGAGTCTTATCGAGGAAATGCTTTTAGTCGGTGTTCTCTTAATGATGTTAAGAGCAGTGCATGTGATAATGACCAGCATACAGCCAGTGAAGCAAGCAATTTATTCTGCGTCAATTCAAGTCATGATTATTTCTCTGAAAATGCAGAAAGCAAAGCAAGCTTGAGAAATTTTGATGTATTTGGTGCATCTGAAGATGTTGAGATGCTTCCAAAGTTGTCAGCCAGTGTAGTTGTTGTGGGTGATCAGCGCCCTATAGATCCGGAATACATTTCTGAACAGAGGACCCTTGCAAACAAGTTTGAGGACCCAAAAGATTTAGAAGGTGATGACGATAACAGTTCGTGTATCAGTGGAGTTAACATTGCAAACAAATTGGCCAGTTATAATAATGGGGCTGCAGACAGAAAAAGTATACCATGTAGTTCTGTTTCGGCTAATATTTTGGTACCGGAAGTAAATTAAAAGACACCTCATATTCAAACTAAGATATGCTCCCTAGATAATAATTTTGTTGGTGAAGGGAGCCACAATAGCTCAAGGATGCAGACAAGATTTAATGAAGATTGTACTCTGAAGCTGCCTTCTTCTGCCTTATTGACAGAGTTATCTTCTCTCAAGTTAGACTCTATAGGGATTTCCTCCTCGGCTGACATGGATGATGGTGCTAGCATGCACACAGCAGCGCATGTGCACAGTAGCCTATGTGCACAGCAGCACGTGCGCAGCACAGCACAACACATGCACAGCACAGCAACCCACGTGCACATCACAGCAGCCCTTTCGGTTAGTGATACCCAACAGATGTTGTTGTTCTCTTCTGACCAAGAACTTCTTGAAAATATTAAGGAGGTAAATTCTCTTGCAAGCTTATTTATTTTTGTTTATTGCCTGTCATAAACACAAGAAGTGCTAATAAATTTACACTTAATGGCAGTTAAAGTTAGCATCAGTGATGAATCCTCACTCTCGCATAGACTTGCGTCTTTTTGCCATAGTTTTTCCTTTTTTCTGATGAGTATCACCTTAGGTGCCGAAATGGGGTGCTACCTACGTGTACATGGTTCATTGATGAAACATAGCCTTAATAAAAGTAGTTCACTTTTGTAAAGGCTTACAACCTATCAATGTTCCCCTCTTTTTTTAGTTAAAAAACTATTACTTTATGCGCCACCACATGATTGCATCTCATGTACACACGATCTATATAAAACTATACTAAAAGTACACATAATTTATACCCCCCCTAAAATCTATAAGAGAATCAAAAGTAGCAAGGAGAGACCTGTAAGGCCCTAGCCCAAAGAAGAGGCAAATTGTAACTCTTCAACTAACATCTACTTGCCCATTGCAATACTGTATGAACTTGGAGACCATTCTTACATCTTACTATTCTTATTGTTCTTTCTTTGGAGACCATTCTTCATTAATTGTTAGGAAGATCCTTACAAACAATATCTTAATATTATACATGAGTACATAACTCATGTTTTAGGATTTACTCTCACGACAGCCCACGTGCACATCAGATTGCTTCATGGAATGCACACACGTGCACACAAGCAACGTGCACAGCACACAACCCACGTGCACAGTACACAGCACACAACACACCTGCACATCACAGTAGCTCACGTGCACAACACTTAGTTTGTTTAGAATGAATAGCCAAATTTTTGCTAAAGCTCTCCTTATCCTAAAATGTGTATGAGATCAAAGATTTCTAGCAAGACCACTTAGTTTTCTATTCTTTTTCATTTTAATTCATTTATTGAGGGACGATGTTAGATTCACGCACAAACTTGTAATATGTCTTTTCGGACTCTATACTCAGAATCCCACTTTCAAGCAGTTCATTGTGTAAAAGTCTTATGAGTTTCATTGTGTTCCCTTTATAGTATTAAAAAGTACAGTCTGTTAAAATTTGAGGATCGAGGGAGCTCAGTGCAATAAATTTGATGATTTATTTTATGGTGCTGAAATAGCCAGCCAGCTATTTCCGAAGTAGTAGTAGTAGTTCTTTCTTTTGAATTATGGTGCTTTGATCACTGATGAAAAGCTTCTATACTCTTTTCTTTACTGGTTCAAGTCCTATATATATGTATATTTGTTTCTGTACTCATGCTTAGGTTGCTACATCTTTCTTTACTGGTTCAAGTCTAGTTGCTTTGTGTTAATATTGTGGTACTGTTTGCATTGATAGCTATGATTATTTACATCCAATATTTTATTGCTTCTTCAACTATTTTTTTTAATTGCCTCTGTGTGGTTTTTCATCATTTGTAACTCTCTATAGCAGTTGATTTTATGTTTGATTAAAAATATATGGTTGCTGAGGCTCTTGATCTTATCACCAAGTTTATTCATGCAAGAAATGTTTCCTTTTTACCTTTCTGTGGTGTTTTAGAGTTTCACATTAGATGAATAATTGTGCAAGTCTCCCTCCTTTATGTCCAGGTATGTGTATATTCATGTAATTCTTTTGAAATGCCATGTCTTACATGGTTTAATACGTGAATTTTGTTTGTGGTGATTTGATTTGGCTAGAAAAAGTGAATACAATTTGGCATTGAACTGTAGGGAAAAATGGTTAGCTGATGGGATATCCGAGTCAGGAACTTGGTAATTTTTGTTTAATTTTACTTCTCAAATATGAAATTTTGCCTATTCAAGTCAGTTATTCTTTGACACAACTTGCAAAGACTCTTCTTGGGGTATTATTAAGGTAGGCAGTGACTCATAAGTAACCAAAAAGTAGCAACACAAACACCAAACACCAAACTATTTAGAACCAGTTATTTTCTAGACAACATAACTGGTTCTTGGATAAATCAAATAGACTCTAAGTTTGACTAGTGTTGATGGGTTAAAATTGCAGTTTTTCTTGATGCTTAAATAACATTAAAACTAACAAAATTCTACAATTGGAAGATTATACTCTTTAACGGGTATGCATAGCTTCTAACAGTGTATTTCATGTGTCCAGATTGAATGTGGTGAGACAAACGCATATTTATCAATGAACTCATGTTTCATTTGAGTGTTCTTCCCCTCACGCATCAGCTAACAAACATTAGTGGTAATCTCTGGGGAAAGACTCTTCAGGTAAGTTATCATAACACGATTCCAATTCTTTCTTAGAGCCCGTTTGTGTTAGCTTTTAAATTCTCACTTTTGGGAATAATAGTTCTTTTCAAAAGTTACAAATTGGATCCTTTTAAAATAGTAATCAGATATTTTGAGAAGCTGTGAAAAGATAATCGAAATGGTCACAATGTTTTAAACGATCACTTCTAAGTGATTGTTGGACCCCAAAAAGCTATCCAATACGGGCCTGTGGAAGATTTATTGGTTGGCTTTACTTTAGATAAAAGTTGCTTGCCTCTAATATATGCTAGTTCAGGGTGCTAGGGCCCAACGAGTGGAGTATTTTATGTTGCACGCTTTCCATGCAAAGAAATTTATTGTTCCGGACAAGTTTTCTTCTCATGCAAATGACACAAAAATGACAAAACGTAAACTGAATAATGGCGTCGAGGGCAAAGAAACTGATGGTTTGGAAGTTGATGCAAATTTTGAGAATGCCACTCCACAAAGTGATCACGGGAAATCTAAGAAGGGGCCCACCTATTTAGGTGGCCTGGTTTTGGAGCCAAAGAGAGGTTTATACGACTAGTATATATTGCTTCTGGACTTCAATAGTCTCTACCCTTCCATCATTCAGGTTTATTACCACCCATATCCTCTGGTTTAATGCATTTGTTCCATTATTTCCCAATTTTTTATTTGCCATCATTGTTTTCACCGAATTGATATCAGTTACTACTGTATTTTGAAAAAAAAATATGCGTTTATGTATTAACAGGAATACAATATCTGCTTTACGACTGTTGAAAGATCTTCGGATGGGCCAATGCCTCGTTTACCATCCAGTAAAAAGATTGGAATTTTGCCAGAGGTATAATACTTTTATGATGCATCTTTTACAATGAAATTATGATGAGATTTGAAATGAAAGTGCACTGAATCCTCCATAAAAGATCACAATAGGAAATTAAGAATGTATTTAAGGTTACTGCATTTTCTCATCCAGAACTATGAATTCTTGGTTTGTTTTGGTTTGTTTTATTTTTTTTCATTTGGATTCTTTTGGGACTATTGTGAAGAACATAAAGAGTTCTGTCGTTCATTTTTTTGATGATAGCTTGTCCTATCAGTTTAATTGGTATTGTCTATGATAATTTGTCACGTTGTTATCATTTACTCCGTATTGTTTTGTTTGGGACTACTCATCTACCATATTAGTGAACATTGACGATGAGTTTTACGCAAATTTGGGAATGTAATGATGCTTTGCTAGCATGTTAACTTTCAATTTGTATTACGGTGATGCACACATTGAGATGAATTTGTTTCTAAATGTCTAAAAGATTTTATGAACCTTCAAGCGACCATGACCTGCATGTGTCTCTCAAAAAAAAAAAAATTTCTTGGTCACGTGTCTTATACAAAGATTAATAATTTATTTTCAAAATATAAGAGTAAAATACGTGCGTAAGCTTCAAGTTCTAAAATTCAATTCCGTAAGATATCAATGGATTAATACCTTGTGAATTTTGATCGTTTTGACTGAGTTAATTTATAGCTATTTGATTCGATATGCATTATAATGATGGTTCTGCTAATATCAAATGACGCATGATAACGAAAGATGAATTAGACCTGTATGTATGGTTAACCTTTTGATCGTTTTCTCGTTCTTTTTGCAGATATATGGGTACTATTGCTGGTACTTGGTACAAGTGGCTTGGATCCCTTGGTGGCATGGTTCCAAGTGGCAAGACACTAGTTGTCAGCTCATCGAGGTCTTTTTATTATGATAAGTTGGTGTAAATGTGAATATTTATTGCTGCACATTACAAAGACTTCAGAATTTGTTATGTTAGCTTCTATTACTTGTAATCATGCAAGGAATGATCGTGTACACATTTGGTTTGTTAGTTTAGGTTTGGATATTTTGGATTCTACTTGTTTTTATTATTATGAATAATTTTTATTGTGTTTGGTATAAATTATTATGCTTGTTAATTAGGTGCAAATAAGAAAAGTGAAGCATGCACATGAATAAATTCTTTTTTTTTTTTATAGTGTAGTAATATTTCTAACGGATGTATCCGTTAGTAAATTCATTATTCTTTTTTTTTATTATTTTTTTCTGTAAATTACTAACGGATATATCCGTTAGTACTCTTGACAAACCGTTAGTATTCAATATAAATCTTTTAAAGGTAGTTGAACAAATCTGTTAGTAAGTAGCTTTCTAACGGATATATCCGTTAGAAATCCTTTGATTTACTAACGGATTTACTAACGGATATATCTGTTAGTAATTTTACTAACAAATATATCCGTTAGTAAATCCGTTAGTAATATTACTAACGCTAAAAATACTAACGGATATATCCATTAGTAACATTTATTCTAACGGATATATCCGTTAGTAATGAGGCCATATGGTGTAGTGAAAGCCTTCCATTGGCTCAAATCTAGGGGTGGGCAAAGTATCGGTCGGTTCGGTTTTGGCTCAAACCGCTAACCGAACCGAATGCATTGGTTTTTGTCAACCAAGAACCGAAAACCGACCGTGAGTGTCGGTTTTTATTTCGGTCGGTTTGGTATCGGTTCACGGTCGGTTCCGGTCGGTTGAACATCTAATCAAAATCCTTATATTTCTAGATGGTGTAACTTACATTGACTGGTTTAGTCTGGTTCTTATGGGGAAAGAAAAGATGGGAAAAATAAATAAGAGATCGTAAAGAAGAGAAAAAAAGGCTGAAAAGCTGATAAAGCATTGGGTTCCACCCACTTTTTGATTTTTTTGCCCTTCCCCATGCAGCTCACACCCTCACACGCACTGCGCACACATATTTATATACGAGAGAGAGAGAGAGAGGAGGAAAAATTAAATGAAAGACATGGTGATTGTACTCTCCTAAAACATGAACTACACACATATATTATATTATATATATGAGAGAGAGAGAGGCTTGGAGAATTGTGAGACATAAAGTTTAGTTTTCTAGAAAGTACTGCAAACACTTTACCCTAAGTTATTGTGTGGCCCAAGAAAAAAGCCTACTAATTGTGTACACTATGTATAGAATATGTACATATATAACAACTTTAATATATATCGGTCGGTTCGGTTTAAGCGGTTTTCCACCTACACAAACTGTGAGCCGACCGAAAAATCGATAAAAACACAAAACTTAAACCGCCATCGACTGCCAACCGAAATAAAACCGACATTTTTGCGTCGGTTCGGTTCGGTCTCGGTTCAGTTGAGCGGTTCGGCCGGTTTTTGCCCACCCCTACTCAAATCATTTACGGCCCGTTTGGTTCATGGATTCTTAGGGTGCATTTTGATTCCACCCGAAGATTAGTAGTAATCTTAAAATATATCTTTGTTTGGTTCATGGAATATTGAATGAATTGTGGGTCCCACTGGATTTAGAATCCACCCAAAGGTGGAAAATATGGTGGATTCTAAATCCTAGCTTAGAGGTGGTATTCCTAAGGATTACTGGGGTTTTGATTTACTATTTTCATAATACCTAAACTAGCCTTTATTAGACTATTAAACAAACAAATAATGTGATCAGAAGAAATTTATGATTGTAATTATTATTATTTTCTAAAATGGAGAGATTGGTAGATGAGTTTGTTTATGATGATTTCTTATGCTTGAAACATTGTATTTGATGCTTAAAAATATAATATATCTTTTATTATTATTCAAATATATTTTAACTACATGTAATAGTTTAAACTCATGTTCATGTCTTAATTGTTTTATTTATCTCATTTTTTATGTATCATTGATTTTTAGATTTATACCATTATTTTTTATAATCACCCTCCATTTTTAGAGGGTTGACAATTTGATTTTAACTCATACATTCTTTTAGCCTTCAAGGGTAGCTTAGGTATTTAAGAATATTTCCATTTCATTTTCCTTGACTCAACCAAACACTGGATTCTAAATCCAGCTAGAATTCTATTGGTGAACTAAACATTTTGCAGGGCTTCAAATTCCTGGTAAAGTGATTACTGGTATTATTATTCCTAATAATCAAAATCCACCTAAAATAATCCGTGAACCAAACGGGCCGTAACATAGAGATCACAATGTACTCTTTGACCAGCTGTATATATATATACATGAGATATGTGAATATTTACGATTATTATCTTTTTCTAGTAGTTTCTTTTCATCCAGCAACTTCATGGATGTGACAAATATATTATTATAAGTTTTTTTGATTGGGTAAAGAAAGCACTAGAGGTCAAGCTTTTTGCCTTATTAAGTTGTGTAGATTTGATAGGCATACGGCAAGGGTGGCCGGGCTATTGTATCCCGGAGACGGCGTCCTATTTCCTACTGCACCGGGCAATACCCGTAGAGGACGCGTATCGTCTCAAGAGAGCTTTGCGCCTCATCTCGGTCACCTTCTTATTGGTTCAAAAGCAATGCTGGAATTGACGGTGATGTTTTTCTATTACGGTAGATTCTTTGAAGTCTATTTCTATATTATTCTCCAACATTATGTCCCAAAAATTGTGTCTTTAGTTGTGTCCCAATATTTACTCAAAATTCATACGTTAATAGACGAACTGCACGAAGAACCGTCGCTGTTGTGAAAAGTTTTGGAGAGATTATCCGGAAAAATTACTTCTACGACACTTTGTTTTTTGTTTTTTTTGATAACCAACAAAACGATTCATTAGATTGAAAAATCAAAAGCAACAAGCTCTTGGATGTGGGGGAGAACTTCCTCCATCCAAACATTCAAAGCCACAGAAGAATGAAAAGAAAACATCCTAGCATCTCTAGCCAAAGCATGAGCCACACAATTCCCTTCTCTAAAACCATGGATCCACTGGCAGTCCAACACAAGCAGCAACCTCCTCATAGCGGCAAGAATGTGTCCACAAGGAGCCAAGCCAAAGTTATCATTGTGAAGGTAATGAATCAACGTGGTGGAGTCCAATTCTACCTTAAAATTCTTGAAACCCATGTCATAAGCAAAAGGAAATACCCTTCCACAACGCCAGACACTCCACTGTCAGTGCATCAAAGTTGCCACACACTATCTCACTGAAAGAGAAAAGAGGACTCCCCATATGATCACGCAAAACTCCACCCAAGCCCACTTCCCTATATCCACCAAAAATAGCGGTCTCCATCTAAACCGGTTTAATATGTTAAGTTCCTATAATTATAAGATTGGTATTTCTAATCGAAACAATAGTAACGTGACCAAGCTTTCAATAATCCTATTTGTGAAATAAGAGAAGTGTCCAATTATAAATTTTTATTTTTGGTAACCGTGGGTGTTCGGGCCAGCTTGCGCGCACCTCGACTAATCCCACGAGGCCAGGGCGTCCGGGTGAATCACCTGTGGCCATCCCCTTGAGATTCGAACTTGAGACCTCTGAGTATAACACCCAGAGGCCTTGCCATAGGACCACAAGGAAGTGGTTTCAATTATAATTTTTCTTTAATAGGTGGAGTGAAAAACAACTAAAAAGAAAAGAAGTTAAAAAGAAGAAACGAAAAGAGAAGAAGAAGACGAACTAGAGAAGCGACCCATCCGGCGTCGCAACAGTCTAAGCCCTCACTCCGGCGTCGCGATAGCTCAGGCGACGCTCCTCCGGCGAATCCCCTCCCTCTCTTACCTTGCTGGACCATGTCGCAGCAGACCTCAGGCTCAGGTATGTTTGCCGAAAACCCTAGTTAGTTTTTCTTTGTGATTTTTCTTTGTTGGTCAATGGTAATGGGCTTCAGATGTTGTCACTGTCACTAGTGTTGATTCAACACTATTGATTTTTGTAATTTTTCTGACTTATGTGGTTTAATCTATACTATAGTAGGAAGGGGAAGCAAGGGGTACTCTCTCACTTTTTTTTTCATCCCTCAAATATTTACATAAAAACCACAATACTTTCTTTAAAAAAAACAAAATTTGATGTACCATATTGTCCATTACATTCTCCAAACAATACTACCTCCACGTCTCACCAAATGTAACTGACATGCAATTGGTAACCGGCATATACCATCTCACAATTCTATGCAATTGGTAAATCAAATTTGGGAATCACATTTGGAAAGCATATCCACTATGCAAATAGTATCTATAGTAGTTCTTTTTCTGAGTGTGACTCTCATCTAAATTACAACTTTGCATCATTTGCACACATTTCGTTACTGCAAGAAAATTGCTTGATAGACCATGTCAGTACACAGTCCAATTCAGTACAAATTTTGTTTTAAAAAAAAACAACACTATTAAGTTCATTTGAGATGAAAAAAAAAAAAAAAAACCTACTTAATGGGATATCAAAATTCATATCATTCATTCATTATAAATTTGAATAATATAGCTTTACATTTTGATATAATCATATTCTGCATTATCAATTTTACTCAGTCATGTTGTTAATGCTATTATAATTAAGTTCACATTAGTGTTTTTCTTCTTTCTTTTCTTCTTCTTAAATGCTTTCCATCATAAGCTCGAATTTAAAGTTGAATAATAACAATTTGGTATTCAAATTCCCAAATTCAAACCCACAATTTTGTTCCCAAATTTATACTATATTTAGTTACATGATGTTTTCTATGGTTCCTAAATTAGAATCCCAAATGCATTATTTTAGTGGGTTATTTATGTGTTCCTTTTTGGTGGTTTTCCTATAATATTTTGGTGGTTTTCCTTTAATAAGAAAATGTACATCTTGTGTTTTTTTCTTTAATATCAACATCATTTTTCACAAATGATGTAACGCATTGCACACGCAACGCGTGCGGCATGAGAGCTAGTTTGCAAGAATGCAAGACTAATATTAATGTGTTTTTGTTTTTGGATATTTTGACTTATAGTTCTATGGATTATGTAATCTTAATGTTTTTGTTTAATCGTATGCTTTTTAGAATACATAATAATTTACATAACACCCTTAGAAGTAGATTCGGATATGAAATTTTTTGATGCAAAAGCGAGTTCAAATCAGGAAATGAACAAGGGGAAGGAACCAAATGAGCCTCATAATCTTGTGGAATTTAATATGGTTCATGACGTTCATAAGGATGATGGAAGGCCTAAATTTTTATATGAAGTTGCAGAACAACTCAATAGCCTACGAGGTTTTGCAAAGACAAGGGAAAAGCGTTGTAAGAAATATGCTAGTGCCCCGGATCGTGCGGATGCTAGTGCCGCGGATAGTGCGGATTTGCATCATAATCACCAAGAGGGTACTCCGTCAATGAAGAAGAATATTCCCATGAAAATAGACATATTGCCACAGCCTTCAGTCACTACACCCTTAGAAGTAGATTCGGATATGGTTCATGACATTCAAAAGGATGATGGAAGGCCTAATTCTTTTGCCGATGCTGCAGAACAGCTCAATATGCTGCGAGGTTTTGCAACAAGGGGAAAGCATCGTAAGAAATATGCTAGTGCCCCGGATAGTGCGGATTTGCATCATAATCACCAAGAGGGTACTCCGTCAATGAAGAAGAATACTCCCATGAAAACAGACATATTGCCACAGCCTTCAGTCACTACACCCTTAGAAGTAGATTCGGATATGGTTCATGACATTCAAAAGGATGATGGAAGGCCTAATTCTTTTGCTGATGCTGCAGAACAGCTCAATATGCTGCGAGCTTTTGCAATAAGGGGAAAGCGTCGTAAGAAAGATGCTAGTGCCCCGGATAGTGCGGATTTGCATCATAATCACCAAGAGGGTACTCCGTCAATGAAGAAGAATATTCCCATGAAAACAGACATATTGCCACAGCCTTCAGTCACTACACCCTTAGAAGTAGATTCAGATATGGTTCATGACATTCAAAAGGATGATTGAAGGCCTAATTCTTTTGCTGATGCTGCAGAACAACTCAATATGCTGCGAGGTTTTGCAACAAGGGGAAAGCGTCGTAAGAAATATGCTAGTGCCCCGGATAGTGCGGATTTGCATCATAATCACCAAGAGGGTACTCCGTCAATGAAGAAGAATACTCCCATGAAAACAGACATATTGCCACAGCCTTCAGTCACTACACCCTTAGAAGTAGATTTGGATATGGTTCATGACATTCA
The DNA here is from genome assembly GCA_033977485.1 of Hydrangea macrophylla. Lineage (NCBI taxonomy): Eukaryota > Viridiplantae > Streptophyta > Magnoliopsida > Cornales > Hydrangeaceae > Hydrangea > Hydrangea macrophylla. Next base: position 78,859,835 of record CM066986.1, on the reverse strand, counting down.
AAAGGATGATGGAAGGCCTAATTCTTTTGCCGATGCTGCAGAACAGCTCAATATGCTGCGAGGTTTTGCAACAAGGGGAAAGCGTCGTAAGAAATATGCTAGTGCCCCGGATAGTGCGGATTTGCATCATAATCACCAAGAGGGTACTCCGTCAATGAAGAAGAATACTCCCATGAAAACAGACATATTGCCACAGCCTTCAGTCACTACACCCTTAGAAGTAGATTTGGATATGGTTCATGACATTCAAAAGGATGATGGAAGGCCTAATTCTTTTGCTGATGCTGCAGAACAGCTCAATATGCTGCGAGGTTTTGCAACAAGGGGAAAGCATCGTAAGAAATATGCTAGTGCCCCAGATAGTGCGGATTTGCATCATAATCACCAAGAGGGTACTCCGTCAATGAAGAAGAATACTCCCATGAAAACAGACATATTGTCACAGCCTTCAGTCACTACACCCTTAGAAGTAGATTTGGATATGGTTCATGACATTCAAAAGGATGATGGAAGGCCTAATTCTTTTGCTGATGCTGCAGAACAGCTCAATATGCTGCGAGGTTTTGCAACAAGGGGAAAGCGTCATAAGAAATATGCTAGTGCCCCGGATAGTGCGGATTTGCATCATAATCACCAAGAGGGTACTCCGTCAATGAAGAAGAATACTCCCATGAAAACAGACATATTGCCACAGCCTTCAGTCACTACACCCTTAGAAGTAGATTCGGATATGGTTCATGAAATTCAAAAGGATGATGGAAGGCCTAATTCTTTTGCTGATGCTGCAGAACAGCTCAATATGCTGCGAGGTTTTGCAACAAGGGGAAAGCGTCGTAATAAAGATGCTAGTGCCCCGGATAGTGCGGATTTGCATCATAATCACCAAGAGGGTACTCCGTCAATGAAGAAGAATATTCCCATGAAAACAGACATATTGCCACAGCCTTCAGTCATTACACCCTTAGAAGTAGATTCGGATATGGTTCATGACATTCAAAAGGATGATGGAAGGCCTAATTCTTTTGCTGATGCTGCAGAACAGCTCAATATGCTGCGAGGTTTTGCAACAAGGAAAAAGCGTCGTAAGAAATATGCTAGTGCCCCGGATAGTGCGGATTTGCATCATAATCACCAAGAGGGTACTCCGTCAATGAAGAAGAATACTCCCATGAAAACAGACATATTGCCACAGCCTTCAGTCACTACACCCTTAGAAGTAGATTCGGATATGGTTCATGACATTCAAAAGGATGATGGAAGGCCTAATTCTTTTGCTGATGCTGCAGAACAGCTCAATATGCTGCAAGGTTTTGCAACAAGGAAAAAGCGTCGTTAGAAATATGCTAGTGCCCCGGATAGTGCGGATTTGCATCATAATCACCAAGAGGGTACTCCGTCAATGAAGAAGAATACTCCCATGAAAACAGACTAATTGCCACAGCCTTCAGTCACTACACCCTTAGAAGTAGATTCGGATATGAAATTTTTTGATGCAGAAGCAAGTTCAAATCAGGAAATGAAGGGGGAGGAACAAAATGAGCCTCATAATCTCGTGGAATTTAATATGGTTCATGACATTCAAAAGGATGATGGAAGGCCTAATTCTTTTTATGAAGTTGCAGAACAGCTCAATAGCCAGCGAGATTTTCGAAAGAAAAAGGAAAAGTGTCCTAAGAAACATGCTAGTGCCCTGGATAGTGTGGATTTGCATCATAATCACCAAGAGGGCACTCCGTCAATGAAGAAGAATACTCCCATGAAAACAAACTTATTGCCACAGCCTCCAGTCAGTACACCCTTAAAAGTAGATTCGGAAATGAAAATTTTTGATTCAGAAGTGAGTTCAAATCAGGGAATGAACTAGGGGAAGGAACAAAATGAGCCTCTTAATCTCATGGAATTTAATAAGGGTCATGCCATTCGAAAGGATGATGAAAGGCCTAATGTGGATATAATTGATATCAAATGTCTAAAAAACTGGGATGCTAATTCTGTTTTGGAAATTGCAGAACAGCTCAATGGCCTGCCAGATTGTGCGGATACTAAGTCAAGAGGTAAACATGATACCCATGTTGAAGAGGATGTTATTGCTATTGAGGCGATGAATACGAAAACCGTCAAAAAATGTAGTAGTAAAAGAAGCAAGCTTTCTAATGCCAAAGAAAACAATTTGGAATCTGTTGAGGATTGTTCTGGTTCCTCAGTGCTGGTTGTCGAAAACAGTGTAGGAGATAATTGTTTTTGCTGCTCAGATGAATCAGTTCCATCTTGCTATCCAGAGAATATGTTGGAAAGAGAAGTTTTAGCAGGACATGTCACCTCCTTGCAGGTCGTGGAATGTATTTCAGTAGAGAAGGCCTCAAGTTTGTTTTCAGAAAGTGAATCTACACCCAAGGAAATCTATCAGAGAATTGAGATGACAACTTCAAGACAAACCATCAATGAAGGTAATTTCCTGAAGGATGTCTCCATAGTAGACAACCCAAGACAAAATTTGGAATTGGATCAAAGGAGTAGGCTAAAAGTTGCCCAGAATGTGGAGGGTAATGTGTATTCTTTGGAAGAAAGTAATTGTGAACATACAGAGATCTGCGAGCAGAAGACAATGGAGACACAGTCCAAGATGGAAGATTCAAATTCATCTGTACAATTGGGTGCTATAAAAGAAGATGTTAGTCCAGTCCTCGTCAAAGAAGACCATCTTCCACAGCCGTTGCAGCAATCTCCAGAAAGGGCTCCTACTAACCATTGGAGAAGAAAGTTTCTCATCCCCGACCTGAATGAACTGCCTTCTTGATAGTTTAGTATGTTCCAATTGGATACAAAGCGGACACAAGAGTGAGAAGAAAAGCACGTAAGAACCGGTGAAAACGATATTTCCCCATAAAAATACATTTTTTTTGGGAATTGATTTTGGCACTCCAAAAGTTTTCATTGGCAATCCATAGTATCATATCCTATGTAACATGGGTACTAACACGTGACACGAGTACGATACAATACAGGTATGGGGGTATGGGGGTACGGTAATTTTAAAAAATGTACGGTACGATTACGGCTAGGGTACCTTGAATAAAAATATATGGAGTATTTTTAAAAGCATACTTTTAAAAATAAAAATAAAATAAATTAAAATAAAAAGAAGAAGATTGGCACTACTATATATTAATCCATGGCATATTAGCAAATAAGTAGTCTAAGGACTAAACAACATTATTTTAGCATTACAAGTCCACAACATTAAAGAAAAAAGAAGAAGAAGAAGAAGAAGAAGAAGCAAGTCCACTAATACCCACGCTGTACCCACGAAGTACCCCCATAGTTGTACTCTCCATGGTTTTCAAAAAATACAATCTGACCACTAGTAATGAACACATTACTTGTATGAGCATGCATGTGGATTGAACCCCTTATTAGCCAAATGTGTTGTGCTTCCTTCTTTCTTAAACAACTTGCAACAAAAAGAAAACACCTTGCCCCCAGCAACCGAGTACACTAGCCATTTCCTTTCATGCTTTCTCTTTGTTTGGTAAATGTCTGAATGTAATGCACATGAGAGAAATGTCTCTTACCCCATATTTTTTTGGATATTGAAAATGGATGTCACAATCTCTAATAAGACCTCTTTCTACTAGTAAGTCCCTTATCATTTGATTAATATTATTCCAATTTATTGGATAATATAAATTTGAATTTACACATGCTTCATCCCGATGCTCCTCCTCATTCACTAATTCTTCTTGCTCTTCGTTACAATTCTCATCCGGGAGTTCCTCTTCCTCATTCATTAATTCTTCTCATTCTTTCATTATAATTCTCATTCCGAAGTTCCTCTTCCTCAGTCATTACATCTTCAATTGGAACTTCATTTGGAATTTCATTTTCTATTTGTCGAGTAAAAAACTTATCAAGTGCTCCCGCATGAGATTGAATAAGTTCTTCTACGTTTTGCTTTTTCTTTCTTTTCTCGTATCTAGAAATATATTTCCTAGGAGGCATGTTGACAACTGTTGAGTGTGGCTCATATTGTAATGGGTCCGTAACATTAGGCCCAAGAGTCAAGGGGAGGGCCCTGTGGATACGGTATGGGTATTGTAATGGGTACGGTATGGGTATTTTGGAGATTTTGCCATGTACCTATAGGAGATATATATGATGTAACCCTAAATTGTTTTCGATAGTGGAAATTTCAAGCTCTCCGGTGTGGACGTAGGCACATTGCCGAACCACATGATAATTCTTTGTGTCTCTTTAATCTTTCTGTTTTTCATATATTGTTTGCGTGTGATTGTTTCGATCCAACAACAACAAAACCAATCCTACACCAATAAAATTATAAAACACTAATTAACATTCAACAATTTGCTAATAAAGTCAACATGATTTGATTTAATCTCATTAATTTACATGGAATTGATTTAGGTCTTAGAACAACCCATAAGATGATTAGCTAAGATAGAAACAACCCCAATATATACTAAACAGCCCTAACTCTTTTTTTTTTCCCCCTTGATTCTCAATGTCATGGGTACTAAATCTTATTAATCTACTTCATCCAATAGCCCCAATATCATAAATAACAACAAATGCACAAACCACAACTGAACAATTCAAGATTGTATATTAAAATCAACAAACAAAAAATGAAACCCAATACATATAAAAAAATAAAAATAAAAAATGAGACCTAATAAACTATTGGAGTGATCACTGATCTTCAAACTTCAAAGTTAAAACAAGAGAACTTACTGGAGAAGCAGAGTAGCAACCTGAGCTATCGCCGAACGCCAGTCATCTGTCACTGTTGCCGATCGGAAGTTGCATGTCAAGAGTTTCTACTTTCAAGGCCTGGGTTGGGTTTTCAATTTTATGGAGGGAAGGAGATGGAATTTTGGGGATTTGTAATTTTTTTTTTCGTGAATGAGAAAGTCAGGAGAGACTGACACTCTGTTTGGATTGAGAGAATCGGAGAGAAGAGAAGAGAATCTCATTAAGAGAAGAGAAGAAGAAGAGAAGAGAATAGAAAGCATGCTTGTTTGGATGAAGAGAAGAGAAGAGAAGAGAAGAGAAACCTAAGGTTTTCTTGTTTGTTTAGCTTTCATAAGAGAAGAGAAGAGAAAGTCTTTAAAACTAATTTACTCTTTTACCCTTTATTAAATAATAGTAATGAGACTTTGCAAGTGCAAGGGGTATGATGGAATAAGAATAAACATTTAGGATATAGTAGTCATTTATTAATATTTTATTATGGTTCTCTTCTCTTCTCTTCTCTCCCCAGTCTCTCCATTTTGGAGAGCCAAAATTGGGTTCTTTTTCTCCTCAGTTCTCTCCCGTTCTCTCCATTAATAATCTCTTCTCTCCTAGCTTGACTATCCAAACGAGAGAACTGGAGAGAAAGTGGTTCTCTTCCTCTTCTCTTCTTCCCAGTTCTCTCAATCCAAGCAGAGTGTGAGAGTCACAGAGTGTATTTGTTTAGTTAGATACTTAGATTGCCTTGGGCTTGGGTAGGGTCTGTTTGGGTAAAGAAAAACTAGTGCTATAGTGCAGATTGTAAAACAATTTTATCAATTGGGCTGAGTTATCTTGGGTTTTATAACTACTAGTGAAATATATGGGGGCCCTAAAATTTTCAACAATGCTAGGAGCACACCCATTCACACCCAAAAAGCATTCACACCCTGAGGTGGACCAATGAGAAGAACATTGGTCCACCTCAGGATGTGAATGTTTTTTGGGTGTGGATGGGTGTGGCTCAAACATTACTCTCAAATTTTATATACATTTGGGGGCACTAGGCATTGGCCTCGGTGGCCTTTGCCCACGGCCAGACCTGTGTATTTGTAATCATGTTAATGACATGATGAAGAGTGTAAAACATCTTTTTATTTTAATCACTTGTCTTTACCTTACTAGTTAATTTGATATTAACTCCCAAATTTCAATTCAAAATTTTAATCACTTAACTTTACTTGATTAATTAATTTGATATTATCTTTCAAATTTCAATCCAAAATTTTGTTCTTCAATATAAACTCACATAGGAGTTTAGTGAAAAAGATATCAATCATAGCGAATTAAGAGCATGGCAAACCAAATTGATAACCTCCAGACCAGAGTTCGGGTGTATAACGTCATAGAGGCTAAACAGAGGCCCATAGTTGGTAATAGTCTTCACTTTTTAGTTGCCAGCCTTGATGTATTTAGTCATCAGGCCAATGATGTCATTCTCTTTGCTGGACTTTTGCATTGGAGAGTTAATTATTTGTAAGGGTTAAATACATTTTGTATTGACACAATTGAAACAATAGGAATTAATTTAACTCAAAGACTATAAGGGTACAAAATATATTTAACCCTATTTGTAAATATCTATTACTTGAAATTTGAAGGTTGTCAATATACGGCTGAAAGGTTGTCAGCCCACATTACCAAAGAGGACAAAGCAAATTGATAAAAGTCTGAAATTGGCAAAATCAATTATGAAATTGCACGCTTCGGTCGGATAGCTGGTGTCCGGTTATGATAACCATGAATGCACTGTTGTCCAGTCCCCTCAAGAGTTTGAAATTAGATTAGTACACATCTAAGAGAAGTTTCAGCACATTGTTTTGCCCAAGTTCTAAACATTCCCTAGCCACTGCTGTTTCAATTGGTCAACTTAATGATGTTTTTACCCCCTCTTTCTTTGCAAGAGAAGAAATTAGGGTTAATTACAGGCACACCCCTTATACTTGGCTCATTTTTCATTTTTCCCCTTGTATTTTAAATCGTGCACTAGTACCTCCTTGTACTTTGGACTAAAGTGAAACAGTTGGCAATTCCGTTAAAAATAACGGAACATAAGTTTGTTTAGTAAAGTATTTGCCACTTTGATCCCCTATGGTGAGCACATTTTTTCAATTTTATCCAAATGAGTCACTAATACCCCTTGTGGACCGTTTATTGATTCATTTTTTCTTATACAATAAAATCTCCAAAAATTGCAATTGGTATAAAGTTGTCTAATGTAGCTTTGGCCCATTGCAATTACATAGGCTATATCGCTAAATAATTTATTTTAAGAATAAAAAAACAAGATATTGAAGGCCTGGTAAAAATGTTTTCTAGCTTTCGTATCCCAATTTTGGTTCCCAAAACACATGTGACAATGGACCCGTTGGATTTTCATTCCATGATAGTGAAGTGGTTTCACCACTATTGAAGGTGGTCTCATTGTCACGTGTAGAAAAGCACATTTGAGATACAAAATTTGAGAAGCATAACATTATTTATGAAAATTCAGTCTCTGCATCAAATCAGCTAATGAAAGAATATGTCATAACATGGCAGCATATATGCCTATGTTCATCTACATTAGTAATAGAATTAGACGTTTTATTATACAAGTTGGAATCCTCTCCAAAGTGCTCGTGTAGTTGAATTTCTCCAAGATGAGGATGTCCCAATTATCATTAGGCCCTTTTTTTCTTCCTCCTTCCCATAATATTTGCAAGAGAATACATGCCCCCAATAGTTCATAGAACCTCAACAGATGACCAACAGTCTATATCCTTCTCCAAATATCTATATAATCAAATTAAATGTGGCAAGCTCCTCGGGAAGGTTTGCTAAAATTAAATGTGGATGGGGCTTTCTTTGAAGATCTTAATGGGTACGGAGTTGGTGCTGTGCTTCGTGATCATCAGGGTCAGGTTCATATTGGTTTTTCTTTCTTTGCCTTGGGTGCATTGGAGCCTTTAGCATGTGAGGCCATGGCGGTTCTTCGGGCTTGTGAGGCACTTGAGGAAGCTGGACTTAAGGGGGATGTTGTGGAAGTTGATTCTTTGAATGTTTGTCAAATGCTTAAGGATGGAGACTCGTCTCTTACCCCTTGTGGTCACTAAAGAATTTATGTCCAGGTTGGGAGTTGCTGAGATTACTCATGTTCGTCGGGATGGAAATAGGGTGGCTCATGCTCTTGCGCGGCTTGCTAATGTTCATCGGTCGAATGTTGTTTTCTTTGATGTTTTCCCTGATTGTATCCAGTCCCTCATCTCTGCTGAGACTGGGAGTTTATGATTTTGAAATGAAATTTCAATTTTCCATCAAAAAAAAAAAAAAAAAAAAAATTACCATGTCATTTCGCAGATGAAAAGGTCAATTATCATTATAATATGTTATCAAGCATGAGCTGCAGGAAAAAAAAAAATACTGAACAAAGTTTGTGAAAGGGAGAGAAAAGCACCATCCGGCCAGACCCTCATTTGTTGTAAGTCTAGCCTGTTGTAATTTAAGAGTACTTCAAAATACAAATTTTTGTGATTTAATTTAATGCTTATAATTTAATACCTAGTATGTAACTTACCAATTTGCAACTCATGATGTAAATACTCCATTGCATTAAATTATAGAAGCACATTTGTGTTTGTAACGGAAAATGGCATTTGACTTTCCCTCACAAATGAGTATTGAATCTGACATTTAGCCGTTTTGGCCTTCAAATGGTTACATATACAACCTATATATATATATATACACACTAGTTGGAGGCCCGCGCGTTGCGCGAAAAATTTAATTGTGTCGTTTCGGGTGGTCTAGTGATTGTTAAAAGTTCATAAATAGGCACTATAATAGCCACTTTATTTGACATTTTTTTAAAGTGAAGTATAAATATCCCGGAACTTAAATTTTAGAGAAGAAGTTGACCAAAATGTGAATATTAGTGACCAATTCCTAAATAGCCACTAAAATAGTCACTTTTTTGGTTTTTTTTTAAGTGAATAATAAATATCTCAAAACTTGCTGACCCAAATGCAACACATTACAATATATGAATCCTAAATTTGAGAGAAGAAGTTGATCAAATTGTAAATATTATTGACCAATTCCTAAATAGTCACTTTTTTTGAAGTGAATAATAAATATCCCAAAATTGTTGACCCAAATGTAATTAGACACAAGATTGTTGATTCAAAACACATTTGGGAGAAGAAGTTGACCAAATTGTAAATATTAGTGACCAATTCCAAAATAGCCACTAAAATAGCCTTTTTTTTTTTTACTTTTTTGAAGTGAATAATAAATATCCCAAAAATTGTTGACCCAAATGTAATTAGACACAAGATTGTTGATTGAAACCTTATTATTATATTAAATAAAATTTCAAAAACTGACTTGAATGTACTTATTTGTCTAAAATGACAGATTTACCCTCACACAAATTAGACGTATAAATAGATGTATGAGTAATAATGGTGTAGTGAAGGGCAAAATAGGAAGTTCATAACCAACCAGTTCACCAACACCGTGAGCAACTTTTGGAATTTTTGGTATTTCAGGGGTTTACATTTTCAGCCAAGGATATAGTCGAGAAGTACAAAAATTGGGCATGAGCAATTTTGGAAGTTCATAAAATTTGACATGCTTGCTTAACGGGGGGCTGTCTTCTTATTATATAGTAGTAGATATATATAGATAATAGTAGCAAACGGATATTGCAGAATTCAACTGTTGTCTATTTCCAATAGATATGAAGTTGAATACATTTGTATTGAATTTGGGATGATCAAAGAGTTGTTCATGAAACCGTCATATTTGTGTGTGTATGCTTATGGGGAAGCGAAAGTTGAATCCTGAAGGTTAGGCTGTCATGAACCTGGTGCACCGAATCACGTACTCTTGAGGGGCGGAATCTACTCTTAAGGACAGTGACTACACGCCTATGTCGATAAGTATTTCTATCCTATTTTCATTTGCTTATGATATATCTAATTATTAGTATTATTTTAGTACTGACACGCCCAAAATTGGCTCTATCCTATGATCGAGCGGTTATCTTAGAGCAGAATGATATGACTGGGTTAGTCCCCGTGACTAACCACAGACACCACAACTGACTCATGTGACTTGTTACATTACCAGTGTAACGACGTTAGCTTAGAGTAGAATGATTACGTTGCTATCGTCGCCTAGTAGGGCCATATAACAGTTTTGATTTAAACACAATTTTCGAAAGTGTTGCCTATATATAGATAGAGATGATCTTGAGATATTTTCAAAGCTTTCAACCAAAGTTTCAAAAAGAGGCCAAAAGGGAGATTTGATTGCTTAGAGCTTCTCGACGCCAAACGACGAACTTCTGCCCATTTATTTTCTTCAAGATTTCATATTCGAACTCCTCGAGTTAAGGGCTTCGTTTTGATATATGTTAGGACCCGTTTGGCTAAGTTTTTCGAAAAGTCATTTTCTAGAATTTTCATAAAAGTTGATAATTGAAATTCTGATCGATAGGAATCGTAGTAGACGGACTTCTGCACGTTCTTTGTGCACGGGTTTTATTTGAAACGAATTATAGGAGCGTTATTCTGAGGTGAGTGATTCAACCTTGCGCTTTGGAATGGTTCCTTGGCATGTATTCATATTATGTATGAAAGGCATGTGTTAGTTCATAGATATATATATATATATATATATTGTGTAGTTCATATTGGGCTTCTATATTGATAAGTAGGCCCAATTGTACGGTGATATGTTTTGATTTCGTCGAGAGCATGGTGATATGTATTTGAGCATGCTGAGTTGCTTATTTGGGTCAGAAGGAGCACGTGGTCACTAAGCCATTTTGTGGAGCCAATATAGGCATTAAGGTCGCACGATTGAAGAAAAGAATCGTGGGTCTTACCCTTTCGCATGGACTTATTGGCGAGGAGTCGCGGATTGGGAGTATGAAACGTGCATGTGAGTCTCCCGCGGCTAGTATGAAATGTAGAGATGTGAATGTGGGCATGTTTATCATTCATGTGCATATGTTGTTTTATTCACTAAGCATTAGTTTAAACAAATCGAAATATGTATGGTTATTTAAATAGCCATTACAGGTGTAAATGCTAGCGAGAAATCGCAGAAGTGAGCACGTGGGTTTTGGGAGTTTACTTAGAAGGCGACTTAATGCGTTAATCTCGTAGTTTTGTAATCGGATAGTCTATTTCATTTGTGTTGTTAAGGAACTTATAATAGAATGGATAATAGTCTTGTAAACGTTTTATTTTAGTTCCAAGTCCTATAAGGAATTACTACGTTTTGTTTTGACTTTGAAAACATGGTTTGGGTTGGTTAAGTTATTATGTATATGAACATAGAGTTCACGGTTTGAAATGTTTTACTTGTCGACTTCATGCCTTGATTTAATGTTGACGTAGTTTGCGGTCGCAAGGGTCGTTTGACCTTAGGCAATATCCTAGTGCAAGAAGGATTGCTGTCAGAGGGTCATTCGACCGGCCGAAAGGGACAGCTCGACCGGTCGAAGTGCCCTCTGCTGTGAAGGATTATTGCCGAGGGGTCATCCGACCGGTCGAATGGGGCATCTCGACCAGTCGAAATGACCCCTGCATGAAAACTTTTTATACCCCTTCCGCAATTTATTTAAATGTTTTGACTGGTTCTTAGGGCCCCTTTGAATATAAATGTATTCGTTTCAAAATATAATTACGTTTCAAATTTATGTGGATTTTACCAACTTCGAGTATATTGTTTCAAAAGAACGACTACTAATTGTTATATTTAAAGTTTATTTTTCGCTGCTACGACTTTGAAATAAGTAGGAAGAGCCTCGGTGGCGTGCCACGGGCTTCGGTTCCGCTATAATGGGACCGGGATGTGACAAAATAAATTAAATTTATGAAATTTGAAATTAAATTTATAGGCATGTGTGCCTAAAAAAATTAAATTTATAAGCTTGTGTGTGTGTGAATTAAATTTATAGGTATGTGTGTGTAATTTATATTTATATATGTTTGTGTAATTCAATTTAATGGCATAAAATATTTGTGTAATTGTGTTAGTGCCGTGTTTGGGAAGAAGGGAAAAAAATAAACCAAAAAAGCCCAAAATATGTTGTGCCAAACAAGGCACAACCGATTGTGTTCCTAACACTGTTCATGGAATAGTGTTAGGAACAATGTTTTTCCCCTTAGATTCTTTTATTAAGGTACGAGAAAATGCACTGAAAACAAATAAGTGTTAAAATTTTCATTTTTTTTTTACTTAATTGAGTTATCAAACTCACCCTTGAATTACAAAAACACATTCACACATATAAATACATGCATACATAAGCGTGTAATACATGCCATACATTTATATGTATAAAATATATCTACATTAATATGTGTATATACCTGAAGAGAGAAAAGAATAGTATTTACAAGCTCTCAATGATGCCAATAAAAATACCCTTTGGAATTTGGATCATAAAACTTTGGTCCTAATCGTCTACATATGGCGTCACTTAATGGAGATTTCAAGGGTTTTCTTTTTTTTTTTTGTTGGTGTGTTATATGGATTAGAAAGTCATCTTATCCTTAGTGTCCTACTCCTACTACGGAGTATAAATTTATTAAATTAAAACGAAGAGATAAAGGGAACCAATGGGACTCACGGGTGAAAATGGTTACCAATTAAACGTAGGATTACACGAGAATTAATTGAGTGAGCCCATCCCACCACGTCATCAAGTTGACATGGTATGACAACCCAATAACATGGGGCCATGTGGCCATTAAGATGAAATGGAATGATAATAAGTCATGTTCCCCTATTTGCAAGGGCACATTCACCCCTACTTGTCATAAACTCTTAAATTTAGTGACCATATAACCCCATATAATTGGGACGCACACCACATCAACTTGATGACGTTGTATGACTGGTTCATAAAATAACTTATCTTGTTTTTTGGAAGAGAAGTTGGGCCAAACCCAATAAATGCGCAGCAGTAGTTAAATCAGGAGACTTTATTGTATGTACTTGTTAACTCTTGCTTTGTACAATTTTAAGTAGAATCTTCCAAGGTGTTAAATGAACATTGGTTTCCGTCAATGAGGGGTAGTATGGATCATCCGTCTATTATTTAACCTCTTGTGATAAACCACAAGCCAAAAGCGAATTATTAACACTAGACCTTTAAACTCTCAAAACGGGCACAAAGCCTTACAAGTTACATAGTATAACTATAACATCTTTAATACAAAAACTCATGGCTCATGCTCGAAAACATATACTTCCCCCGTCCCATATTGAGAATATCTTTTGAGAATTCCATCTTTCTACGGGATCTTTTTGATTGTGGTGAAAGTTTTCCACCATATATTTTTTTGAATTGGGATGGGTTTGGAATTACAAACATAACTGGGAAACAGTAAAAGTTAAAAGAAGATATAAGCTAATGTTATAAAAAATAACACAAAATCAAATATAAATGGAGTAGGGGCTAAATGAATTTTTTTAAAGGGGGGCATAACTTAAGTGTAAATTTCTTTTTTAGGGTATGCAAAGAATTTCCCAAAACTTAGGGAAGGCTCGAGGAAACTGATGGAGGAAGAAAAAAGAAGAAGAGGAAGAGGAGGAAAAGAAGACGAAGAAGATAATTAAAAAGAGAAGTAAATGGTGGAAAGTGTAGTTTAATGTTTATTTTTAATTATTCGTACGATAAATTTACTTGTGAATTGTTGAATCTCTAATATTAGCGTAGGATTAGTTGTTGTAATTAAGTAATTATGGCAAGCTTTTTATTAAGTTATTGCAATGTTTTGGTTAGATACCACATGTGACTTTCAAAGAAGATATTATAGGAAAATCGTCCAAATTTTTATTTAAATGTTGTGAAAACATGATTTAGCTTAATTTTTTTTTTTGTTGGTTTAAAGTGGGCTTGCATTGATTGTGTATTTAAAAAAAAAAAAAAAACCAAATTTAAACAAAGCAAGTGAATGCCATGATTCAATGCCAACTACCAAAAAAGAACAGCTCGTGTAGGCTCAAATGCACTTTGGGCCGGATTTTTTTGATTGCAATAAATTGGGCTCTGAATTTACAAATTTGTTTCAATGAAAGACAATAGTTAACGGCGTTAAAAAAAAGTAAAATAGAATGGACCACATGGAGGGCCTAAACTGAAACTTCGCCATAAGTACATGGCCTAAATTGAAACTTCATGTGGTTCATTCTGCTATACTTTTTTTAACACCGTTAACAATTATCTTTGATTGAAATAAGTTTATATTGCAAATTGCAATAAAAAATATAGGACCCAAAATAAAACTTCGTTGTAAGTATAGGGTACCAAAGTGTTTTTTAGCCGCACATCTATTAGTCCAAAATTTTTGTAAAATCATATTATTTCATCTCCGACCTCTGTGCAAAATTTGTACTATATTTAGTGGTGTATGGAATTGTTTTAAAAATCAGACTGAATCGAAAAAATGATTGGATCACGTCACGGGTTACCGGTTCAATAGGATTAAATCGTGATGCCAGAATTACTTATTAAGTATATTTATTTACAAATATTAATAATACTATAAAAAAATAAAAAGTAAAGACAAATTTTAAATTTTAGTTTCACACTTCCATACATAATTTCAAACACAAAGTACACTTTTTCTTATTACCAAACACAATATCCCGTTTATATATATATTTAAAAAAAAAAATTCTACACAGCATTAATTTTCAACGGGGTTGGGGGGAAAAGAATGAAAGAAAAAGTGAAGAAAAATAATTGTATAACTCAAAATCAAACATGGTTCAATTGTATATACTGGTAGTTAGTGGTATGGGAACACATCTTTATTGCCAATCGTTTTTGGACCCTCTTCTCACCATTCTAAGAGCATCTCCACATGCATCGATTTCATTTTCTATGTCATGTCAGGAAAATGGGCTTCAAAGCATGCATCGATTTCATTTTCTATGTCATGTCAGGAAAATGGGCTTCAAAGCAGGAGCGGATCTATGTTGGGGTAAGGGAGGCTCAATCACCCCCTAAGTTTTGAAAAATTCTTCATATGGCCTATAAAAGAAAGTAATATTTAAGCTAAACCCTCCTAAAAATTTAATTAAGCCCCCTATTCGATCTATTAGGTCTCGTTTGGCTAGCCGGATAAAACTGGCGAATAAGATAGGATAAGGCATGATTTAATATGATAGTAATTCTTCCTGATAAGCTGTTATGTTGTCTTGTGTTTGGAATGTGCTTGGATATAAGTTCCAGATAATAACTAAATTATTGTTTTTAACACAAAAAAATTGCAAATGCGAAATTTTTTATTTTTTATTTTAAAAAGATATCTTAAAATGAAAAAAAAGAGAGACAAAAAACAACTAGATTTGAAGGAAAAAAACAGAGATCTAAAAAAATTAAAACAGATCTGAAAATGAAGAAAAAAAAAGGACCCGAAAAAAAAAAAAAACAGATTTGAGAATGAAAAAGAAAAAAAAATTAGGATATGAAAAAAGAAAAGAAAAAAACAAGATCTGAAAAAAAAAAAAAAATAAATAAATAAAATTTTTGTCCCAAGAAATTATCTCAAACTTCTAATCTCACCTAATGTCCCCCTCTCGATAGCGCCACCAAATGTCGGATAGGATAAAAGTTATATGCCTCTTATTGTGACCACCCAAAAGGTGTAGAGGTTGTGTTAAGGTATAAATAAAAATAAACTTTTAAAAAACTTTTACTGTGTTGTAGGTGGTTTTGCATGGAATTGTACAGAATACTTGGAATTCCCTAGACTCAAATGGAATCATTGAATTCTTTAGTCTTTTAGAGACTTGTACATAATATTATAAGTATAGGGTGACCTTCTAAAAAGGTTACTTTATTTGGATGTCCAAAACTTCTAAAATAATCATGAGTTTCTATTCCTTTGGATGATTGCCCCTTATATAAATCCTGGCCAATGATCGTACTATCTATTATTTATAAGTAGGGTGACCTTCATCAAAATTATTCAAGAATTATTTAGTTTTTTGAGAAAAAAACTACACTTCGTAGAATTATGCAGATTATTGACCGAGTAATAAAAAGTGTATGCTTATGTGCTTTCTCTACTTCTTCATCTCTTTTATCGTCAAATATGAAAAGCCTACTTAAGTGTTGTAACACGTAAAAGATAGCCCCCTGCGTCAAATTAATCTTAGACCCGCCCCTGATTTCAATGTCTTTTCTTTCTCATAAACAATCACTTCTTTTGGTAACAATTCATGCTATATTTAGGTGACATATATGTGATGGAGAAATAGTCACAATGCATCACAAAACTGTTAATGTTACTTGTATTTTTACATTAGAAGGTGATACTCCATTACACCATGCTCTAAGAGTATTCTCGAACTCCACACACACACACACTCTCTCTCTCTCTTGACTAAACTCTAAAGGAACCTCTCTCTGTTTCTCTCATTCTTTTGACTCTGGAATCCCCCATCTCTGTGTGTGTGTGTGTGAAGTTTTGGTCGTCCCACTCTCGCACACACAAACCGATTGGCTGTTAGGCGTTGACTAATAGTTGAGTACTATGAGAACACATCATTATTGCCAATCTTTTTGGACCCTTCTCACCTCTCTATGGCATAAGTTTAAATAAATACATACACTATACCCAGTCACATTGAGAGATATCTTCACATTGAGAGATATCTAAGATTTCCTTTTAATCTAAACTTCATTATTTATATATATATATATATATATAATTGTTTATACATATTTTTAACGATTTTTGAGGGGGTTTTCTCTATCATAAAATATGCCTCCACAATCATCAGGTATTGTTCTTGTTCTTCCAATGATTTATTTCTTCTTCCTTTTTTTCGTCCTTCTTAATTTGTCTCATCTTTGAATTCGTAAGTCTTTCTTAGTTTCTTCTCCACATATTTGAGATCACATACTGATTTGGCTTTGATTATTTAGTTATTATCATTTTATTTATTTTGTCATCTAATATTTTTGAAAATAGTATTGATTCTTTCAATTTCTTCCCCTCTTGTGAACTTGCAGGTTTAAGAAAAAAGTGAAAGTTTGATGGCATGAGTGGAGTCGAAAAAAAGTAAGCAACTTTGTTCTCCCTTTTATGTTGATTCGATCAGTGGAGGTTGCAGGTAGTATTGTTTGGTTTTTTATTTTATTTTATTTTATTTTAAATTTTTGGTAAAACTGCATTTTACCCCATGTACATGACCCTTGTTCAAGTCACCCCCTTAAACTTTAAAAAGTATCAAAGAACCCCTTATACTTTAAACTAAAAGCTAAAGTGAAAATAACGGAGTCTGTTAAAGTGACAATGTAATAACAAAAATATCCTAATATACAGGGGTGTGACTTGAACAAAGGTTAAACTACAAGGATAAAATGAATCTTTATAATGAATTTTAAACACCTTCCGTCAATTTTGATGGAAATTCTAACGCTTTCACTTTAGTTTAAAAATATAAGGGGGGTTTTTGATACTTTTCAAAGTATAGGGGTGATTTGAACAATGGTCAAAATACACGGGTAAAATGTAGATTTCCTTTTTTATTTTTAATATTTTTTTATGATCTGTATTTTAATCCTTTCACTCCTTTAGTGGAGATTGCATGTGTTATTGCCCGTACCTAGGGGCACGACGCAAAAACAAAGGGTACGTGAAGTTGTTGTAAATCAATACATTATTTCGATTTCACAAATCATATAACATCAGCCATTGAGAAGTGAAAGCATACAGGTAGAGGGAAAAATGTACGGCTCCCCCAATTTAACTAATAAAAACAATTTAACGGATAGACATAATAAAACTTACTTATTCTCCGCCCAGGACGGATCTAAGAATCTAGTTTAGGGGGTTCGGATGCAGAGCTCTCAAAATTTTAAATGCTGAAAATTTTAAGCGATTGAATTTGCAATATTTAAAATAATTTTTTCATTATTGAAATAGGCTGCTCGTATCTCGAGGTGCTGCTCTTCATCACTTAACTCGAGGCCACATTTCTCTCTCTCTTACACTGTAAGTAATAGTTCTTCTTCTCTCTCTTACTTCTCTCTCAACATAACTCCCAACTACTCCAATATTCTCTCTCCCTCTTCTCTCTCTCTCTCTCTCTCTCTTTAACACAAGTAATATTCTCTC
Source organism: Hydrangea macrophylla (assembly GCA_033977485.1). Taxonomy (NCBI): domain Eukaryota; kingdom Viridiplantae; phylum Streptophyta; class Magnoliopsida; order Cornales; family Hydrangeaceae; genus Hydrangea; species Hydrangea macrophylla. The sequence goes on along the minus strand of CM066986.1, from coordinate 78,841,911 downwards.
TCTCTCTCTCTCTCTCTCTCTCTCTCTCTCTCTTACTTCTCTCTCTCTCTTGATATCTACAGAAACCTCCAGCAACAGTGTTATGCTCTAAGGGAAAATATGATTTCCACGCTTCCAGAATAAAAGGTAAGAAAAAAGATGATGTGCAAAAGGAAATAAATCGTGATGCTGGAGAAGAGAACAGGAAAAGGAGGATTATTTATGAAAAAAAGGGAAGAGAAGCAATTATTGGAAGCAGCTAATGAGGAGATAGCTGATGCATTGTTACCAGAGGAGTTGCCAGATGAGGAGAAAACTGAGGAGTTATCTGCTGAAAATTCACCGGACGCGGAGCTAACTGAAGAGGAGAAGGAGAAGCAAGATGATGAAAAGCTAACTGAAGAGGAGAAGGAGAAGCAAGATGATGGGGAGACAACTGATGAAGTGTCATCGGCTGAGGATCCAACTAAAGAGGAATCATCATCACCGGCCAAGGAGCCAACTGAAGCTAGAGGAGTCACCCGCCGAGTAGTCAATTGAACCGAAGGAGGAGTCAACTGAATAGAATTCAAATTGACAATTATTTCCTGCATTTGTGTGAATCTGAAATTTTCTTCACATTAATTTCTATTCGAATCTGGAAACGGTCACTGTGATACTCTCTATTTTCCACGTAATGATTATCTATGGTTTGATATTTCGCGAGTCCAAATCTATGTTAAATCGTGAATTATAGATTTTTAAAATTAGTTTAAGAGCAATGATACACCCACTCCCTCAACAACACTCCCAACCACATTCAGCATATTCTTGCTATTGATTGCCCTTAATTCTGGTGGGTTCCACATGAATTTCACATAGGACTCACTGAAATCAAGGGACAGGATCTGCTGGATGTAGTTGAGGGTGTGATTGAGGGAGTGGGTTTATCATTATTGTTAGTTTAAATCCTTGAATCATCTGGAGAGTCTTGTTTAGTTGTGTTCCATAAATCGTTTCCTAAGAGACAGAGAGAAATTAGTACAAACTTATATGTATATATATCATCTATGTGGGGGGTCTCTTTTGACTCATGCATAATGTATGTATCATATATGTAAATACGTGTTTGTATATATATATATATGTTTATGTCGACATGTTCTTTGTCATCCCTCCCAAGAGACATGACCCTTTTCCTTTTATCAGTATTGACTTCCATGTGTTGATATATGGTCATGATATATATGATGTGTAATTTGAATATTTGTCAAATATTTGAAAATATGAAAAAAATTTGTTTTCAAAAATTGCATTTCAATCTGCTTCGCAAATATGAAACAGTGCGACTGTTTATGTACTATACAATTACCTTATCTATATACTCTGCAAAACTCTGTGGTTTCACACAAATTGAAATGGTGAATTAGGAACCCAGTAGTGGAAATATGTTAAAAGACCCACTTGACAAACATGTAGTTGGCACCGGATTCAGCTATTTACATTTTATTAAATACCCTCGATTTACCCACTCTATGCATGTGCCAATAAACACCATTAAATAACGTATATGCGTGCTAAAATGTAGTTAGCATTAACTGCCTATCGGGTGTTATACAGGATGATCATGCATGACCAGATTAAACAGAAGATTGATGAGTACCGAGAATTATGTAATGACATGAATATAGGGTACCAGAAGTGGAACTCAAATGTAATTGGTGTGTGAGAGAGAGAGAGAGGAACTAAGACAAAATATAGAACAAAGCCATATACAGACACTTCTTTATACTGATAATTCTCTACAAGAGAGAAGGAAAACAAAAACACCACCAATCAGTTGATACTTTGTTGCCACCACAAACACAATGTCTTTACTCTACAAAGAAGTGTGCGAACATGAAAAGATAGGATCTACTGGTAAACCCTTTATTCAATAACTAAAATTCTCATATAAAAGGGCAGCTTGGTGCAACTAAGCTCCCGCTATGCGCGGGTCCGGGGAAGGGTTGAACCCTTCATGACAACTAAAATTCTCATATAATAGATTTAAATCAATTAGTAACAAAGAAATAGTAGGTTGATGAAGGCAAATTTATAAACTATAGTTCTGATTCATTTACTTTTTCAATGGGGGTCAAATTGAGAAATCATGAATCTACATGAGATAGAGTCCAACCTAATAAAACCTACTAACCCATCCCAAGAACACACACACACACACACACAGAATTCTACTAGTGGGGGTGTGTTAGTGTCAACTATACATGGTTAATATTGTGGTTATGGGGCAGACCAAACAAAGGGTGATTCGGACCACTCTCTTCTACCTTCTTTTGCCTATTTTGTTCTTGAGAAAAAAAGGAAGTGATATCATGCCAACAATGGATGAATCTCATGGTATTGGTGAGTGGGTAAAGGGAAGATTGTCAAATGCTCGTCGATCATGTCATTAGTTGTGATACAGTGAATTCAGGGGATTAAATTTTTTTTTTCGAGATTTTAATTATGTTTATGTAATGGGAATTGCTATGTACACCGCTAATTTTGCTGTGTACATCGCTCAACTTTAAAAAAGTGAGAATTTTTAGAAGAAAAATGATTGAAATAAAGGAATTTGGGTGTACATAACAAATACACGGGTGTACATAGCAATTCCCTTAGGTAATTTGTAGAATTTTAAAAGTAATATATAAACTGACCCCTCCAAAATTTTAATTTCTACAAAATGATTCATGCTTATATACAATTGTAACACACATTGTGATAAGAGGTTAAATAATAGACGGATGATCCGTACTACCCCTCATTGACAGAAACCAATGCCCATTTAACACCTTGGAAGATTCTCCCTAAAATTGTGCAAAGCAAGAATTAACAAGTAGGGATGAATGTGCCCTTGCAAATTGGGGGACATGACTCATTATCATTCCACTCCATCTTAATGGCCACATGACCCCATGTTATTAGGTTGTTACACCATGTCAACTTGATGACGTGGTGGGATGGGCTCACTCAATAATTTCTCGTGTAATCCAAGTAACCACTTTACATGCCTGGGTCTCATTGTCACATTTGGATTTTTTGCTTTGGACTGGACAATTGGGGTTTGTTTGATAACCTAATTTTAAATACTAAAAATAAAACATTTCAGCACTTATTTTAGTTCAGTGCATTTGATAATATACTGCATATATATAAATAAAAACTCACTGAAAAACTTTAAGTCAAAAATTTTTACTGAAAATAATCACTGAATGCAAAACTCTATTTCAGTACTTGAAACACTATTTTCAGTACTATGATAAAATGATATTAAAATACAAGTAAGTAACCTAATATCATAGACACATGAATTTGTATGAAGTGATACACAGATTTGCAAATTCGAATCAATTAAATAAAAATCGAATAACGTATAAAATTGAACAATTCCTGCAACCAAACGCCCCCTAATGGAATTGTAATACAACTATTATACTTAGGCTCTGCTTAATAAAACTAAAAATTAAGTGTTGAATTTTAAGTAATAAAAATTTTAAGCGATTAAATTTGTAATACTGAAAACAGTGTTTCAAGTACTTAAATAAGCTGCATATATTCAAAGATTATTTTCAGTAGAGTTTTTTCACTTAAAGTTTTTAGTGGGTTTTTGATCACTTTTGCAAATAAGAAGTATATTATTACTAGGGAGAAGCCCATGCAAGGCACAGAGTAAAAAGATTAAATTTTAACACACACACACACACACATACACACACACACACACACACATATGTATGTATTTAGAATATTCAAATACGAAATTCTATGAAATTAATTTTCAAAAAATGAATTAAATTTATAAAATTTGAAATTAAATTTATTGGAATATTGTGTAAAAAAATTAAATTTATGAGCTTGTGTATGTGTGAATTAAAGTTATAGGTATGTGTGTGTAATTTATATTTATATATGTTTGTGCAATTCAATTTATTGGCATAGAATATTTGTGTAATTGTGTTAGTGCCATGTTTGGGAAGAAGGGAAAAAAATAAACCAAAAAAGCCCAAAATATGTTGTGCCAAACAAGGCACAACTGATTGTGTTCCTAACACTGTTCATGGAATAGTGTTAGGAACAATGTTTTTCCCCTTAGATTCTTTAATTAAGGTATGAGGAAACACACTGAAAATAAATAAGTGCTAAAATTTTCATTTTTTATGACTTAATTGAGTTATCAAACTCACTCTTGAATTACAAAAACACATTCACACATATAAATACATGCATATATAAGCGTGTAATACATGCCATACATTTATATGTATAAAATATATCTACATTAATATGTGTATATACCTAAAGAGAGAAAAGAATAGTATTTACAAGCTCTCAATGATGCCTATAAAAATACCCTTTGGAATTTGGATCATAAAACTTTGGTCGTCATCGTCTATGGCGTCACTAAATGGAGATTTCAAGGGTTTTTTTTTTGTTGGTGTGTGTGTTATATGGATTAGAAAGTCATCTTGTCCTTAGTGTCCTACTCCTACTACGGAATATAAATTTATTAAATTAAATCAAGAGATAAAAGGAACCAATGGGACTCACGGGTGAAAATGGTTACCAATTAAACGTAGGATTACACGAGAATTAATTGAGTGAGCCCATCACACCACGTCATCAAGTTGACATGGTATGACAACCCAATAACATGGGGCCATGTGGCCATTAAGATGAAATGGAATGATAATAAGTCATGTTCCCCTATTTGCAAGGGCACATTCATCCCTACTTGTCATAAGCTCCTAAATTTTGTTACCATATGACCTGATGTAATTGGGGCGTCACACCACATCAACTTGATGACGTTGTGTGACTGGTTCATAAAATAACTTATCTTGTTTTTTGGAAGAGAAGTTGGGCCAAACCCAATAAATGCGTAGCAGTAGTTAAATCAGGAGACTTTATTGTATGTACTTGTTAACTCTTGCTTTGCACAATTTCAGGTAGAATCTTCCAAGGTGTTAAATGAACATTGGTTTCCGTCAATGAGGAGTAGTACGGATCATCCGTCTATTATTTTAACCTCTTGTGATAAACCACAAGCCAAAAGTGAATTACTAACACTAGACCTTTAAACTCTCAAAACGGGCACAAAGCCTTACAAGTTACATAGTATGACTATAACATCTTTAATACAAAAACTCATGGCTCATGCTCGAAAACATATACTTCCTCCGTCCCATATTGAGAGTATCTTTTGAGAATTCCATCTTTCTAAGGGTTCTCTTTGATTGTGGTGAATGTTTTCCATTTTCCATTATTGTCCTTTTTAATTTTCAAAATTCTAGTGTCACACCAAAGAAAAAGTGGGAGAGTTTCATATAATAAAGGGCAAAGTTAGAACTACACAGTTAAAATACATTGACCAATCAAAGAGGACTCATAAAATGAGAAATCAAAAAATGGAATTAAGCACTCTTAATTTGAGACGGAGGGGGGGTATAACTAGATCGGAAAAAAATCGCTAGGCCTTATGGCACCATCAATATTTGATGTGGCAATAGAGGCACCCACCCTTAGTTGAAAAATCTTTTAAAAATTTCAGTGGCATAGATTGCTATGTCAATCAATCTTTACAAGGTGAACAAAATTGTAATCTGAGAAGATAAGAGAAACATAATATATGTATATATATACACACACATGTATTAAACTTGCCTTTAGAAGATATCGCATGAATGCAGTAAGGGTTTTTTGATTTGAGGCACTGTCTGCAGAAGGATTTGGTATCTTTAACGTTGTTATATAGATCATAAAATGACCAAATTGCCCTTGGGGGTTTACATATAAGAAGTTAACGTTGTTAAAGTTGTCAAATAATACCGAGTGATCTATGCCTGTGTTTTTTGACGTTTTGGATCCAATGGTAGGGTCCATTTGGCCTGAATATATTTGTAAAATGACAATTTTGCCCTTCAAACTTCAAAATACCATAACTTGTTAAGACTAAACTATAATAAACACCGTCAGAGCCTGTGAGCTAATATTTAAAATGAAGAACATTTGTGACCTAAAAAGTATATAGATCGTAAAATGACCAAATTGCCCTTAGGGCTTAAATATAAGAAGTAACATTGTTAAAGTCTTCAAATAATACAGAGTGACGTAATCCGAGATTTTTTTTAACATTTTGAATCTAATGGCGGGGTATATTTGCATGAATATATTTGTAAAATGACTATTTTACCCTTGTATATTTGAAATCCAAATCTTGTTAAGATTTAACCAGAATTAATCATTTTATGATCTATATACTTTTTAGGCATTTTGATTTAATCTTAACAAGTTATGACATTTTGAATTTTTAAAATAATCATTTTGCCCTTATGTATTCAGGCCAAATAGACTCCTCCATTGGATTTAGAATGTCGAATAACCTTAGTGTAAGTCACCCCGTATTATTTTAATACTTTAACAATGTTAACTTGTTACAAGTAAGCCCCAAGGATGATTGGGTCATTTTTATCATATGTATATATACACACACACATACTTATACGTTCCCAAATGTTCTTCATCTTAATATGAGCTCACAAGCTCTGACGATGTTCAATTCTAGTTTAGTCTTAATACGTTATAGCATTTTGAAGTATGAAGGGCAAAATAGTCATTTTTCAAATAGATTCATACCAAATGGATCATACTATTGGATATAGAACAGTCAAAAATCCTAGGGTTAGGTCACTCCATATTATTTGATGTCTTTAACAATGTTAACTTCTTATATGTAAGCCTTAAGGGCAATTTGGTCATTTTATGATCTATATACGTTTTAGGTTCCAAAATGTTCTTCATAATGACATCAGTTTACGGGCTTTAACGACGTGAAATTCAAATTTTATTTTAACAAGTTATGGCATTTTAAAGTTTTAAGGGCAAAATAGTCATTTTACAAATATATTCAGGCCAAGTTGATCCTACCATTGGATCCAAAACGTTGAAAAACTTTGGGGTAGGTCACTCCATATTATTTGAAGACTTTAACAATGTTAATTTCGTGTATGTGTAGACACCCCAATTTTGACCAAACGTCAAATCTAGGGATTGGTTACCTCTCAAAAGACCGATGATGACAATGGCCGGTGACATTCGAAGATTTTCCAGGAAATTCAAAATCTTCAATTGATTCTTCAAGACAAATTTCAAAATTAAAAATAGAAAATATAAAAAGGAGAAAGAAGAGAGAGAGTTTGGGTATTCGGGAGAAACCCGAATATTGAAGAACACATGAGGAAATCAGTCTGAGAATTTGCTCAATATATATATATATATATATATAAGAAGAGTTTTGAAAAGAAACATAAAATAAAAATGATGAAAAAGGAATTTTAAAATAAAGAGGAATTTTTTTAAAAGAAAAGGAGAAAAAGAGGAGGAATAATACATTTAGAGCATATATTATGGATGTATTCTTAATGGAATATATTACAAATACAAGTATTTTAACATAATTCGTCAATAATTAAGCTTATGTTAATATATATGTTGAAAATTAAAAAGTAGGACAAAATTCAGTTAGCCCTGGCATGCGACTAAGCCGGCGGCACTCACTCAATGAGTGCCGCCTGGCATTCAGCGAATGCCGCCTGGCACTCAGCGAATGCCGCCGGGAGCCGTCGAGTGCCGCTGGCTGTAACAGACTGCTTTTCTCACATGTTCTAGAAGAAATCTTTGCACATGGGTCTCCACCCGAATTTACCCATTTATCCTTGAGATGATGGCCTATATAAACAGACCTTCATCTTCATTGTGAGGGGACTTGAACTTTTGAATCAATATACAAACATATACAAGAGATATACTTGAGTTAAGAGAGAGAATTAGATATAGAATTGAGAAGAAGAGAAGAGTTTCTTGAAGAATTTGAAGAGTTTTGAGAAGAATTTGAAGATCTTGGAAGAACTTCACCAGAAATTGAAGAATTCTTTGAGGTCATAGAGGTAACCTCTTAATCCTTGGTAGAATTAAGCAATTCAATCACAAATTCTTAGATCTAGGAACTTTACACATTTTCAAAACCTCTCTTCTTACCTCATTTCATCACACACCACCAAGAATTTGTGATTGAATCTCATGATAATTTACTAATTTGGATCTAAATGAGCTTTGGATTTAAATGAATGGGTTGGTTTCAAGGTGTTTGTTCTTTTGATTTTTCTTAAGTAAACTTTGATTTCTAAATTCCAATTTTTCTTTGAAGATTCATAAATTTTCATGTAAATTTTCCTTTGAGTATTTCTTTTTTTTTTTTTTATTTGGTTGATCCTTTGATCTCCTATGATTTTATGATTCATATGGAGTTTAAAGTTGATCATGGTCATATCTACACATAGTTGGTGAGATACTAGTATCAACTCATGACTAGGATCTGTTACTATGAATCTTATGGAATTCATTCTATATTCCATAGAGGTTCATGTAGATCATAGTCTCATTTAATCTCCAAGGACCATTAATTTGAGAGGAGAATATGATTTCATGGCTATAATCTCCTCAAGGACCATATGTTTGGGAGAGGATTTGAGTGTAAGCTTTCATAGTTTGATAAAATTTAGGGAACTTGAATGTCTAAAAGTCTATTAGATTGAGTAAAACCTTGGGTATTCTTACTAGGACTCCATATTTGGAGATCTAAGTATGAGGTTCTCCAAGGTTAAATCTATGGATCACTTTATATTTCATCACTCATTTTAATGGTCATAATCATACTTGATCCTAGCTCTCTCTAGAGTCATGGATTAAGTTTGATTTGAAATATGAACATTAATTCAACATTGGTGCAGTGAATCCTTAAACCCTCTGTGATCAAAGATTTTTCATAAAATCATGGTCCATTGGAATGGGATGAGACCAATTGGAGAGTGTTCATAACTCATATAAGTATCTCTTTGACTGTTGTTTTGATAAGATTCCATACTTAGGACGGTTTGGGCTTATGATTTCCAAATAAGCAATTCTCTGTCCAAAATTTCAGAACAGCAAACCGGTTTTAAAATTGATAGATCAGAGCTCTAACCAAGTTTTCATGGCCTCTAATAATTTTTTAAAAGAACCTTAATGTGTTAGGAAGGTTCCCTAAAAAGAATGAAGCAATTCGGATTTGTTTGCTATTTTTAAAAAATAATACAAGATCTCTGGACAGAGAATTGTAAAATCCTGAGTGAGGTCTAGTGTTTCCCATATTCCCGGAGATCTAACCGTTGAAACCTTGATTTTCTTTTTGGGTTAGAAACTAGACTCACAGAGGAATAACATATCCAAAAATCATTAAGATCCAACTGTTGGAAGTATTTTATTTCTATTTTTGAAAATCTGGTTTGCTCTTTGTAATTCATAAAAAAACTGCTCCTGTTTTTGTCTAATCTTATTTATTTCAACTCAAATGGTCTCCTAATGTCTTGGAACCCAAATCATGTTTTGAATAATGATAATTTAGCTTAAATCCAGAGGCTAAGTGATCCAAATTAGTGAATAAATTCATATCTCATTCTTGTTCATAATCATTCATTCATTCATATACATTGATGCTTATAATTAGAACTAGTTCTTAGATAAAGTTGGACTTAGCTGTAAAGTTGGCCTTAGTTGAATCTAATTGAACATGACTTAGGATTAATTACTCTTTGATATTATATCTTGTCTAAGGCATGTGTACTAACCTTTGTTTTGTAGCGTATTTGAGGTACAACTTCTCATCCCTTCTCTAGTTTAATTCATTTCTTTGATTTTACTTGATTTTTTCAACCTCATGCGCAACACCGTAGAATTAGGATTTGCCTTATGTGTATATGTGATTAGAGACCTTTGTTTAGGACTTTCTTTTGCATGTATGCATTGCACGTTTAATATCGCTGCTGGATCCCAGGTAAGTTCTCTTGTTTCTTATTGCATATCATAATGCTTGCTAGTTTAATTATGTGATTTATGAATGATATTTTATCGTTAGCAATTTTACACCATTTCCAACATGCTTGTGTAATGTATATGTATATATGTATTAATTGAGGGCATGCTTAGATTATTAATTTGATTAAAAAGGATGTTGAGTAGAGGCCTATTGCGAGATAGGATGAAAGGGGGTGTTTTAGTCCGTCGGGCTCCTTCCCCTTTCATTCCATAATCCCCGGACCCAGTTTATCTTTGGTTTCACAAGAGATCAGTTGCTTTTAAAAATGGTTTCTTAATTTTCCTTTTAAAAATTAAGTGGCGACTCTTTCGTTTTGAGAATTTGGAAAAGAAGTTTTAAAAGAAAAGCTGTGGGTAAGATAAACTGCGATATCCACAATCTGGCGACTCTGCTGGGGATCGAACTCAGAATCTCTGGTTTCACAGAACAGAATTTTGATTTTGGGTTCACTCGAGGATTAGACTTAAAAGCATCATTTTAATCAAATTAATTAATTTTTGTGTGCCCGTTGCATTGCACTTGCATGTCTCGCCAGTCGATTGCACGGAACTATGACCTTGGAGGCTCGGGTCAACCCGGTCGGTCAAGCCATCATGGGGCCGTGTGATCACCCTTGATCTCGTACCATGTTTTGGTATATGAAGCATCCTATCGGGTGTGTGTCAAGGGTCCCTTTTTGACCAAAACCCGACCTATGCATGATAGCTTCTATAGAACCTTTCAATCTAGGAAATCAACTCTTGATTAAGATTATATGCTAGGAAGTTTTGTATGCCCGGAAGGGATTACTTGAGATGATGACGATACTTGATGGATGAGAGATGTATAATCTTTTAGTCACCTTTTAGCAATTTTTCCTTATGTTCCACGACATTTGGTGAAAATGCCGAACCTTGATTATAAGATTACATTTCTTATATCCTGTTAGCTAAAGCATCAATGACCTTGTATGCATCCAAATTCATGAAAAGTACGGTGATAATCCGATTGTGTGATCCTTCTATCCAAAAGATTTAAATTCACTTTTGAGAACAAAAAAATATTTGATAAACTATCATCCTTTATCCCAAAATGTTTTTCGGTCAAGCAAAGCTCCAAACTAACCCTTGTTAAGGTATATTTTCACATGATCATTTTCGAAGGAAAGATCCAAAAATCTTGGGAATTGTTTTTTAGAGAAATGCTTTTCAAATGAATTTCAAAGCAAAAATTCAATCAAATCATTTTTTGTTGAGGAATGTTTAACATCCTCATTTTCAAAAGAACTCTCGAGAATTGTTTTCAAAAGATTTTATCATCCAAGAAATGCTTTCCAAATAAATTTCAAAAAAATATATGTATACCCAATCATTGAAGGGGTAATGAGGATCACGAGTAAAAGGAGAGATTAGTGCACTTGACATGAATGAGGATTTTATGTGCTTATGTGCTTATGTGTTATAATTAGGATTTTCTTTTCTTTGGCATATAGAATAGGCACACACACACTTGCATTTCATCCGTGTACCATGTGTGCGGTGCATGCATTTAGCCACATCGAATCATCAAAGCATGAACATTTTGTCATTACATGCATGTGTAGCATACAAATTCACAACATCTTTTCTCCAATCAAGATCAAAATAGTTCTTCAAAAATTCCTTGCCTTCTGAAAATCAATTCTGCCTGCGGCCCTTCTTTTTTTTATGTCATGAACCCGTAGAAAGAATGGGACAACCAGATCCCCTAGTGAGGACGCTTCTAACCTTCTTGGGTTCGTCTTCTTGATTTTAGGAGAACATGAACCATCATCTTGAGATTGATCTGCCAATGGCCCTGAGAACTTTGGAGGAAAGAGTAAACAAGCTGCAAGCCGCTGTTGAGCAACAAGATTCGAGGGTGAAGGAATTGGAAAAGGTAATGCTTGAGTTCATTCAATTGCTGAAAGATCAGATGGCAAACGATGAGGTGAAAATGGATCAATTGGAAAAGAGAATAATTGATCGCCTAGAGAAGCAACAATGCCCATGTCCAAACCCACCCATGCATCAATGCCCATATCCAAATCTAACCATGCACCCAAGCCCAATCAATCACCAGAGCTCATATCTGGTCAATCACCAAATCCCACAGTCGTACTTGACCAATCTGCAAGGCCCATATCCAATCTCAAGCTCATATCCAAGCCTGACCCCATCCAGCCAAAAAGCTAATCCAAGCTAACATCCCAACTCAAGAAATCCTAGCCTAATCGCATATCCAAACCTAAAAGCCGGCTCAAGCTCAAAGTCGAGTCCAAAATCAAGCCAAACCCGCAAGCGAAGAATTTTCACCAACCTTGGCATGCCATTATCCATGGCCCTTGGTCACCTTATCAAGAGTGGTCACCTCAATCTCCTGGACCCAAGGCCACCATCAAATCCCTTACCCCTCAAATATGACCCATCATTATACTGCGCCTACCACCAGACCCCTGGCCACATGACCAATTATTGCATAAAACTCCGCCATGATATCCAAGATCTCATTGAGCAGAAAATGATCACTCCTTCGCTGAACCCACTGAGCAACATTTGGCATGACTTGCAATCCTTTCAATCCCAGTAATCACTGAGCACTCCCAAGGGATTTGTTGCCTCCACGAGTTCACAAAAACTAATTAGCCCTGACCCAATCAATAAAATCGAAAAAGGCATTGACAAAATTGGGTATGAGTCAGAGGAGGGCTGTTCTGCTAAAGAGTGGGACATAGACATGGATGATGTTCCCACACATATGCTAATGGAAAGTGTTGAGCCTGAAGGGTCAAATGATGCTAGTGAGGTGATAGTGTTTGGGAATACTGTTGCTGAAGCAAATGTGGATGCTTTTGGAAAATTAATAAATTGAAGATCATCTATGACACTCCAATTGAGACCAAAGTCGAGTCTAGTCCAGTTTGCAATCGACTTATGTCTAAATGTCGAGTCTTCTAGTTAGTCTATTATTGAGTTTATTGTCAAGTCTTCATTGAGTCAATCGAGTCGAGTGATGTAATCTTCCTTCTATCCTAGTTGAATAAAATGTCATTTTGCTTAAATAAATGTGCATAGTCGTGAATGAATGGATCATTAAGCCAAAAAAAAAATCACTTTTTTCAAATGATCATGGAAAATGCTTTGTTAATAAATCGTTGCATTGAAAAGGATCCCCAAGTGATCAAAGAAAATATGTGCCAAATCCAAAGAGGAGCAGAGAATTGATTAGCCTTACTTTAGGAATTTAAATATGCTCTTGCTCAATCTTGAAAAGATGAACTTGAAACTTCTTGAAGCTTGCTCACCATCCCTTTTCTCAAATACCAAGTCTAAAAGATGAGCCCAACCAGTCCAAAGCCATAAACTTGGTCCTTGATGGTAGCCAGACATTTTAAATGAACTTCGTCTTCCAAAAAAAGGGGGAAAGAGGGAAAAGAAAAAAATGAAAATGAAAAAAGAGCTCGCTAGGATGAAAACCCGAAAGGGCGCCTAGGCAAAAGTTAGAGCACAAAAAAAAGAGAGAGGAAAGAAAAAAAAAAAGAGCTCGCTAGGATGAAAACCCGAAAGGGCGCCTAGGCAAAAGTTAGAGCACAAAAAAAAAAGAAAAAAGATAAAAAAAGAGAGCTCGCTAGGATAAAAACCCGAAAGGGCGCCTAGGCAAAAGTTAGAGCAAAATAAGATGCGTGTTGATTTCAAAATCCGAATCCTAGCCAGTCAAAATCTGAAGAGAATAAGAGATAGTGAGAAAAGAAAGGAAAAGAAAAGAAAAAAAGTAGAGAATAAATAAGATTGAGAATTCTTGAGTACTTCAAAGTACATGAATTATCCTAAGAAAAGAAATTGGAAATGAAAAGAAAGATTTGGAAGTATCAATTAATTTTTTGTGAGAGACTCAATGGATAAGTGATAAGTGGACCTAAAACAATGCAGAAATATCTTTGAAAAAGATAAAGAGTAATTTGGAGGGCTGATATTACTATGTGAGTATGATAGAGTATGAGTAAAACATAATGTATTATGATAGTTGTAAAGATTGACTAGCTAGTGATAAGGTGAAAAGAATCAACTGCCACAAAACAAAAAAAGGGAAAGAAGAAAAGAAAAGAAAAAAAAAGAAGAAAAGAGGAAAAGAAAAAAAATGCATAAGAAGGAGAAGTAGTTCATCATCTTGTTCGAAAGCTACCACAAGAAATCTGTTTCAGAAAATCTGCCCAAGAAAGAGCATTCATTGGACCCATATGGAAACATGGCTCGAAAAGCCCACAAATTCTTGAAGCCTTATTCTTTCAAGACCTCCAGAGTTGCCGAACTACTTTGGACCTGATTCCCATTCAGGGATAAGTAGGCGAACCTTCCAAGGTTCTTGGTCCATAACCATCCCTAAACCATGAGCAACACCCTTTGTGCCTTTGGTTTCCTTTCTTCAGACTAGGGGCAAACTTGGGTAAGTTTGCCCGAAGCCACATATATATCGCCAATCCAGGGGCAAACTTCGTTTGCTGAACACCTCATTTAATCCCAAAAGCAATGCCTCCGAGTCCTACTCAAACTAGGGGCAAACTTCGTTTGCCAAAATCCCTCTATGTCAGAGAAAAGTTCTCGAGTAATCGAGTTTGTTTTGAATGGATTGAAATAGATCGTCTTTTATTCTCCAAGCTAAAGCACTAATCTGAAGCACACTCTGGATAGGCAAAGAATCAGCTAACTCAAAAAGAGAACCTTCAAAGTTTAGATTTGTCGGAAAGGTACTAACATTGTAAGATGATGAATAAATGAAAGGTAAGATGATACATTGTTCACGATGAAAGCACATTGATTCATAATAATACAGAGTTTGATTCAGTCGCTTGTGTAATCACTTTGTCAAGATTGTCCCCCTTTGATGAGTCAATAATGGTCTCAATTGTGTGGGTTTAAGATGATGAATAAAGATTTGAAGAGTCTCCATGAGTATCCCAAGAGCAATGCAAGCAGGATTTTTAAACACTATCATAACACAATACTAAAGTGGAAATATGAAGGGTCCAAGACTAGGGGCATAGGTGGCTTCCCTCATTAAAAAAAAAATCATCATCATTTTATTTATTTCAAGGGTCCGCAGATGCAGGAAATCATTTTCTCCAAAGCCCACTTTCGTGGCAAAATATCTTCGAAAGCCCATTCATATGGCACCCTCTCATCAAAAGTCCACTTTCGTGGTGACCACTATTATAAGCCCACTTTTGTAGCGACCCCATCACAAGCCCATTCACATGGCACTCTTTCATCGAAAGCCTACTTTCAGGGCAACTCTCGTTATAAGCCCATTTATGTGGCAGTTTCATCCATGAAAGCCCACCCCGGTGGCACTCTTTTAGCCAAGCCAACGCTCATGGCAAGTTCATACACATAAGCCCACTTTGTGGCAAACATACCTTATAAGCCCACTTCCGTGGCAAATCCACACTCATGACAAGCTCATCCAAACGAGCTCATTTCAGTGTCAAAGCTCCTCGTCAGTCCAGCACAAGTCATTAGCATCATCATTATAATCATCATCATCATTAATCAATCAAGTATTGGAGCCTTTGATTCTTTGAGTCTTTATGACTTCGATTTTGCAAAAGTTCAAAATTCTTCGAGTCCGCATGACTCTGTGTTTGTAAAAAATGGATTTTTTTTTTAGTCCGCGTGACTCCGTGTTTGTAAAATAATAATGTTTTGAGTCCGCGTGACTCCATTTGTGTAGAATATGATTCTTGAGTCTGCGTGACTCCATTAATATAAAAGAATGAGTTCTTGAGCCCGCGTGACTTCATATATGTAAGATATGATTTTTTTTAGTCCACATGAATCCGTGTGTGTAAAATTTTGAGTTCTTGAGTCCGCGTGACTCCGTGTTTGTAAAATAAGAATGTTTCGAGTCCGCGTGACTCCGTATTTGTAAAATAATAATGTTTTGAGTCCGCGTGACTCCATTTGTGTAGAATATGATTCTTGAGTCTGCGTGACTCCGTTAATATAAAAGAATGAGTTCTTGAGCCCGCGTGACTTCATATATGTAAGATATGATTTTTTTTTAGTCCACATGAATCCGTGTGTGTAAAATTTTGAGTTCTTGAGTCCGCGTGACTCCGTGTTTGTAAAATAAGAATGTTTCGAGTCCGTGTGACTCCGTATTTGTAAAAAATGGGTTTTTGAGTTCGCATGACTCCGTGTTAGTAAAAAATGAATTTTTGAGTCCATGTGACTCCGTGTTTGGGAAATGTGAATTTTTTAAGATCATATGACTCCCCTTTTGAAATAAAAAATGTTTTGATTCGAATTGACTCTCTATGCGGAGATAGAAATTCGTTTGAGTTTGATTGACTCATGATTTCTGGAAATAAGAAATTCTTTAAGTCCGATTGATTCCTGATTTGTTGAAATAGAATTTGTTTTGAGTCGAATTGACTCCTTATTCGGAGATAGAAATTCGTTTGAGTCTGATTGACTCATAATTTTTGAGAAATTTGAAATTCTTTGATTCTGATTGACTCCCAATTTTAGGATTGAGTCTAATTGACTCCCAGTTTTGTGAAATTGAATTTGCTTCGAGTCCAATTGACTCCTGTTTTTAGAAATTTGAAATTCTTTAAGTATGATTGATTCCTGAGTTTAGAAAATTGAATTTATTTGAATCTAATTGATTAAATGATTTTAGAAGGTGAATTGAATTGAAATGAGTCTGATTAATTCCTGATAAGTGGAATTTGAATTTGAAATTGAAATTGAGTCAAAGTGACTCTTGATTGGGCAAAATTTTTATTTAGGTTGACTCCTGTTTTTAGAAATTAGAAATTCTTTTGAGTCAGGTTGACTTATGATTTAGAATTAGAAATTCTTTTTGACTCTAGATTTTCGAATTTGAAAAGAATTGAGTATGATTGATTCCTTGATTTTAAGAATCTAAGTTGATTTGAGTCTGATTGACTCTTGATTTTAGAAGAATGAATTGATTTGATTTTTGTTGATTTTAAGAATCTAAGTTGATTTGAGTCTCATTGACTCCTGATTTTAGAAGAATGAATTGATTTGAGTTTGGTTGATTTTAAGAATCTAAATTGATTGGAGTCTGATTGACTCCTGATTTTGAAAATTGATTTGATTTAAGTCTGAATGACTCCGATTTTGAAAAACATGAATTGACTTGAGTCTGATTGACTCCTGATTTTAGAAGAATGAATTGATTTGAGTTTGGTTGATTTTAGAATCCAAATTGATTGGAGTCCGATTGACTCTGAATTGTTGAAAATTGATTTGATTTAAGTCAGATTGACTCCGAATTGTTGGAAATTGATTTGATTTGAGTCAGATTGACCCCGGATTTTGAAAATTGAGTTGACTTTGAGTTTGCTTGACTCCAAATTGTGAGAAATTAAGCCAATATGATTCTGATTAACCCTCAATTCTAGAGATGAAAGTGGATACGCATCTTAGTGCTCCCAGATTTAGGGAAATTTGAAAATGAACCTCGAAAAAGAAAGTAACTCCAAAAATAGGAGTCAGGAGTTAAATCGAGTCGACTTTGACTTTGCCTCGTGAAATGACACATTTGCATCTTTGGTTTCCGCAAACAAATCTGCACTGACCCTAATGTTGCTACTTGATTCGACTATGGAGAGTAAGGCATGAAGTGTCTCAGTCGATCAGATGATTTTGGGAGATTATGGAGCGTAAGGCATGAAGCGGCTCAATCTTTCAGCGTGCTACCTGATTCGGCAATGGGATCGATCAGATGATTTTGAGAGATTATGGAGCGTAAGGCATGAAGCGGCTCAACCTTTCAGCGTGCTACTTGATTCGACAATGGAATCGATCAGATGATTTTGGGAGATTATGGAGCATAAGGCATGAAGCGGCTCAATCTTTCAGCGTGCTACCTGATTCGACAATGGAATCGATCAGATGATTTTGAGAGATTATGGAGCGTAAGGCATGAAGCGGCTCAATCTTTCAGCGTGCTACCTGATTCGACAATGGAATCGATCAAATGATTTTAGAGATTATGGAGCGTAAGGCATGAAGCGGCTCAATCTCCCAGCGTGCTACCTGACTTGGTTATGGAATGTAAGGCGCAAGGCGCATCTCAGCTAAACAGACGATTCTCAAAGCATATACGAAGATTGCATACAACGTTGGTGATGATATCACAATAGGATAATTCAACGTATAGGGTGCATTTCTGGTGTTAGGAAGCAGCATGATTCAGTATCATCACGATCGGGAGCATGGGACACCAATTTGTTGAGCATATGCATCACGATAAGATAGGAGCATTCATCTGTGTGACTACCTGTGCTTGCGTATCGTCGTCTCTTGCCCGAACTTCGTCTTGGTCTGATTCCCGATGGGATACGTAGGCAGCTCACCCTCGAGCACGACCAGCACTTGGCTATCTGCGCACCCGATTTTGCAACGCACTTTTGTTTTTACCTGGATTCGACTGTTTGGTCAAAGGCTTGTCTTTCACACAGGCTTTGACATTCACTTGTGATACGCGTTGCTTCACAAGCTCTGTCAAAGAGGGGCAAACTGTAGACACCCCAATTTTGACCAAACATCAAATCTAGGGATTGGTTACCTCTCAAAAGACCGATGATGACAATGGCCGGTGACATTCGAAGATTTTCCAGGAAATTCAAAATCTTCAATTGATTCTTCAAGACAAATTTCAAAATTAAAAATAGAAAATATAAAAAGGAGAAAAAAGAGAGAGAGTTTGGGTATTCGGGAGAAACCCGAACATTGAAGAACACATGAGGAAAGAAGAGAGAGAGTTTGGGTATTCGGGAGAAACCCGAACATTGAAGAACACATGAGGAAATCAGTCTGAGAATTTGCTCAATATATATATATATATAAGAAGAGTTTTGAAAAGAAATATAAAATAAAAATGATGAAAAAGGAATTTTAAAATAAAGAGGAATTGTTTTAAAAGAAAAGGAAGAAAAGAAAAGGAGAAAAAGAGGAGGAATAATACATTTAGAGCATATATTATGGATGTATTCTTAATGGAATATATTACAGATACAAGTATTTTAACACAATTCGTCAATAATTAAGCTTATGTTAATATATATGTTGAAAATTAAAAAGTAGGGCAAAATTCAGTTAGCCCCAGCATGCGACAAAGCCGGCGGCACTCACTGAGTGCCGCCTGGCACTCAGCGAATGCCGCCTGGCATTCAGCGAATGCCGCCCGGCACTCAGCGAATACCGCTGGGAGCCGTCGAGTGTCGCTGGCTGTAACAGACTGCTTTTCTCACATGTTCTAGAAGAAAACTTTGCACATGGGTCTCTACCCGAATTTACCCATTTATCCTTGAGATGATGGCCTATATAAACAGACCTTCATCTTCATTGTGAGGGGACTTGAACTTTTGAATCAATATACAAACATATACAAGAGATATACTTGAGTTTAGAGAGAGAATTAGATGTAGAATTGAGAAGAAGAGAAGAATTTCTTGAAGAATTTGAAGAGTTTTGAGAAGAATTTGAAGATCTTGGAAGAACTTCATAAGAAATTGAAGAATTCTTTGAGGTCATAGAGGTAACCTCTTAATCCTTGGTAGAATTAAGCAATTCAATCACAAATTCTTAGATCTAGGAACTTTACACATTTTCAAAACCTCTCTTCTTACCTCATTTCATCACACACCACCAAGAATTTGTGATTGAATCTCATGATAATTTACTAATTTGGATCTAAATGAGCTTTGGATTTAAATGAATGGGTTGGTTTCAAGGTGTTTGTTCTTTTGATTTTTCTTAAGTAAACTTTGATTTCTAAATTCCAATTTTTCTTTGAAGATTCATAAATTTTCATGTAAATTTTCCTTTGAGTATTTCTTTTTTTTTTTAATTTGGTTGATCCTTTGATCTCCTATGATTTTATGATTCATATGGAGTTTAAAGTTGATCATGGTCATATCTACACATAGTTGGTGAGATACTAGTATCAACTCATGACTAGGATCTGTTACTATGAATCTTATGGAATTCATTCTATATTCCATAGAGGTTCATGTAGATCATAGTCTCATTTAATCTCCAAGGACCATTAATTTGAGAGGAGAATATGATTTCATGGCTATAATCTCCTCAAGGACCATATGTTTGGGAGAGGATTTGAGTGTAAGCTTTCATAGTTTGATAAAATTTAGGGAACTTGAATGTCTAAAAGTCTATTAGATTGAGTAAAACCTTGGGTATTCTTACTAGGACTCCATATTTGGAGATCTATGTATGAGGTTCTCCAAGGTTAAATCTATGGATCACTTTATATTTCATCACTCATTTTAATGGTCATAATCATACTTGATCCTAGCTCTCTCTAGAGTCATGGATTAAGTTTGATTTGAAATATGAACATTAATTCAACATTGGTGCAGTGAATCCTTAAACCCTCTGTGATCAAAGATTTTTCATAAAATCATGGTCCATTGGAATGGGATGAGACCAATTGGAGAGTGTTCATAACTCATATAAGTATCTCTTTGACTGTTGTTTTGATAAGATTCCATACTTAGGACGGTTTGGGCTTATGATTTCCAAATAAGCAATTCTCTGTCCAAAATTTCAGAACAGCAAACTGGTTTTAAAATTGATAGATCAGAGCTCTAACCAAGTTTTCATGGCCTCTAATAATTTTTAATAAGAACCTTAATGTGTTAGGAAGGTTCCCTAAAAAGAATGAAGCAATTCGGATTTGTTTGCTATTTTTAAAAAATAATACAAGATCTCTGGACAGAGAATTGTAAAATCCTGAGTGAGGTCTAGTGTTTCCCATATTCCCGGAGATCTAACCGTTGAAACCTTGATTTTCTTTTTGGGTTAGAAACTAGACGCACAGAGGCATAACATATCCAAAAATCATTAAGATCCAACCGTTGGAAGTATTTTATTTCTATTTTTGAAAATCTGATTTGCTCTCTGTAATTCATAAAAAAACTGCTCCTGTTTTTGTCTAATCTTATTTATTTCAACTCAAATGGTCTCCTAATGTCTTGGAACCCAAATCATGTTTTGAATAATGATAATTTAGCTTAAATACAGTGGCTAAGTGATCCAAATTAGTGAATAAATTCATATCTCATTCTTGTTCATAATCATTCATTCATTCATATACATTGATGCTTATAATTAGAACTAGTTCTTGGATAAAGTTGTACTTAGTTATAAAGTTGGCCTTAGTTGAATCTAATTGAACATGACTTAGGATTAATTACTCTTTGATATTATATCTTGTCTACGGCATGTGTACTTACCTTTGTTTTGTAGCGCATTTGAGGTACAACTTCTCATCCCTTCTCTAGTTTAATTCATTTCTTTGATTTTACTTGATTTTTTCAACCTCATGCGCAACACCTTAGAATTAGGATTTGCCTTATGTGTATATGTGATTAGAGACCTTTGTTTAGGACTTTCTTTTGCATGTATGCATTGCACGTTTAATATCGCTGCTGGATCCCGGGTAAGTTCTCTTGTTTCTTATTGCATATCATGATGCTTGCTAGTTGAATTATGTGATTTATGAATGATATTTTATCGTTAGCAATTTTACACCATTTCCAACATGCTTGTGTAATGTATATGTATATATGTATTAATTGAGGGTATGCTTAGATTATTAATTTGATTAAAAAGGATGTTGAGTAGAGGCCTATCGCGAGATAGGATGAAAGGGGGTGTTTTAGTCCGTCGGGCTCCTTCCCCTTTCATTCCATAATCCCCGGACCCAGTTTATCTTTGGTTTCGCAAAAGATCATTTGCTTTTAAAAATGGTTTCTTAATTTTCCTTTTAAAAATTAAGTGGCGACTCTTTCGTTTTGAGAATTTGGAAAAGAAGTTTTAAAAGAAAAGCTGTGGGAAAGATAAACTGCGATATTCACAGTATGCAAACCCTAAGGGCAATTTGGTCATTTTACCATATATGTACTTTTTAGGTCCCAAATGTTCTTTATCTTAAATATAAGCTCACAGGCTCTGACGACGTTCAATTATAGTTTAATCTTAACAAGTTATGGCATTTTGAAAATGAAGGGTAAAATAGTCATTTTACAGATAGATTCAGACCAAATGGGCCATGCCATTAAATCCAGAACCTCGAATAACTTTTGGGTATGACACCTTGTGTTATTTGAAGATTTTAACAATGTTAACTTCTTATATGTAATCCCCAAGGGCAATTTGGTCATTTTACAACGTATATATTTTTTAGGTTCCAAAATGGTTTTCATAATAATATGAGCTTACAGATTTTGATGACGTTAAATTCTAATTTTTTTTAAACAAGCTATGACATTTTGAAGTTTTAAGGGTAAAATAGTCATTTTAGTAGTTATAAAATTTTGACACAAAAAAAAAAAAATTGTTTACCAAACGCATTTTTTTGTTCTCTCTTTTTAAAAAACAAAACAAAGTTACCAAACATATTTTTTATTTTCTTTTTTTAAAATGAACACAAAAATTTCTAACACAAAAACAAAAAAATGAAATGGTTATCAAACAGGGCCAAAGTATATCATCTAATTTTGGGGGTTCAACATCCTACACTGATTGGAACTTTTAATTTCCGGAACGGTTTTACTTTGGTCGAGGCACCCGTCACTTGTAGTGATTTATCATTCAATGAAAGACTGAAAACTGATCCGCTGATATTCATCCAATTATCATATTTGCGACTTACAGTAGTATTTATACATAAGTGAAGCATTTTTTGATGCCTTCTGACAGTGTTTGGACAATTTTCATCTTGTTAACTCGCAGGTTTAAGGAAAACAGAAAGTTTGTCCCCCTTTTATGTTGATTCAATGGAGATTGCATGTGTTGTTTAGCATAGGTGTGCTCTTGTTTCTCTTGATTAATTTTTATGTGATTCTTTCTTATCTTTTGATCAATATTATTTTTTTCTTGGATAACTTAGTTCGATAATGTTGCATGAAATAATAGGACGAGGAAAGGGCATTGGCCGCACAAGATGCGATATGGCAAGAAGAATTCATTAAAAATATTGCTCAGATGGATCGTATGTTGGGACGACTTAATGTGGTAGGATTTTTACATTAGAAATTGTACCATTTTTAAGTTCACAGTCACCACCTAAAATCTTTTCAATGATAACAATTCAAAACTTCTGTTCCTCACACTTGGCCTTGATAGACACAAGCGTAGGGCTAGCCGCTCTTATCTATCATCATTCAAAAACAAACAAGGTGGATGAAAGTATTACAAATTCTCTTACCAAAATTCAAAAACTGATGGAGGAAGAAAAAAGAGAAGTAAATGGTGGAAAGTGTAGTTTAATGTTTATTTTTAATTATTTGTACGATGAATTTACTTGTAAATTGTTGAATATCTAATATTAGTGTAGGATTAGTTGTTGTAATTAAGTAACTATAGCAAGCTTTTTATTAAGTTATTGCAATGTTTTGGTTAGTTACCACATGTGACTTTCAAAGAAGATATGATAGGAACAAATTGATCGTCCAAATTTTTATTTAAACTTCACTTTTGAACATAATAGATCAAAGACACTGTAATTCTGAAAACAGGAATGTAAGGCTAAGAACTGCTCTCAGTTTTGATATATTCTACTTGTACAAAAAATGAGGAGAGGCACTGTATTTCTTTTCTTTTTTGGGAAAATGTATTCATGTTGTGAAAACATGATTTAGCTTAATTTTTTTTTGTTTAAAGTGGGCTTGCATTGATTGTGTATTTACAAAAAAAAAAAAAAAAAAAAAAAAAAAACAAATTGAAACAAAGCAAGTGAGAAAAAATAGTACCCGATGAAAAAAAAAAAGACCAAAAAAAAGTAGATTTGCAGGAAAAAAAAGAGATCTAAAAAAACAAATCTGAAAATGAAGAAAAAAAAACGACCCGAAAAAAAAAAACAGACTTGAGAATGAAAAAGAAAAAAAAATTAGGATATGAAAAAAGAAAAGAAAAAAACGAGATCTGAAAAAAAAAAAATTAATAAATTTTTTGTCCCAAAAAGTTATCTCAAACTTCTAATCTCACTTAATACCCCCCCTCTCGATAAAAAACTAGTTCAGAACTATTTTATCATGTCCGATAGCGCCACCAAATGTCGGATAGGATAAAAGTTATATGCCTCTTATCGTGACCACCCAAAAGGTGTAGTGGTTGTGTTATGATTATTAAATTAGGAAACTTCTCTGTGTCCGAAAAATATAATATAAATAAAAATAAACTTTTAAAAAACTTTTACTGTATTGTAGATGATTTTGCATAGACTTGTACAGAATACTTGGAATTCCCTAGACTTAAATGGAATCATTAAACTCTTTAGAGTCTTTTAGAGACTTGTACATAATATTATAAGTATAGGGTGACCTTCTAAAAAGGTTACTTTATTTGGATGTCCAAAACTTTTAAAATAATCATGAGTTTCTATTCCTTTGGATGATTGCCCCTTGTATAAATCCTGGCCAATGTTCGTACTATCTATTATTTATAAGTAGGGTGACCTTCATCAAAATTATTCAAGAATTAATTAGTTTTTCGAGAAAAAACTACACTTCGTAGAATTATGCAGATTATTGACCAAGTAATAAAAAGTGTATGGTTATGTGCTTTCTCTACTTCTTCATCTCTTTTATCGTCAAATATGAAAAGCCTACTTAAGTCTTGTAACACGTAAAAGATAACCCCCTGCGCCAAATTAATCTTAGACCAGCCCCTGATTTCAATGTCTTTTTTTTGTCATAAGCAAATCACTTCTTTTCTAACAATTCATGCTATGTCTAGGTGACATGTATGTGATGGAGATATAGTCACAATGCATCACAAAACTGTTAATGTTAATTGTATTTTTACATTAGAAGATGATACTCCATTACTCCGTGCTCTAAGAGTATTCTCTCTCTCTCTCTCTTGACTAAACTCGAAAGGAACTTCTCTCTGTTTCTCTCATTCTTTTGACTCTGGAATCCCCCATCTGTGTGTGTGTGTGTGTGTGTGTGTTTTTGGTCGTCCCACTCTCGCACACACAAACCGACTGGCTGTTAGGCATTGACTGGTAGTTGAGTACTATGAGAACACATCATTATTGCCAATCGTTTTTGGACCCTTCTCACCTCTCTATGGTATAAATTTAAATAAATACATATACTATACCCAGTCACATTGAGAGATATCTAAGATTTCCTTTTAATCTAAACTTCATTATTTATATATATATCATTGTTTATACATATTTTTAACGATTTTTGAGGGGGTTTTCTCTATCATAAAATATGCCTCCTC
Source organism: Hydrangea macrophylla (assembly GCA_033977485.1). Classification (NCBI taxonomy): domain Eukaryota; kingdom Viridiplantae; phylum Streptophyta; class Magnoliopsida; order Cornales; family Hydrangeaceae; genus Hydrangea; species Hydrangea macrophylla. The sequence goes on along the minus strand of CM066986.1, from coordinate 78,816,708 downwards.
AATCATCAGGAATTGTTCTTGTTCTTCCATGATCTATTTCTTCTTCCTTTTTTTTCGTCCTTCTTTATTTGTCTCATCTTTGAATTTGTAAGTTTTTCTTAGTTTCTTCTCCACATATTTGAGATCACATACTGATTTGGTTTTGATTATTTAGTTATTATCATTTTATTTATTTTGTCATCTAATTTTTTTGAAAATAGTATTGATTCTTTTAATTTCTTCCCCTCTTGTGAACTTGCAGGTTTAAGAAAAAAGTGAAAGTTTGATGGCATGAGTATGGCTGCTATCAATCGTTGTATATCCAAACTTAAGGTTATAATTTTCATTTTTTTTTTCTGATTGTATATTGAAACTTTTTGTTTGTTCTAACCTTAAATTTTTGTATATATATAGGTTGCTTCATTGGCCTGCTTTTCATCAAAACCAGAGACCAAATTCTTGAAGTGGCCCAAATACTACAGAGTACTTGTCAATGATTTGACTGTGTGGCGAAATGAAGATCCATCTAGAAAAACGAAGGACTTTTTCACAAGTCCCGAGCGTCATAGGTCGTTTAGAAAAACCACTCTCCAAATGCTAAACAAGGAGATGGAATATCATAAGAGAAGAGGAGGCCGTTTTCCAAAATTGATCCATATAGAGGATCAAACCTTTACGAAAGACAAATTCAAAAGCTATGTAAAAGAAACTGGCCTAACCGATGACATTATATCAATATTAGAATAGGTTAATTTATGATTCAAGCTTTTAAATGTATTTTTACTTTAAATATAATTTTTGTTGTATTGATGATATAAAATCAACAATGCAGAGCATGTGCAGCGGCAGCAGCCGCAGCGGCGGCGGCAGCATCAGCGGCGGCAGCCGCGGCCGCAGCCGCGGCTATAGAGGCAGCAGCCGCGGCTAAAAACTAAAGTAAAAATAACGGAATCTGTTAAAGTGACAATGAAATAACAAAAATATCCTCATATACAGGGGTGTGACTTGAACAAAGGTTAAACTACAGGGGTAAAATGAATCTTTATAATGAATTTTAAACACCTTCCGTCCATTTTGATGGAAATTCTAACGCTTTCACTTTAGTTTAAAAGTATAAGGGGGGTTTTTGATACTTTTCAAAGTATATGGGTGATTTGAACAATGCTCAAAATACAGGGGGTAAAATGTAGATTTCCTTTTTCATTTTTTAATATCTTTTTTTTATGATCTGTATTTTAATCCTTTCATTCCTTTAGTGGAGATTGCATGTGTTATTGCTCGTACCTTGGGGCACGACGCAAAAACAAAGGGTACGTGAAGTTGTCGTAAATCAATACATTATTTCAATTTCACAAATCACATAACATCTGCCATTGAGAAGTGAAAGCATACAGGTAGAGGAAAAAAAATGTACGGCTCCCCCAATTTAACTAATAAAAACAATTTAACGGATAGACATAATAAAACTTACTTATTCTCCACCCAGGGACGGATCTAGTTTAGGGGGTTCGGATGCAGAGCTCTCGAAATTTTAAATGCTGAAAATTTTAAGCGATTGAATTTGCAATACTGAAAATAAAATTTTCATTATTGAAATAGGTTGCTCGTGTCTCGAGGTGCTGCACTTCATTAGTTAACTCGAGGCCAAATTTCTCTCTCTCCCTCTCTTACACTGTAAGTAATAGTTCTTCTTCTCTCTCTTACTTCTCTCTCAACACAACTCCCAACTACTCCAATATTCTGTCTCTCTCTCTCTCTCTAACACAAGTAATATTCTGTATCTTATTTCTCTTTCTCTCTCTCTCTCTCCCTCTCTCTCTCTCTCTCTCTCTCTCTCTCTCTCTCTCTCTCTCTCTCTTTATATCTACAGAAACCTCCAGCAGCAGTGTTATGCTATAAGGGAAAATATGATTTCCACGCGTCCAGAATATAAGGTAAGCAAAAAGATGCGCAAAAGGAAATGAATCGTGAGGCTGGAGAAGAGAACAGGAAATGGAGGATTATTTATGAAAAAATAGAAGAGAAGCAATTATTGGAAGCAGCTGATGAGGTGATAGCTGATGCAGTGTTACTGGAGGAGTCGTCGGAGGAGGAGAAAACTGAGGAGTTATCTAATGAAGATTCACCGGTAGCGGAGCTAACTGAAAAGGAGAAGGAGAAACAAGATGATGAGGAGATAGCTGATATGATGTGTAATTTGAATATTTGTCAAAGATCTGAAAAAATGAAAAAAGTCTGTTTTCAAAAATTGCATTTCAATCTGCTTCGCAAATATGAAACGGTGCGACTGTTTATGTACTGTACAATTACCTTATCTATATACTCTGTAAAACTCCTTGGTTTCACACAAATTGAAATGGTGAATTAGGAACCTTGTTGTGGAAATATGTTAAAAGACCCAGTTGACAAGCATGCGGTTGGCACCGGATTAATCTATTTACATTTTATTAAATACCCTCGGTTTAGACTGAATACTTGCATTGTAGGCACCCATTCATTTGAATGTCCAATTTTGGAGTTATGATGTTTTGGATAATTACATTCTGAACATACATGTTTATAGTGGTAAATGCAAGAATGTTTTTATATATATATATATATATATATACATGTTATACATACTGTGCTTTTAAAGAATATTTGCCCCATCTATATTATGCCTTGTTGTATATGGTCTATCTACGTATGTTATTTACACGTACCATTTAGGGGTTGTTTGTAAATTAAGGTGCACTAATACATTGATTTCTGTATACATACATTTATATATATATATATACATAGGTTCATTTTCACAGATATACAGATATATAATACAACCACATTAAATAGAGGATTAATAAATGTTAAATAATAAGACAAACCATTGTCGATTTTTTAAGAAAAATGAGGAAGTGATTAATTAGTGGATGCATATCGTATCCTTGTTGCTAACTGATGGTCTAATTCTTTATTTGAACGTCAACGGAGGAGCTTTCAGTTTAAGATGTGGGATGGGAATCCCACTAAAGCTAAACACTACTCCATAACTCCACTCCTGCATTCCAGAATTTGCTTTTGGGACCTAATCTGGTCAAGTGATGTGACTTGATCTTTTCCTATTTCCTTACTCACAAAACCAAATGACGTGGCCAGTTTCCATTGGGTTCCGTACAAACTATTATGCACAACTGATCCATCTAAAACTTTATCTAATAATATGATATATATATATATATGTATAGATTGATAGTGAATCGGCTTGTTCAAATGAACAGAGTCAATAGCAGTTTGCATAATAAGAATTCAGTTTTGATTCAAAATAGAAAACCAATTTTTAGTTTTTATAGTTAAGAGACTTATACGAGTATTGCTTCATTGTGTTTAGTGTACGTATCACTTCATTAAATTGGGTTGCCATTGATTTTGGGACATGTTTAAAAAATTAATATTAATTGATTGTTCTAGATTGCAATATTATCTAGGCTCATGGATATAAGAATTGGTTTGTGATAGAGCAAAATCACATAATCTTGGAAACTTTAACAAATGTTGTGATAGCCCATATATAAAACTAACATTCATTCATTTTAAAAGAATAATTTAGAGAATATTACATAGTTCATATATACATACAGAGTGTGTCAAACGTCTGAGAGAGTACAAAGACAAGTATGGTTCGCTGGAACCTTATTATTATAGTAAGGGGAGATCGTTGTATCCTGGGAGACAAATACTACAAATCCGCGAGCACCAATGCGGGGCATAATTGACTTAATGACATAGTGTCCAACAGGACCAACATTAGACTCGATCTAATATTCGTATCACATCTAAACCAGGTTTTGTTTTATTTACAGTATTTTTATTTGTGTGTTTTGAGATTTAAGATTTATACGTACCAAATATTTTGGATAATATGCACCTTTAGTAGTTTAGAATTATATTTCACTATGAACCTCAAATCGCACATTTTAAACATGTGAGATCGATCCTAATGGAGCAGTCCTATTATTAGGTCGCAGCCAAATTTATCGAAAAATCAAAATTGATGCACACGATAACCTTCCATTCTATTTCTATGCCTGAATTTCCAGTAGGTTGGCACCAAGGTCCCGTACGCCTCTGGCGTATATATGTTCGAATTTCTTCTTTCCCATTAATAATAATAATAATAATAATAATAATAATAATAATAATAATAATAATAATAATAATAAGAAGAAGAAGAAGAAATGACTCTTACAACACTATGGGTAAATACAACATAAAAGTCACATTACATGTCTGTTAATATTCAGTTTCTTCACTGCAATGGCAATCACCAACATCACTTGCTCCACTTTTATAACTTACTTTTCTAAATTATTATGCAAATTTTACTTAGCTTCCCAAACTACCCTTCCTTGTAATCAACCCCAAAACAAAACAAAAAAAGAAATTGCAATAAATGGGCAATTGTTAAAAGTATGTGTAGATTCTTTTTGTCTGTTTATGCAATAGTGAACCAAATTAAAATAGCTGAGAAAAAAAAAATCCCCAAGATCATAAATGTAAAGTAGCAATCATAGGCCTAGGGCCTAGGCCTCAATGGGGGTAGGTTCATATGGCGTCTGTGCAGTGCAGTGGACACTAGAGTGTGGGACAAAATCAGGTGATTTTGTGGACCCCACCCAAACTGAATCCAGGAGCTTTCGCTTTTTGCCTCTTTGAGACTGTTTGGCGTGGAGATTTGTTTAACTACTAATCTTAGCATTATCTAACTAATACAATTAGTTAAGTTATTGTTTAACTAATTAATTTTTAGTAATCATTAATGATACTCCGTATGTGTGTAACAAAATAAATAAGGGTGATTTAGATTTTAGTCCATCAAGCTCTACCTATCTAGAAATAGATCCATTTTAAAATTGAATCTATAAATTAGTCCCTCATCTATTTTAAGGACATATATACCCCACTTCTATAAATCAGGGTTTTGAAATTCAAAATTCAGATTTATTATACATATGTATATATATATAGAGAGAGAGAGAGAGACAGAGAGAGAGAGAGAGAGAGAGAGAGAGAGAGAGAGAGACCCACTCCCATAATCATGGTTTTGAAAATTCAAAAACCAGATTTATTATGTGTATATGTAAAATATATATAGAGAGAGATACGGAGTAATTAACATAGATAAATTATGCAAGTGAGACAAAAAACAGTGACGAATTCCTCACTTTAAAATACGTCAGAAATGAGAGTTTAAAACAGTGAGAAATCCGTCACTCGAAAATAGAGAGAAATTCCTCACTTTAAAACACAATGAGATAAAAAAATAGTGAGAAATTTTATCTATAATGGTTAAAAATTTCCACTTTTTGGGGAGAAATTCTTAGTTCTACAATTTTAATGGAAGTTTAGTAATACAAATTACTCACAGTTATGGATAAATTTGAAGAGAAAATTTCTCACCAAAAAAAAATTCTCAACCTTCCTCTGCATCAGAAACCTTTGTTGCTTGATAAACTCCTTAGTGCACTGATCTTCTATTGTTCTAATAGACGTTGTAAATGCTTTTTCGTCGCCGTACCGGTGATTCACCATCTCCGATCGCCTAAGTACCAAACAAGGCTTCACTTAAATTTATAAAATCACAGAAACTTGCATGGATTTGATGATGACCATATACATTCTAGGACTTGTATTGTTTAATGATAGATCAATACCACAAGTAGATAATACTTGTGGTAAAAGCACAAAATCTTCTTGAACTTTATCGGCTCCATCTGTTGTGCTTATCAATACCACAAGTTGATCAATACCACAAAGTAGATAGATAGATAGATTGATAGAGAGAGAGAGAGAGCGAGCGAGAGAGAGAGAGAGAGAGAGAGAGAGAGAGAGAGAGAGAGATGAAGGGGTAGAGGAAATCTGTAGAGAAATAAAGTAGAGAGAGAGAGAGAGAGGTGAGATAATGAGAGCGAGAGAGAGAAACATATGTTGCATTTAAATTGGGTTTCCAATTAGAAATCCCTAACTTCAAGTTGATGATATATACACATATATGTATATATCTAATGAAGGGTAATTTTGTCCAAATAAAATACAGATATTTGGGAAAAATGACTAATTTCTATGTTTTCTTAATAAAAAGAGTGAATTTAAGAGATTAAAAAGTCAAATACACTAAATCTTTCTTTGACCCATTATGAGGGACTAAATCTTATACTTCTAAATAAACAAAGTTTGTGTTCAATATTAATATAAGAGCATATTATAAAAATAAAATAAAAAAATAATATAAGAGTAATACAACAATATGGTATAATTGTCTTTCGTAATGCAAAATTACTTTTGCATTTCTGCACCCCAACACTTACACAATCTATTCTAACACCATAAACACATTTACAATACATCACCTAAACACAACAACTAATAAAATCAATTTTAACTGTACTTTATTTTGACAAAAGCTATCACATTTGCAAAGCACAAGCTACCCCAAACAGACTCTTTATATCCGGTTCAACTAGTCGGTTCGGGTTTTAAAATAGTGCTCGTGCGTAATATGCTTTCTAAATTTGTATCTCAAATTTGATTCCTTACGCATGTGACAAATGTGATGAAATTTTTTTAATGATAGTAGAACCACCAAAATTGTTTACCCATTTTTTTTTCTTGTTACAAATGTGATGAATTGTAGACTAATTAAGACACCAAATACTATGCAATTGTTTCCTAAATTCTGAAATCACTACTTACACATGGTTTAGCAACATAGTGTTAACTCCATCAATGAACCAAAGCACACTATGGTACCACTCTTAAAGCATGTGGTACCGTGCATGTCATGCATTACATACATTGTACCACATGCTTTGAGAATGGTACCATGGGGTACCTTGCTACTTTCGGCTTATCTACATTTTACACCCTCTTAGTTTGCCATTTGTGTCAATTTGGTCCCTATAGTTTAAAAAGTGTCATTTTTGTCCCTATAGTTTCATCAGTGTGTCATTTTAGTCCCTCAAACACTTTTTGTGACAAATTTTTTTACTTTCAGTGACCAAATTATTCGTCACTAAAGGACTTATTGGTCTTATTGACACACTCATGAAACTATAAGGACTACAGTAACACTTCTAAATTACAGGGACCAAACTGATACAAGTGACAAACTACAAGGGGTTTTAACCCTTTCTATAACTACGGAGTGAGTCGTATTAGTGACTAAGGCTCTGTTTAGCAATTTATAATTTGATATTTTCAATTGTTGTGTCTTGTTAGGTCCACTGCCATATGTGTTTGGATGAAAAATTGCGACAAAACAAAATTGGGAAGCATAGCAATAGTCATTTTATTTGGTGGTGAAAAATTTCAACTTTCCAATATGGGTCACTTTGAATTTTGGGAAACATTTGGAACAAAAAAAATTGGGAAGTATAACATTAAGATTACAATGGGAATCAGTTAATTTTCGTTAAAAATTACTTTCAGTGGTACAACTATGTTTTGAGAATAAAATTTAGGATTCAAAGCAAGAACCATAAATTTAATAATAATTGCATTAGTTTAATTATAACGCAACTTTTCAATCGGCACGTGCCTCACAATCAATTAGGCATAATTAATAATTATACAAAAGGCAACGAAAAATTTTAAAATTATGGAGAGAAATGATTTATATATCAATTATGAAAAAATACAATAGTTTATAAATAAAAATGAAAAAGACATGATCGTTGGGAGGAGATAAATTTTAAAATAAAGGAGAAGGAATCAATTTATACATAATTATTAAGAAGACAATTTGATTTAGACTAATATGTCATTTCCAAATTCGTTCATACTCTATTTTTTTTTTTTTTTTTTTTTGTAATTTGAAATGGGGAATTGTGTCAAGACCCGGAACCGCCTAAACGATTCTAGGACACGTGGCACGCCACCAAGGCCTTACACAAGTGATTAAAGTTCTAGAATAAATTTAAAATAAGCTTAAACCAAATAAGCTCAACCAACAAAGGGCAAAATCCTGTCTTTGCAATCAGCCAAAAACTCTGTTTTAGCAAATAGTAATTCTCAAATAATATTACCAAATCACAAGTGAAAATCAACACTAATACTTTAAACCATTTAGAATAAAACCAAAATCACAAACATGAACTTTCAAGTTCAAGCAAGATTTTTTAAATACTTTAATAAAAGTACTAAATATAATAATTAACCGATCAAATTCAAAGAGTAAAACTCCAAGATTAACGTCCTAAACTAACCCAAGCTCTATACATAAACATTTAACCACCAAAACCATATATTATAAGCATCAAGGCTACCAACTCCTATTATACAAGTTTTACACCAACTATGTTACAACATACACTACCATCGGGATTTGAAGCTAATTACAAACATATTACAAGTTTAAAACTAAAAAGCAGGTAACTATTAACAAAATTACAACAACTTCCGAAACCCATAAGCTAGCCAAGCCACTTCCTAGCCCAGTTCCCCGATTCCTCGCCATGATCACCTACGATGGTTATTCAATAACCACTACAATATATAAGCTATATGCTTGTGAGCAATGCCAATCATGAACATGGATTATAAACAAGCTCGATTCAACAAATTACAAATAACTAGCCTCTGGCAATTACTAGTTCACTCCCACCACTACCAGCTAGCCCGCGGCTCCATTCCCCAAGCCCACGTGACTAGTTACGCCCTCACACGTGTGGTCCCATAGGCCTCTGGCGGCCGTGGTCGTCACCACAAAGATTATCTCATGGTGGTATAGAACTAGCAATTTCCATTGACCCAAATAGGCAACTCAACATGCTCATTTAATCATTACACCGTGCTTTCACAAATAAATTGGGCCTAATTTAGCCACATGAATTTTGTCTAATAATAAACTAAATAAGTTAAATTAAGCAAATTAGGCATGCTTTGGCATCACAATTGAACCCAACATGGAAATCATCCAAATATCAAAATTAACATCACTCACCTCTTGGGTTTCGCTCCTAGTCACAAGATTAGAGTTTTACTATGAACCAGGTACAAATCATATACATAAATTACAAGTTATGAGGTAAAACCCCAAAATGGGGCGCGGAAAAACTATCACATAACTCAATAAAATTAGTACCAACGCGTTAGACTCACCTATAGGAGTCCGAATATATATACTGTTCTGATAATCAACGTCGTTCGGTGCGTCAATCGGCGTCGAGATGTCAACGACGAAACTCGTCAATCTCCTATACCCCCTTCTCTGGTAAGTCCAAATGAAAATGATGAGATTGACTCAGCTTAATCCTAGACGTGGCTTGTTATACGGAATTTTTTTTTCCAATTTTAGTATTGCCTCCACATAATTTTACTAGTTTTGCAACTATACCCTTGCATATTATGAAACTTATTAAAACTATTCCAAATCTAAGTGGATATTTGTCTATGTCTCACATGGGTCCCATAAGTGGTCCCATATAATTATATAAAGTTGCTAATTAGCCTACTAATTACGCAACGTGTTCAAGTCGTGCTCACAAAGGTACACCTAATTGACCCCAAAAGTGGTCATCATCTAATAGCATGATATTATCAACAATAAAATAATAAATATATGTATTCTGAATATTAAAATTAATACGAAATTCTATGAAATTAATTTTCAAAAAATGAATTAAATTTATAAAATCTGAAATTTATAGGCATGAATGTGTAAAAAAATTAAATTTATAAGCTTGTGTGTGTAATTTATATTTATATATGTTGTGTAATTCATTTTATTGGCATAAAAAATTTGTGTAATTGTGTTAGTGCCATGTTTGGGAAGAAGGGAAAAAAATAGACCAAAAAAGCCCAAAATGTGTTGTGCCAAACAAGGCACAACCGATTGTGTTCCTAACACTGTTCATGGAATAGTGTTAGGAACAATGTTTTTCCCCTTGGATTCTTTTATTAAGGTATGAGGAAACGCACTGAAAACAAATAAGTGCTAAAATTTTCATTTTTTAATGACTTATTGAGTTATCAAACTCACCCTTGAATTACAAAAACACATTCACACATATAAATACATGCATATATAAGCTTGTAATACATGCCATACATTTATATGTATAAAATATATCTACATTAATATGTGTGTATACCTGAAGAGAGAAAAGAATAGTATTTACAAGCTCTCAATGATGCCTATAAAAATACCCTTTGGATTTTGGATCATAAAACTTTGGTCCTCATCGTCTATGGCGTCACTTAATGGAGATTTCAAGGGTTTTTTTTTTGTTGGTGTGTGTTATATGGATTAGAAAGTCATCTTGTCCTTAGTGTCCTACTCCTACTACGGAGTATAAACTTATTAAATTAAAACCAAGAGATAAAGGGAACCAATGGGACTCACGGGTGAAAATGGTTGCCAATTAAACGTAGGATTACACGAGAAATTATTGAGTGAGCCCATCCCACCACGTCATCAAGTTGACATGGTATGACAACCTAATAACATGGGCCATGTGGCCATTAAGATGAAGTGGAATGATAATAAGTCATGTTTCCCTATTTGCAAGGGCACATTCATCTCTATATGTCATAAGCTCCTAAATTTAGTGACCATATGACCCGATGTAATTGGGGCGTCACACCACATCAACTTGATAACGTTGTGTGATGGTTCATAAAATAACTTATCTTGTTTTTTGGAAAAGAAGTTGGGCCAAACCCAATAAATGCGTAGCAGTAGTTAAATCAGGAGAATTTATTGTATGTACTTGTTAACTCTTGCTTTGCACAATTTTAGGTAGAATCTTTCAAGGTGTTAAATGAACATTGGTTTCCGTCAATGAGGGGTAGTACGGATCATCCGTCTATTATTTAACCTCTTGTGATAAACCACAAGCCAAAAGTGAATTACTAACACTAGACCTTTAAACTTTCAAAACGGGCACAAAGCCTTACAAGTTACATAGTATAACTATAACATCTTTAATACAAAAACTTATGGCTCATGCTCGAAAACATATACTTCCTCCGTCCCATATTGAGAGTATCTTTTGAAAATTCCATCTTTCTAAGGGATCTCTTTGATTGTGGTGAAAGTTTCCATTTTCCATTATTGTCCTTTTTAATTTTCAAAATTCTAGTGTCACACCAAAGAAAAAGTGGGAGAGTTTCATATAATAAAGGGCAAAGTTAGAACTGCATAGTTAAAATACATTGACCAATCAAAGAGGACTCTTAAAATGAGAAATCAAAAAAATGGAATTAAGCACTCTTAATTTGAGACGGAGGGGGTATAACTAGATCGGAAAAAAATCGCTAGACCTTATGGCACCATCAATATTTGATGTGGCAATAGTGGCACCCACCCTTAGTTGAAAAATCTTGTAAAAATTTCAGTGGCATAGATTGCTATGTCAATCAATCTTTACAAGGTGAACAAAATTGTAATCTGAGAAGATAAGAGAAACATAATATATGTATATACAGTCAGGCTCTAAAGAGGGCGCCATTTTTTTCTTAAAAAGAGGGCCTCTGTTTTGGCCGTCAGATCGTGTTTTCATTAATGGCAGTTTTGTCATTTCACAGTTTTTAAACACGATCCGACGGTCAAAACAGAGGCTCTCTTTAATAAAGAGAGGGCGCCCTCTTCAGAAAATCTCTGTATGTATATATATATATAAACACAGATGTATTAAACTTGCCTTTAGAAGAGATCGCATGAATGCAGTAAGGGTTTTTTGATTTGAGGCACTGTCTGCATAAGGATTTGGTGTCTTTAACCGAGAATGGTCCCATTGATCGGGAGTCCACCCAGCCTCCTCTGTGCAAATGTCACCACCAGGCACCAACATACTAATTAGTGCATAAAAGTAAACAGACTTGGAAAAAAAAAGGGGAGAAGAAGAAGAGATTAAGTTTATGAAGTACTTAAAATTAAAATTCACACATAATTTAAATGAAGATAAATGATGATCTCATGCGTAAAACATGGATTGGTGTCAGAATGTGGACGAATTTAAGAGCAACTACTTTGTGCAAATATAACCTTAAGTTAGTTACCGCCAAGTGCATATACAGGAATTTGAAGTTGTACGGGGTGGGTTGGATTAAAATTTCACCAATATAAGTTCAATTGTTGTTGCAATATGTATATTTCAATCCAATCCAATCCAATCCAATCCATCATATATTTTTTTGAATTGGGATGGGCTTGGAATTACAAACATAACTGGGAAACAGAAAAAGATAAAAGAAGATATAAGCTAATGCTATAAAAAAATAATAAAAAAAAAAACACACACACACACAATATCAAATAATTGTGGAGCATGGACTAAATGAATTTTTTTTAAGGGGGCATACCTTAAGTGTAAATTTCTTTTTAGGGTATTTAAAGAATTTCCCAAAACTTAGGGGAGGCTTGAGTCCCCTTTGGCCCTACACAGATCCGCCTCTGGTTACTGCACCATCGCTCCTGTATTGGTGGTTCATCACTTGATAATTCCCTTAAATCTCCAATCACAATAAAAAATATTTCATTGACATGATAATCCTAACAGCATCTTCCCTAAATCTGTAAGTAGAACTAAAAAGCCAAACTGATAGCTAATTGGTTCAGCTAGGAAAAAACCACCTACTTCATTTGGTTTCATATAGAAAGCAGACAAGTTGATTTTAATTTGAGAGATTAAAACAGAGATGAGCATAAATCATCTCTGCTGAACCATGAAAAGAATTTCTAAAGCTAGCAAGTAGCAAAGGATGAGAAGTCCATTAAATTAAATATAAAGGAAAAAAACCAAAATGCTACACAAAATTTAAATGCCTCTTCCTCTCCCTTCTGATTTGTTATATTTTGTTATTATTAATTTTCCTTTTCCTTTTTGAGGGAAGGATTGAAATATATCCTTTAGCACTATCCTTTTTGTTATATTTTGTTATTATTAATTTTCCTTTTCCTTTTTCTGATTAATTCAACAACCCCCACACTATCCTTTAGCACTTGCCAATTGATTCAAAACACGAGAAGTTACATAAAAACTAAATATGACAAGTTAAAGTGGAAGAGCTTACTCAAGCCCGGAATATCCTCCACTTTGATGACTTTTTAGGTATACCAGTTTCTTTCTTTCTAAATAAAATAAGTCCTTGAACAGACAGATTTTAAACATCCATACAACATAGCATATAAATTGATCACATCAGTTGGTAAAACAAGAGGACAAATAGTCAACTGTAGAAAATACTAGTTAACAAACTGTGCCCAATTGTATCTTTTCCTGCCTTTGCTGGTGAGTTTTGAAATCAAATCCACCATAAAGTAAGGTCTGTTTGATAGCCATTTCATTTTGATTTTTTTTCTTCTTTTTTTTTAAACTGACAATAAAAAAAAAAAGCGGTTAGTATACTTAATTTTATTTTGTTTTGTTTTGTTTTTGCTTTTTTTTCAAAAACAATTTTAAAAAGGGACCAAAAATGAAAACAAAAATAAGCAGCTTCCAAAAAAAGCAAAATCGATTTTGGTATCCAAAATAACTATGCCTTTACAAATTTTAAAAGCCATAACTATTTAAGATTAAACCAAAATTAAATGTCATCAGAGCTTATGAACTCAGACAATTTTTTTTTTGTTGGGACCAAAAAAGTAATAATCGAAAAATGACCAAACTGCCCTTAGATCTTTCATTTAATAAATTTAAAAGTCTTCAAATAATACAAGGTGTCATATCCAAAAGCTATTCGAGGTTCTGGATTTAATGGCGGGGTCCATTTGTGTCACGCCCAGGAAACCGAAGCGCAAGGAAAGAGGAAAGATAGAGAGGAAAGAAGTAAAAACCCAATCACAAACGCGGAAGCGACATTAGGATCCCACGGGGATTCCTACAAGGATGACTTACTAACGCATGAGCCAAAGTGGACTTATATATTAATGAGTCCATCAAAGGTGAAAGCATTTGAAAATCACATTAAAAGACTTTCCGGGGAAGCACTAGATCAAGGAGAGAAGGAAAAATTACAATGAATTTGATAAAAGGTCATTTTTGATAGTTGCTGAATTTTAAAACACCCGTAAGTAACTATATATTTGAAATTTTCACATTCTGTCCGCGAAAGTCCATGTAAAATTCGATTCTGCACCACTTTTGTCTAATAACATTTTTTCCAAATATGCACCATTTGGGCAGAAAATAAAAAAAATAGTAGCAGTTTTTCTATGACAGCAACTTTGACAGCATTTTAAAACATTACAACTATGCTAAATTCTCGAGTTTAAACATCAATATCTGACTAAAGAAGTCCTAAATGGCATATAACACGTGCCTAGACCAAACGAAACTTCATGTACTCGAAATTTATTAAAAACGGGAAGTGAAAGAGATAAAGAGAGGAATAAAGGAAGAGGGAGAGATTGGGAGAGATTAGGAGAGAGATTTAGGGAGAGATAGGGAGAGAGATAGAGGGAAGGTATACTAAACACGCACACATGTGTATTTTCACATTCGGAAACATTTTAAAAATATATATACACATAATTCCAACATAAGTAAAATGAGAGAATATTTAAGAAAGGGAAAGAGATCAAAGACGGGAGAGGAGAGAAGGAAATGGGAGAGATTTGGGGGAGAGAGATTTTTGAACATTTCCTTTAAAAACAAAATGGACAAATTCGGCAAGGATTTCATACAAATATAATGAGTCCGGTAGGGACAAAACCAAACATAAACGAATTCGGCAAGGATTCCATACAATTACAATGAGTCCGGTAAGGACAAAACCAATCATAAACGAATCCGACAAGGACTCAAATCAACACACATACATAAAACTTTAGAAGAAATGCTACGGTCTCGGAAACATAGTTACATAACATAAATAAAAGGACTAACTCTTGTCCATCAAACTTACAACAAGACTTTCCGGTGACAAAATTATGGAATCCAAACTTTAGAAGTTTAATAAAAGTAATACAACAATTTTCTTGAAGAGCTCTAACTATTACAAACTTCTCAAAGACTAAAATTCACATGAGAACTATCCATTTACATATGTAGACACGAATCCTCAAAATAGAACAAAATACATCAACGTCTATACGTCGGTCACATGTGCCATTTGCCCTTATCAAGCTCACCTGAAAATTGTTTTGTCATTTTTATGAGAACGACGGCTCGTAGACAACATTGTAACAAATCTATATGCTATCTATGACTAAAATGAAATGAGGTGCAATGAATCGCCACCATGGCTACCATGAAATGTTTAAAGCCGCAAGGCTATGCGTGACAAATGCACATCTCTCTCGTTACCGGACCATGAGCCACCCACGCATGGAGTGTAGCATACCAACTTCCGGGAGCTACCCGAATATAGTTTGGAGTTTGAATGTTTCTAAGGGTCATTCTCCCTGTCTCACATCACAACCCATGTCCGGATTTTCTTAAATCAAATTCCCTCACATGGGGTTTTTCTCTCTTTTTCAAACGAAACATTTATGTCGTGATACATGAATGCTTGCCGATTAGGCCTTAATGCATGTAATGTTTAAAATGACATTACGAATGATCTACTACAATGAATTAAGCAATAATTGTAGTCCATTAGACATAATAACAAGGGTCTCAAAGAATGTAGTAAATTTGCATAACTTGACAATCTTAACAAGGATTTCTATACTAACGTCCTAGCATGCTTTTACACATAAAAGGAGCATCCTAAGCACGTCTAGCATCACATAATCAACTATAGAACAACCAAAACATGCAAATTCACAATTAGGCATATAACCCTAAATTTACAACTTTGAGGAAAACCTAATGCATGTGTCTAAATTATTCTCATAACATCATTTTAATTATATTTAACACCCCAAACTTTCAACTAGTACAACCAAGGCATATAATTCCACAATTTGGCATACAACCCTTACATCTGATAACTAATGTTGGATGCAACTCGGCTAATAGAAACTGTTCTTCCCGGTTACTACTAAGTGACATAACACTACTCTCAACATGTTTTCCAAAATCAATCAGAATAGAAGGAGTTGAATACCCCATACTTACTGTATATTCTGCCAGGAAGGAAACGCAACCTTCGTATCACAGTTAAACACATCGACACTGATACACTACGGCGTCTTATGATCGTACAGACATGAATCACACTATGGAAAACTACGATGTGGTCCAAACGATCTAGAGTGTTGTCCTTACGCAAAGTTCCTAGATATGCTGTAATAGGTAATTGAAAACGGTTGTAACAAACCTTTAATTCTCTGGTGTCGGTCTTTACCTGCTGGCAAATCAGATAAATTCAACAATGGATCCCTTTAACCCTTTCCATCAATACTGGCGATGCAAATCATGGTACATCTCCGGATGTATGGCGAAACGGGAATGGCAGAACTCTTTCAACGCATCTCCACGGAAAGTAACGGGAATGAACACTAGGTCTCGAGGTCTCAAACCTCTAATGTCACCAAAAGTCCAACCCTGTCCTAAGTCTCCATTAAATATATGAAATGTCAAGGCAATGGTCTCATCATCAGGTTTTTGTACTGCTAACAACTTCAAGTCAAAACTTTCGATAACACATTCAAGTCAAACAAGGAAATTTGGGCATAAGTCTCCGAACTACAATTCTCAAAGTCATCACAATGTCTCAGTATTCTCCACTCTTGCACTGGTAAATACACTAGGGTACACACGAGCCTCAACATTTTCCACTCTTGCATACATAAGGAAGTTGAGTCATAGTCATACTTCTCTGTCACGACATTGGCCTAGCTCGGGTGGCAACGCAATTCAAGTCATAGTCTGCTCATATCTCAAGGTCACCCAAAGTTAAATTTATGGTCACAGTTATAATTACCCAATGGGGTTGTCCCAAATTAAGGTCTCTTTGAGTTAGAAATGTCTCATATGTGATGTCTCCTAGTCCCAAGTCTTGGGTAGCTCAATCCGCGTTTAGGAAGCATACGATATAGTTCAATTAATTCACGCTCAATGTTCACAAGAACAGGTGCCAATCAAACAAGTTTTGTAACTTTGGTATAACACATTCTCGCCCCAAAGCATCTCAAACAAAGTTCACCTCTATTTTCGTCAACTCCGTTAATTACCAAGCGGGAAACGTTTCCAACAAAGTAATGGTAGTCACCTATTAGTCCCGAGAAACCATGAATCTCATATACAAAGCAAATCTATAATGGTCCCAATGTTAGAAGGATTCGCGGATACTCTATTACCAAAAATGACATATTCAAGAAACTTGTACCTCGGATAATCAATATCCACACTTAGATGATTTGGCATACGTGGTCATCGGTGCACAATCACAAACTTGTCCTAGCGAGGATTAAACACACGGCTTATCAAGTCTACTAAAGCAGCAGGTGCGTTCGTCAAACTGAATGGTATAACAAGGGATTCACAATGTCAGTAATACGGGCGGAAAGTAGTCTTAGGAATCTCACGTTCCCTAGTGCGCAACTGGTGATAACTCTATTTCAAATCAATCTTTGAAACTAAACACATTGAACTACAAAGTTAGTCAAAAGGGTCTACTGAATCTTATAGTCACAAGATTCGATGTCATAAGCAATACTCAACTTAAGAGGGCCATCTATCTTCTTCGCACGGGAAAATGGGTACTCTCCAAGGAGACAGATTAAGACGAATGAAATTGCTAACCTGTAAGTTCTCCAACTGAGCCCTTAACTCTTTCAACCTTGCGGATGTCCTACAATACGACGACATCGAAATAGATGAAGAACTGGGTATTAATTTGTCACAACTCAATTCTCGCGAATAGGCGACAAGCCATACAAATCCTCAGGGAACACATCGGTGTACTAACCCACAATGGAAGAGAACTCAATCAAATTTGGTTCATTCTCATCAGAAAACAAAACAAGCTATTTAAGGAGTCACTACGACCTTTATAGTTGTACCAACTGTGAAGTGGATATATCGGAGTCTCTATACGATCATCCACAAAACAATTAAGATTCCTGGATGGTAATACAAATGCTACCTTCCTCTCAAAACAAGTCACCAGTGCTCGATAAGTACTCATTAGCCCTTACTCACAATCACAAATCAAAGATGGTGTACTGGTCAGCTATCACAGTTCACAGCTACGACACACTCGATCCAAGGGAACTAAGCCTCCAACAGAAGTATCAATTAATAACTAAAAATGTAGGAACCGAATGACTCATTCCTCAACTCAATGATGATGCACAAGGTGGTATCTAAAGGGATACGATGCGCCGATATCTACAGGCATAGTGGCACTGGGACTAAACACGAACAACTTACCTCGGATCACAAAAGCATCAGTATTACCCACGGAAGGTGCAGCGGCAAAAAGATTAAGCTGCCCTTATTGTCCCCCTAGGGACGCTTGGCCAAAAAAAATCTGAGTTGAAGCAGTTAGCTGTGGTGGCAACAAAGGTGGCCTACAAGTCTGCTGAAAAGGTGGACGAACTGGGGGCAACTGACTGTTCTTAGTCGGTGCATGAAGTTCTTTAACTCTTTTATTCAAACTCAAATACCCAAATACTAATATTTTCTGAACCACTTTACTAAGTACATTCAACTCGAATCCAACCGCGTTGGTGCGTAGGCCTGGACGAAGTCCATTCTCAAAAGTTCTTACCTTCATTCTATTGTCCAATGTTATATCGAAAATGAGACTTGCCTCATACTCAGAAACTGTCACGGCTCCCTCACGAAGGTTTCAGAAATTCAATCCTCTTAGCTCGATGAACTACGAACGGGAAATACTGCTCAAGAAACAATCGGTTGAGGGTGTCCCATAACATATTCTCCAAAGTCAGTGTAGTCAACACTAAACCCCACATAAATCTGACTGAAAAGTTGCAGCGTCTACTCGAAAATCCTCCTCAAATAGTACCAAGGTACTCCAAATTATAAATACGCACTCAAGCCACAGTTCCACGTGAACCAGACACGTATCTTAATAGGTTAAACATAAATTCACACCTCAATTGGGGGATACGCATACTTAGCATGAGATCACATAGCTCACAACCTTAATCATGTTCATATATAACATATAACGTTTTCCTTCATAATTCCATTTACATTTGCGAACGACAATACCATATTGCTTTGTAAATTAACTCGATACTTAACATAAACGGCAAGGATAGTATAGGAAAGGCAATCAACATTTATATGGATTACTAGCAACCTTAAGCAACTTATATTATAATTCATACTAGTCAATGCCTATCATGACTCATGGGAACACATAGCACTGAGAATATGCACGGTTATAACATAACTGTGGGACACGTGAAACATGAATGCACTTGGCATGTATCCTGAACACATATAAATGTTGGAACTGATAAGCCCATAGCACGTAGAATATGTCCGCATATCACGTGTATGCATTAACATAAACATCAAATTCACATAGAAGCATGCTCATCAACAATACGGGATTACATTACTCAACATGCATCAATACAAACTAAAATGATTGAAAGATTATATAAACACTTAGCACATCGGGTATGGAACTTGTAATCTTTGACATGTAAGCACTTAGCATATACGTACCTAGCCTCGAAGGCATTCAACCTTAAGCATGCTAGCATTATACTCGCCTTGCATGAAATACGTACCCTTCATATCATGGCCAAAGGAAATGCACAACACAATACATAGAGCACGTAGGCTTCATATGAACTCACATAACACGTAAGATATGAAACATGTAAATTGGGCACGTAAGGACAAAAGTTCCGAAGACTTTCACTCAATAAAAAAAATGCCCATGTAACATCTCACTATGTAAAGTAAATGGCGGCATAGTTAAAACAATTAGCATTGAATGAGGAATTGAATGACTATTAACCACATTAAGCAACTCATAGGAGGACTAATGCCATCCAATGGAGTATGTAAACACTTAACATGTAAGCAAATACTACGTTGAATGTGAAACATGTAAACACCTTGAACATGTAACCATATAGGTCCCAAAGGAATTCAACCTCTACGCATGCCCACACGGCATCGCATCATCTCAACGAAAAAAAAATTCAATGAAATAAATGGAAAGCAATAAACAACCTAAAGCACGGACGGAAACGAAACAAGCCCGAAGTACACCCATAGCCCCTAGGTATTCAAACCCGGTTAGCTCTGATAACAATCTATCACGCCCCAGAAACCGAAGCGCGAGGAAAGAGGAAAGATAGAGAGGAAAGAAGTAAAAACCCAATCACAAACACGGAAGCGACATTAGGATCCCACGGGGATTCCTACAAGGATGACTTACTAACGCATGAGCCAAAGTGGACTTATATATTAATGAGTCCATCAAAGGTGAAAGCATTTGAAAATCACATTAAAAGACTTTCCGGGGAAGCACTAGATCAAGGAGAGAAGGAAAAATTACAATGAATTTGATAAAAGGTCATTTTTTACAGTTGCTGAATTTTAAAACACCCGTAAGTAACTATATATTCGAAATTTTCACATTCTGTCCATTATGGTCCATGTAAAATTTGATTCTGCACCACTTTCGTCTAATAACATTTTTTCCAAATCTACACCATTTGGGCAGAAAATAAAAAAAATAGTACAAGTTTTTCTATGACAGCAACTTTGACAGCATTTTAAAACATTACAACTATGCTAAATTCTCGAGTTTAAACATCAATATCTAACTAAAGAAGTCCTAAATGACATATAACACGTGCCTAGACCAAATGGAACTTCATGTACTCGAAATTTATTAAAAACGGGAAGTGAAAGAGATAAAGAGAGGAATAAGGGAAGGGGGAGAGATTGGGAGAGATTAGGAGAGAGATTTAGGGAGAGATAGGGAGAGAGATAGAGGGAAGGTATACTAAACACGCACACATGTGTATTTTCACATTCGGAAACATTTTAAAAACATATATATACATAATTCCAACATAAGTAAAAGGAGAGAATATTTAAGAAAGGGAAAGAGATCAAAGAAGGGAGGGGAGGGGAGGGGGGGGGGGGGGGGAGGGGAAGGGAGGGGAGGGGAGAGGAGAGAAGGAGAATGGGAGAGATTTGGGGGAGAGAGATTTTTGAACATTTCCTTTAAAAACAAAATGGACAAATCTGACAAGGATTTCATACAAATATAATGAGTCCGGTAGGGACAAAACCAAACATAAACGAATCCGGCAAGGATTCCATACAATTACAATGAGTCCGGTAAGGACAAAACCAATCATAAACGAATCCGACAAGGACTCAAATCAACACACATACATAAAACTTTAGAAGAAATGCTACGGTCTCGGAAACATAGTTACATAACATAAATAAAAGGACTAACTCTTGTCCATCAAACTTACAACAAGACTTTCCGGTGACAAAATTATGGAATCCAAACTTTAGAAGTTTAATAAAAGTAATACAACAATTTTCTTGAAGAGCTCTAACTATTACAAACTTCTCAAAGACTAAAATTCACATGAGAACTATCCATTTACATATGTAGACACGAATCCTCAAAATAGAACAAAATACATCAACGTCTATACGTCGGTCACATGTGCCATTTGCCCTTATCAAGCTCACCTGAAAAATGTTTTGTCATTTTTATGAGAACGACGGTTCATAGACAATATTGTAACAAATCTATATGCTATCCATGACTAAAATGAAATGAGGTGCAATGAATCGCCACCATGGCTACCATGAAATGTTTAAAGCCGCAAGGCTATGCGTGACAAATGCACATCTCTCTCGTTACCGGACCATGAGCCACCCACGCATGGAGTGTAGCATACCAACTTCCGGGAGCTACCCGAATATAGTTTGGAGTTTGAATGTTTCTAAGGGTCATTCTCCCTGTCTCACATCACAACCCACGTCCGGATTTTCTTAAATCAAATTCCCTCACATGGGGTTTTTCTCTCTTTTTCAAACGAAACATTTATGTCGTGATACATGAATGCTTGCCGATTAGGCCTCAATGCATGTAATGTTTAAAATGACATTACGAATGATCTACTACAATGAATTAAGCAATAGTTCTAGTCCATTAGACATAATAACAAGGGTCTCAAAGAATGTAGTAAATTTGCATAACTTGACAATCTTAACAAAGATTTCTATACTAACGTCCTAGCATGCTTCTACACATAAAGGGAGCATCCTAAGCACGTCTAGCATCACATAATCAACTATAGAACAACCAAAACATGTAAATTCACAATTAGGCATATAACCCTAAATTTACAACTTTGGGGAAAATCTAATGCATGTGTCTAAATTATTCTCATAACATCATTTTAATTATATTTAACACCCCAAACTTTCAACTAGTACAATCAAGGCATATAATTCCACAATTTGGCATACAACCTTTACATTACCACTTTGGGGAAATACCCATTGCATGTGTCTAAATTATCTCCTAACACATATATATGAACTCAAAACACCTTAGGCAAGTATAACATATATAATTGCACAATGTAAATCTACCTCAAAGCTTAGCTTCCAAAAGATCAATGGCAACTCAAGAGAGCTAAGCACAACCAAAATAACTTCAAGGCTTGTGCTAGGATCTTGAAGAATGCTTCAAGAATGCACCTCTAATCAAGAACAACCCAAGGTTAGGATAGAAGTCATGAAACTAGTAAACCCTAGGTTGTTAGAGATTGGGAAAACTTACCCAAAGTAGAAATCCTCTATTGAAATGGTTAGGAGGTAAAAGAGATATTATATATACTCCAAGGAAGCTATAAAAGAGAAGAGAAGTTCAATAAAAACCCAAATTTTTGAAATCAAGTGAAACCCTATAATTTGAGGGTTTTCTAGAATGCTTACCAAATGATGCTTCCAAGCTCTAGGATGGTTAGAGATGCTAGATAATGATCATCTTGAGCTTCTCTTGCAATCTTGTAGAAGGAAACCCAAGGAAGAAGAAGAACTTTGGATTTTCTTGGCTCTTGAAGTGTATAGAGAAGAAGAGATGAAGAGGAATGCTTCCAACCCAAAAACTAACGTGAAAATG
The DNA here is from genome assembly GCA_033977485.1 of Hydrangea macrophylla. Lineage (NCBI taxonomy): Eukaryota > Viridiplantae > Streptophyta > Magnoliopsida > Cornales > Hydrangeaceae > Hydrangea > Hydrangea macrophylla. The sequence goes on along the minus strand of CM066986.1, from coordinate 78,793,707 downwards.
AAATGGGGAGGAGGGGGTGGCCGGCTATAGTGGTGTGGGGTGGGACCCACATCACTTATTTGGTCAATACTGAATGTTTTGATACCCAAACGGACAGTCTGACCCAACGTGTAACCCCAAAATTAAATGAACACATCCACGGGTACAGAAATTAATTTCTAAAGCATATGAAAGACAAAATAAAATAATTTAATCATGCTCTGAAAAATTTAAATACAGTAAATTAAAATACCAGTCCACACAGAACATGCGAAATTACCCAATTACCCTTATTAAAATTCTGAAACATTACAATTTGGTCTGGATTTATTTGTAAAATGACTATTTTGCCCTTCATACTTCAAAATGTCATAACTTGTTAAGACTAAACTAGAATTGAACGCAGTCAGAGCCCGTGAGCTCATATTTAAGATAAAGAACATTGGGACCTAAAAAGCACATATATGGGAAAATGACCAAATTGCCCTTGGGGGCTTACATATAAGAAGTTAACGTTGTTAAAGTTGTCAAATAATACGGAGTGACCTATACCTATGTTTTTTGACATTTTGGATCCAATGGTAGGGTCCATTTGGCCTGAATGTATTTGTAAAATGACAATTTTGCCCTTTAAACTTCAAAATAGCATAACTTGTTAAGACTAAACTATAATTACACATCGTCAGAGCCTGTGAGCTAATATTTAAAATGAACATTTGTGACCTAAAAAGTATATAGATCGTAAAATGACCAAATTGCCCTTGGGGTTTAAATATAAGAAGTTAACATTGTTAAAGTCTTCAAATAATACAGAGTGACCTAATCCGAGATTTTTTTTTAACATTTTGAATCTAATGGCGGGGTATATTGCATGAATATATTTATAAAATGACTATTTTGCCCTTGTATATTTGAAAATCCAAATCTTGTTAAGATTTGACCAGAATTAATCATTTTATGATCTATATACGTTTTAGGCATTTTGATTTAATCTTAACAAGTTATGACATTTTGAATTTTTAAAATAATCATTTCACCCTTATGTATTCAGGCCAAATAGACTCCTCCATTAGATTTAGAATGTCGAATAACCTTAGTATAAGTCACCCCGTATTATTTTAATACTTTAACAATGTTAACTTGTTACAAGTAAGCCCCAAGGATGATTGGGTCATTTTATCATATGTATAAATACACACACACACATACTTATACGTTCCCAATGTTCTTCATCTTAATATGAGCTCACAAGCTCTGACGACGTTCAATTCTAGTTTAGTCTTAATACGTTATAGCATTTTGAAGTATGAAGGGCAAAATAGTCATTTCACAAACAGATTCATACCAAATGGATCATACTATTGGATATAGAACGTTAAAAAACCTAGGGTTAGGTTACTCCGTATTATTTGATGTCTTTAACAATGTTAACTTCTTATATGTAAGCCTTAAGGGCAATTTGGTCATTTTTATGATCTATATATACGTTTTAGGTTCCAAAATGTTCTTCATAATAATATGAGTTCACGGGCTTTGACGACGTGAAATTTAGATTTTATTTTAACAAGTTATGGCATTTTAAAGTTTTAAGGGCAAAATGGTCATTTTACAAATGTATTCACGCCAAGTGGATCCTACCATTGGATCCAAAACGCTGAAAAACTTAGGGGTAGGTCACTCTGTATTATTTGAAGACTTTGACAATGTTAACTTCGTATATGTAAACCCTAAGGGCAATTTGGTCATTTTACCATATATGTACTTTTTAGGTCGCAAATGTTCTTTATCTTAAATATAAGCTCACAGGCTCTGACGGCGTTCAATTATAGTTTAGTCTTAATAAGTTATAGCATTTTGAAGTATGAAGGGCAAAATAGTCATTTTACAGATAGATTCAGACCAAATGGACCATGCCATTAAATACAGAACCTTGAATAACTTTTAGGTATGACACCTTGAGTTATTTGAAGATTTTAACAATGTTAATTTCTTATATGTAATCCCCAATGGCAATTTGGTCATTTTACAACGTATATATTTTTTAGGTTCCAAAATGGTTTTCATAATAATATGAGCTTATAGATTTTGACGACGTTAAATTCTAATTTTTTTTAAACAAGTTATGACATTTTGAAGTTTTAAGGATAAAATAGTCATTTTACTAAGTAGTTATAAAATTTTGACACACAAAAATAGTTTACCAAACGCATTTTTTTGTTATCTCTTTTTAAAAAACAAAACAAAGTTGCCAAAAGTATTTTTTATTTTCTTTTTTAAAAATGAACACAAAAATTTCTAACACAAAAACAAAAAAATGAAATGGTTATCAAACAGGGCCTAAGTATATCATCTAATTTTGGGGGTTCAGCATCCTAGCTACACTGATTGGAACTTATAATTTCCAGAACGGTTTTACTTTGGTCGAGGCACCCGTCACTTGTAGTGATTTATCATTCAATGAATGACTGAAAACTGATCCGCTGATATTAATCCAATTATCATATTTGTGACTTACAGTAGTATTTATACATAAGTAAAGCATATTTTGATGCCTTCTGACAGTGTTTGGACAATTTTCCTCTTGTTAACTCGCAGGTTTAAGGAAAATAGAAAGTTTGTCCCCCTTTTATGTTGATTCAATGGAGATTGCATGTGTTGTTTAGCATAGGTGTGCTCTTGTTTCTCTTGATTAATTTTTATGTGATTCTTTCTTATCTTTTGATCAATATTATTTTTTTTCTTGGATTACTTAGTTCGATAATGTTGCATGAAATAATAGGACGAGGAAAGGGCATTGGCCGCACAAGATGCGATTATTAGAGTTAGCTATTATAATTAGTTTTATTGATATTTAGCTTTAGGATAGTTTAGTCTTTTACTTTATATTAGGGTATACCTAGATATACTATTCTAGATATACTATTATTCTCTCTTCTTTTTGTATTGTATTCATTCATTCAGTTTTGTGTGTTATGAGAAACTCTAGCTCTCTTCTCTCTTTTCTCTTTGTTGTTATCTTTATTTGATATATTCACAGTGATATGGCAAGAAGAATTCATTAAAAATATTGCTTAGATGGATCGTATGTTGGGACGACTTAATGTGGTAGGATTTTTACATTAGAAATTGTACCATTTTTAAGTTCACAGTCACCACCTAAAATCTTTTCAATGATAACAATTCAAAACTTCTGTTCCTCAAACTTGGCCTTGATAGACACAAGCGTAGGGCTAGCCGCTCTTATCTATCATCATTCAAAAACAAACAAGGTGGATGAAAGTATTACAAATTCTCTTACCAAATTTCAAAAACTGATGGAGGAAGAAAAAAGAAGAAGAGGAAGAGGAGGAAAAGAAGACGAAGAAGAAAATTAAAAAGAGAAGTAAAGCAAGCTTTTTATTATTTTTAATTATTCGTACGATGAATTTACTTGTGAATTGTTGAATCTCTAATATTAGCGTAGGATTAGTTGTTGTAATTAAGTAATTATAGCAAGCTTTTTATTAAGTTATTGCAATGTTTTGGTTAGTTACCACATGTGACTTTCAAAGAAGATATGATAGGAACAAATTGATCGTCCAAATTTTTATTTAAACTTCACTTTTGAACATAATAGATCAAAGACACTGTAATTCTGAAAATGAAGAAAAAAAAAAAGGACACTAAAAAAAACAGATTTGAGAATGAAAAAGAAAAAAAAAATTAGGATATGAAAAAAGAAAAGAAAAAAGCGAGATCTGAAAAAAAATAAAAAAAATTAAATTAATAACTTTTTTGTCCCAAAAAGTTATCTCAAACTTTTAATCTCACTTAATACCCCCCTCCCGATAAAAAAGTAGTTCAGAACTATTTTATCATGTCCGATAGCACCACCAAATTTCGGATAGGATAAAAGTTATATGCCTCTTATCGTGACCACCCAAAAGGTGTAGAGGTTGTGTTATGATAATTAAATTAGGGAACTTCTCTCTGTCCGAAAAATATAATATAAATAAAAACAAACTTTTAAAGAACTTTTACCGTGTTGTAGATGGTTTTGCATGGACTTGTACAGAATACTTGGAATTCCCTAGACTTAAATGGAATCATTGAACTCTTTAGAGTCTTTTAGAGACTTGTACATAATATTATAAGTATATGGTGACCTTCTAAAAAGGTTACTTTATTTGGATGTCCAAAACTTTTAAAATAATCATGAGTTTCTATTCCTTTGGATGATTGCCCCTTGTATAAATCCTGGCCAATGATCGTACTATCTATTATTTATAAGTAGGGTGACCTTCATCAAAATTATTCAAGAATTAATTAGTTTTTCGAGAAAAAACTACACTTCGTAGAATTATGCATATTATTGACTGAGTAATAAAAAGTCTATGCTTATGTGCTTTCTCTACTTCTTCATCTCTTTTATCGTCAAATATGAAAAGCCTACTTAAGTCTTGTAACACGTAAAAGATAACCCCTGCGCCAAATTAATCTTAGACCAGCCCCTGATTTCAATGTCTTTTCTTTGTCATAAGCAATCACTTCTTTTGCTAACGATTCATGCTATGTTTAGGTGACATGTATGTGATGGAGAAATAGTCACAATGCATCACAAAACTGTTAATGTTAACTATATTTTTACATTAGAAGATGATACTCCATTACTCCGTGCTCTAGCTAAGAGTATTCTCTCTCTCTCGACTAAACTCTAAAGGAACTTCTCTCTGTTTCTCTCATTCTTTTGACTCTAGAATCCCCCATCTGTGTGTGTGTGTGTGTGTGTGTGTGTATGTGTGTGTGTGTGTGTGTGTGTGTGTGTGTGAAGTTTTGGTCATCCCACTCTCGCCACGTTTCTCTCTCTCTCTCTCTCTCTCTCTCTCTCTCTCTCTCTTTATCTCTCTCTTACACTGTAAGTAATAGTTCTTCTTCTCTCTCTTATTTCTCTCTCAACACAACTCCCAACTACTCCAATATTCTCTCTCTCTTCTCTCTTCTCTCTCTCCTCTCTCTCTCTCTCTCTCTCTCTCTCTCTCTCTCTCTCTCTCTCTTTAACACAAGTAATATTCTGTATCTTATTTCTCTCTCTCTCTCTCTCTCTCTCTCTCTCTCTCTCTCTCTCTCTCTCTTATATCTACAGAAACCTCCAGCAGCAGTGTTATGCTCTAAGGGAAAATATGACTTCCACGCGTCCAGAATATAAGGTAAGCAAAAAGATGCGCAAAAGGAAATGAATCGTGAGGCTGGAGAAGAGAACAGGAAAGGGAGGATTATTTATGAAAAATTGGAAGAGAAGCAATTATTGGAAGCAGCTGATGAAGAGATAGTTGATGCAGTGTTACCGGAGGAGTCGCCGAAGGAGGAGTTGCCGGAGGAGGAGAAAACTGAGGAGTTATCTAATGAAGATTCACCGGCCGCGGTACAAAAAAACTGGGTCACTTTGAATTTTGGGAAACATTTGGAACAAAAAAAATTGGGAAGTATAACATTAAGATTACAATGGGAATCAGTTAATTTTCGTTGAAAATTACTTTCAGTGGTACAACTATGTTTTGAGAACAAAATTTAGGATTCAAAGCAAGAACCATAAATTTAATATAATTGTATTAGTTTAATTCTAACGCAACTTTTCAATTGGCACGTGCCTCATAATCAATTAGGCATAATTAATAATTATACAGAAGGCAATGAAAAATTATAAAATTATGGAGAGAGAAATTATTTATATATCAATTATGAAAAAATACAATCGTTTATAAATAAAAACGAAAAAGACATGATTGTTGGGAGGAGATAAATTTTAAAATTAAGGAGAAGGAATCAATTTATACATAATTATTAAGAAGGCAATTTGATTTAGACTAGTATGTCATTTCCAAATTTGTTTATACTCTATTTGTTTTTTGTAATTTGAAATGGGGAATTGTGTCACGCCTCAGAACCGCCCAAACGATTCTAGGACACGTGGCACGCCACCAAGGCCTTACACAAGTAATTAAAGTTCTAGAATAAATTTAAAATAAGCTTAAACCAAAGAAGCTCAACCAACAAAGGGCAAAATCCTGTCTTTGCAATAAGCCAAAAACTCTGTTTTAGCAAATATTAATTCTCAAATAATATTACCAAATCACAAGTGAAAATCAACACTAATACTTTAAACCATTTAGAATAAAACATGAGCTTTCAAGTTCAAGCAAGAGTTTTTAAATACTCCAATAAAAGTATTAAATATAACCATTAACCAATCAAATACAAAGAGTAAACTCCAAGATTAACGTTCTAAACTAACCCAAGCTCTATACATAAACATTTAACCACCAAAATTATATATTATAAGCATCAAGGCTACCAACTCCTATTATACAAGTTTTACACCAACTATGTTACAACATACACTACCATCGGAATTTGAATCTAATTACAAATATATTACAAGTTTAAAACTAAAAAGCAGGTAACTATTAACAAAATTACAACAACTTCCCAAACCCATTAGCTAGCCAAGCCACTTCCTAGCCCAGTTCCCCGATTCCTCGCCATGATCACCTACGATGGTTATTCAATAACCACTACAATATATAAGCTATATGCTTGTGAGCAATGCCAATCATGAACATGGATTATAAACACGCTCGATTTAACATATTACAAATAACTAGCCTTTGGCAATTACTAGTTCACTCCCACCACTACCAATTAGCTCGCGGCTCCACTCCCCAAGCCCACGTGACTAGTTACGCCCTTACACGTGTGGTCCCATAGGCCTCTGGCGGCCGTGGTCATCACCACAAAGATTATCTCATGGTGGTATAGAACTAGCAATTTCCATTGACCCAAATAGGCAACTCAACATGCTCATTTAATCATTACACCGTGCTTTCACAAATAAATTGGGCCTAATTTAGCCATATGAATTTTGTCTAATAATAAACTAAATAAGTTAAATTAAGCAAATTAGGCATGCTTTTACATCACAATTGAACCCAACATGGAAATCATCCAAATATCAAAATTAACATCACTCACCTCTTGAGTTTCACTCCTAGTCACAAGATCAGAGTTTTACTATGAACCAGGTACAAATCCTATACATAAATTACAAGTTATGAGCTAAAACCCCAAAATGGGGCACGGAAAAACTATCACAGAACTCAATAAAATTAGTACCAACGCGTTAGACTCGCCTATAGGAGTCCAAATATATATATATTGTTTTGATAACCAACGTCGTTCGGCGCGTCAATCGGCGTCGAGATGTCATCGACGAAACTCGTCAATCTCCTATACCCCTTCTCTTGTAAGTCCAAATGAAAATGATGAGATTGACTTAGCTTAATCCTAGACGTGGCTTGTTATAAGGAATTTTTTTTTCCAATTTTAGTATTGCCTCCACATAATTTTACTAGTTTTGCAACTATACCCCTGCATATTATGAAACTTATTAAAACTATTCCAAACCTAAATGAGTATTTGTCTATGTCTCGCATGGGTCCCATAAGTGGTCCCATATAATTATATGAAGTTGCTAATTAGTCTACTAATTAAGCAACGTGTTCAAGTTGTGCTTACAAAGGTACCCCTAATTGACCCCAAAAGTGGTCATCATCTAATAACATGATATTAACAATAATAAAATAATAAATAAATGTATTCTGAATATTAAAATACAAAATTCTATGAAATTAATTCTCAAAAAATGAATTAAATGTATGAAATCTGAAATTAAATTTATAGGCAAGTGTGTGTAAAAAAATTAAATTTATAAGCTTGTGTGTGTAATTTATATTTATATATGTTGTGTAATTCAATTTATTGGCATAAAATATTTGTGTAATTGTGTTAGTGCCATGTTTGGGAAGAAGGGAAAAAAATAGACCAAAAAAACCCAAAATGTGTTGTGCCAAACAAGGCACAACCGATTGTGTTCCTAACACTATTCATGGAATAGTGTTAAGAACAATGTTTTTCCCCTTGGATTCTTTTATTAAGGTATGAGGAAATGCACTGAAAACAAATAAGTGCTAAAATTTTTATTTTTTATGACTTAATTGAGTTATCAAACTCACCCTTGAATCACAAAAACACATTCACACATATAAATACATGCATATATAAGCTTGTAATACATGCCATACATTTATATGTATAAAATATATCTACATTAATATGTGTATATACCTGAAGAGAGAAAAGAATAGTATTTACAAGCTCTCGATGATGCCGATAAAAATACCCTTTGGATTTTGGATCATAAAACTTTGGTCCTCATCGTCTATGGCGTCACTTAATGGAGATTTCAAGGGGTTTTTTTTTGTTGGTGTGTGTTATATGGATTAGAAAGTCATCTTGTCCTTAGTGTCCTACTCCTACTACAGAGTATAAATTTATTAAATTAAAACCAAGAGATAAAGGGAACCAATGGGACTCACGGGTGAAAATGGTTGCCAATTAAACGTAGGATTACACGAGAAATTATTGAGTGAGCCCATCCCACCACGTCATCAAGTTGACATGGTATGACAACCTAATAGCATGGGGCCAGGTGGCCATTAAGATGAAGTGGAATGATAATAAATCATGTTTCCCTATTTGCAAGGGCACATTCATCTCTACTGTTAGAATATATTGTGTAATAATATCATATATTGTATAAATCATATAATATCCTTGTGATTACATTCCTAGTTTAGATTAGGAATATTCCCTATATATGCTAGGATTAGAGAGCTATAAATAGGACCCTTTGTATTCTTTGTAAATCATCCCTTACACAATAATATTTGTTCTCTATAATTTCTCTCGCTCTCTCTGTGCTTTACAATATCACCATTATCATGGTATCAGAGCCAAACCAATTTTGGTGACCTGTGCAAACCCTTAATCTACCGTCTCACAATCTTCCAATACCACAATCTGCCGCGGCCACACCACCTTGCATACACCACAAAATTCATCATCAGCAACCGCTGCTTACATCACCAAAACCAAAAACTTAAATCATTGTCATCATCATGCCTCAGTATCATCATCACGCCATAGTATAGGTATACATACACTATTTGTGGTCAATAGTATTTGTGGGTAAATTATCCCCAAAACTCTATTGCCATCATCATCATCACTGCCTATCACCCCATACTTGACCAGTCTCACGCCCTAACCCCAAACTTGATCCACCAATCTGCCAATCACACCATCAATCCACCGAATCACCATTCTGCCACATCAACCTAAGCCGCATCAACCTAAGTCGCATCAACCTGTTACACCATTATCCCAATCCGCCACTCATACCGAATCAGTGAATCATCACCACTGCCTCCCATAACTCACTCCAAATCATCATCCAATATCCAAATACTCTACCCACAACAAACAATCCAACCACCCGACCCGACCCGACACGTACCTTTTCTTTTCTCTATGGAGCTCACCGAGGTCTCACAGCCCATTTCTACTATTTTGGATGGAACTAATTGCATACCTTGGGCTCAGGCTATGTCTAGTTTTCTCAAAGGCCGCAAGCTCTGGCGATGCGTCACGGGCGACATCCCTGAACCAAAACAAGCCACTGAGGAAGACACTGTCAAATTTGCTGAACGTCTTGAAGATTGGGACAGCAAGAACCACCAAATCATCACGTGGTTTTGAAATACCTCTACTAGTTCTATCCATCTTCAATTTGGCAGATTCTCCACTGCTAAATCTGTCTGAGATTTTCTAGAAAAATGGTATACCACTGCTGATCTTGCACACCAATATCAACTTCTCCGGAATCTACATCGTATGCAACAACAACCTGGTCAATCTATCAACACATTTCTCTCTGAAATCCATTATGTCTGGGATCAACTTGCCTCTTCAGAACCAACATGGGCCGACCCCTTTGATGCTGAAAAGTTCTCTCAATATAGGGATCAGCAACACCTCATTCTATTTTTGATGGCCCTCACTGATGAATTTGAGCCCGTTCGAGCATCTCTTCTCCATCGCACTCCTCTACCCACACTGGAGCATGCTGTTGCCGAGCTTCTATCAGAGGAAACTCGTCTTGCTAGTCGCAAGACTTCCCCTACCAACGCAGTCCTAGCATTTCGCAGAGGGTCCTCTTTTAGTAATAAAAATCAGCAATATCAACCGTAACAATCTCACTCTTCTGCAATCTCCTGTAACTACTACAAACTCCCTGGTCACCTTCTTTTGGACTGTCCCACCTGTGTCTGCAAGCACTGTAAGACGATAGGGCCTGGTCACTATCAAAGTGATTGCTTTAAGAATCCCGATAGGACCACTGGTAACAACAGATCTTGAGGGGGTCAATCCAGGTCCAGTTACAAAGGTTCAAATAAGTCTGCTGCCACAATTGTCGATAGTCCATCAGTCACTGCCCCTACTGAGGTCTTCTCTTCTGCCCATCTTGAAGACCTTCTGAAATAGGTTTTGTCACATTCTGGTAATGTATCCTCCACAGCCATATCTGTCACTCCAGGTACCTCTTCTTGGTTTTTTGATTCTGCATGTTGTAATCATATGACACCCGATCCCACCATCTTCTCCACCAAATATTCTGCAATTTATACACCAACCATCCATACTGCTGATGGTTCTCATATGCCTATCAATCATATTGGAGATATCTCCACCTCTCACACATCTCTACCTGATGCCTACTTTATTCCTAATCTCATAATGAATCTCATTTTTGTTGGTCAACTTTGTGATCTTAGACTTACTATAAATTTTTCTGCTTCTGGTTGTTGTGTGTAGGATCCAAGGATGGGACAGACTCTTGGGATAGGCTGTAAGACTGGACACCTCTTTGAACTCATCAGCCTTCATATTCCATCAGACCTAACTCAGTCAGTTCAACAGGCAGCCTCTACTACATCAACTTCTTCTCTCAGTCTCTGGCATGCTCGATTGGGACATGCTTCTGTTGATCGTATAAAAACTTTAGTGTCTAGTGGTCAACTAGGGTCAGTTAATAATGACAATTTTGATTGTCTCTCTTGTCAAATTGCCAAACAATCGACATTGCCGTTTAATAAAAGTATTTCTGTTTCATCTGCACCTTTTGACTTAATACATTCTGATGTTTGGGGACCTTCTCCCACTACCACTATGGGGGGATCTAGTTACTATGTAATTTTTGTCGATGACTATTCTCGTTATACATGGCTTGATCTTATGAATAATAGTTCTGAATTACCACAGATATATTTTGACTTTGCTAACATGGTCAAAACACAATTTTCATGTCATATCAAAGTCTTCCGTACTGATAATGCTGCCGAATATAAGGACTCTAAAGTTCTTCACTTCCTTCATCAGCAAGGAACACTTCCTCATCGGTCGTGTCCTGGCACTTCCCAACAAAATGGGCGTGCTGAACGCAAACACAGACATATTCTCAACACTGTTCGATCTCTACTCCTCTCTGCATCATGTCCTGAATGTTTTTGGGGAAAAGCTGCTCTTACATCTGTCTATACCATGAATCATGTTCCATCTCCCACTATAGAAAATCAGTCCCCCTATCAACGTCTGTATGGTCATTCATCTGACTATACCACTCTTAAAACCTTTGGTTGTGCCTGTTTTATTCTTCTTCAGCCTCATGAATATACTAAGCTAGAACCACGGGCACGCCTATGCTATTTTTTAGGTTATGGCATTGAACACAAAGGTTATCGGTGCTGGGATACCTCTCAAAACGTCTCCATCTATCTCACCATGTTGTCTTTCGGGAGCACAAAATGTTCTCATCCATGTCCCAGTTTCACCTCTCACCTACCACTACTCCCGTTTTCTTCACTGATCCTTCCACTAACCTATTTCCTGACACCACTGATACAAATCTATCCCATTCACCCGCCCCTGAACTATAAATTCCAATACCTATACTCAAAACCTAAATGAAGAAAATGAACTTGAGTTATCTAGATTATCCTCTCCTGAGCTGTCTGTCCTGCCTGATGGATCTGCACCAGCTTTCGATGATCATCCTCGTCTTAGTGACAGGGTAAGAACACAATCAGTCTGTCTTCGTGATTTTGTTGTTCTTTCTACCATTTTATCCCATCATGAGCCTCAGACCTACCGTGAGGCTTGTTCTGACCTGCTTTAGCAAAAAGCGATGAATGATGAATTGCAGGCATTGGATCAAAATCAAACATGGGACTTAGTTGATCTTCCGAATGGGAAAAATGTTATGGGGTGCAAATGGGTTTACAAAGTCAAGACCCACTCTGATGGGTCCATTGAACGCTACAAAGCCCGTTTGGTTGCTAAGGGATTTACACAGGAGTACGGTATTGATTATGAGGAGACATTTGCCCCTGTTGCTCGCCTTACTTCAGTTTGTAGCATCATTGCGGTTGCAGCAATTCATCGTTGGGATCTATTTCAAATGGATTTGAAAAATGCCTTCCTTAACGGCGAACTTAGTGAAGAAGTTTACATTCGCCCTCCTCCTGGTTATCATCATTCTCCTCATCAGGTCTGTAAACTTCGTCGAGCTCTTTATGGTCTCAAACAGGCTCCTCGCGCATGGTTTGCCAAATTTAGCACTATTGTTAGTAACTTTGGGTTCACTTCTAGTTCCTACGACTCTGCTCTCTTTATTTGCAAGACTAAGGAAGGAACTATTCTACTCCTTCTCTATGTCGATGATATGATTATTACGGGAGATGATGCAACCGGCATCTCAGATCTCAAGGCATATCTCAGTCAGCATGTTGAGATGAAAGACCTTGGGAAACTTAACTACTTCTTGGGACTCGAAATCACTTCTACTACTGACGGATATTACCTCTCCCAAGCAAAGTACTCTTCTGATCTTCTTTCCCGTGCAGGTCTCACTGATAATAAAACCAGTCCTATTCCTCTTGAGCTCAATTCTAAGCTTACTCCTATGGATGGTACCCCTCTTGATGATCCCACTCAGTATCGCCAGTTGGTAGGGAGTCTTGTCTATCTTACAGTTACTCGACCAGACATTGCCTATACCGTCCATATTGTATGCCAGTTCCTTTCTGCTCCCCGCTCGTCCCATTTTGCAGTTGTGCTACGTATTCTCAGATATATCAAAGGAACTATGTTTCATGGTCTACACTTTTCTGCCCATTCTTTACTTAAACTTTGTGCCTATTCTGATGTTGATTAGGCAGGAGATCCTATTGATCGTCGCTCCACTACAGGTTATTGCTTCTTCCTTGGTGACTCTCTTATTTCTTGGAGAAGCATGAAACAAACTGTCATTGCCCGTTCTAGCACAGAAGCAGAATATCGTGCCCTAGCTGATGCTACCCAAGAACTCCTCTGGCTCCGCTGGCTACTTGAGGACTTAGGAGTTGTTCACTCTACCGCCACTACTATCTACTGTGACAATCAGAGTGCTATTCAAATTGCTCATAATGACGTTTTCCACGAACGCACAAAACACATTGAGATTGATTGTCATTTTGTGCGTCATCATCTAATTAATGGCACCACTCGGCTTGTATCTGTCTCTTCCGCTGATCAGACTGCTGATCTCTTCACAAAAGCTCATTCTCTAGGACGACTTCAAGATTTAGTTTCCAAACTCAAGTTGATATCCATTTTACCACCTTGAGTTTGAGGGGGGCTGTTAGAATATATTGTGTAATAATATCATATATTGTATAAATCATATAATATCCTTGTGATTACATTCCTAGTTTAGATTAGGAATATTCCCTATAAATGCTAGGATTAGAGAGCTATAAATAGGACCCTTTGTATTCTTTGTAAATCATCCCTTACACAATAATTTTTGTTCTCTATAATTTCTCTCGCTCTCTCTATGCTTTACAATATCACCATTATCATCTACATGTCATAAGCTCCTAAATTTAGTGACCATATGACCCGATGTAATTGGGGCATCACACCACATCAACTTGATGACGTTGTGTGACTGGTTCATAAAATAACTTATCTTGTTTTTTTAGAAGAGAAGTTAGGCCAAACCCAATAAATGCGCAACAGTAGTTAAATCAGGAGACTTTATTGTATGTACTTGTTAACTCTTGCTTTGCACAATTTTAGGTAGAATCTTCCAAGGTGTTAAATGAACATTGGTTTCCGTCAATGAGGGGTAGTACGGATCATCCGTCTATTATTTAACCTCTTGTGATAAACCACAAGCCAAAAGTGAATTACTAACACTAGACCTTTAAACTTTCAAAACGGGCACAAAGCCTTACAAGTTACATAGTATAACTATAACATCTTTAATACAAAAACTCATGGCTCATGCTCAAAAACATATACTTCCTCCATATTGAGAGTATCTTTTGAGAATTCTATCTTTCTAAGGGATCTCTTTGATTGTGGTGAAAGTTTTCCATTTTCCATTATTTTCCTTTTTAATTTTCAAAATTCTAGTGCCACACCAAAGAAAAAGTGGGAGAGTTTCATATAATAAAGGGCAAAGTTAGAACTGCATAGTTAAAATACATTGACCAATCAAAGAGGACTCTTAAAAATGAGAAATCAAAAAATGGAATTAAGCACTCTTAATTTGAGACAGAGGGGGGTATAACTAGATCAGAAAAAAAAAATCGCTAGGCCTTGTGGCACCATCAATATTTGATGTGGCAATAGTGGCACCCACCCTTAGTTGAAAAATCTTTTAAAAATTTCAGTGGCATAGATTGCTATGTCAATCAATCTTTACAAGGTGAACAAAATTGTAATCTGAGAAGATAAGAGAAACATAATATATGTATATATATACACACATGTATTAAACTTGCCTTTAGAAGAGATCGCATGAATGCAGCAAGGGTTTTTTGATTTGAGGCACTGTCTGCAGAAGGATTTGGTGTCTTTAACCGAGAAAGGTCCCATTGATCGGGAGTCCACCCAGCCTCCTCTGTGCAAATGTCACCACCAGGCACCAACATACTAATTAGTGCATAAAAATAAGTAAACAGACTTGGAAAAGAGAGAGAGAGAGAGAGAGAGAGAGAGAGAGAGAGAGAGAGAGAGAGAGAGAGAGAGAGAGAGAGAGAAGAAGAAGAAGAAGAAGAAGAAGAAGAAGAAGAAGAAGAGATTAGGTTTATGAAGTACTTAAAAATTAAAATTCACACATAATTTAAATGAAGATAAATGATGATCTCATGCGTAAAACATTGATTGGTGTCAGAATGTGGACGAGTTTAAGAGCAGCCACTTTGTGCAAATATAACCTTAAGCTAGTTACCGCCAAGTGCATATACAGGAATTTGAAGTTGTGGGGTGGGTTGGATTAAAATTTCACCAATATAAGTTCAATTGTTGTTGCAATATGTATATTTCAATCCAATCCAATCCAATCCATCATATATTTTTTTGAATTGGGATGGGCTTGGAATTACAAACATAACTGGGAAACAGAAAAAGATAAAAGAAGATATAAGCTAATGTTATAAAAAAAAAAAACAAATAATAGTGGAGCATGGGCTAAATGAATTTTTTTAAAGGGGGCATACCTTAAGTGTAAATTTCTTTTTTAGGGTATGTAAAGAATTTTCCAAAACTTAGGGGAGGCTTGAGGCCCCTTTGGCCCTACACAGATCCGCCTCAGGCTACTGCACCATCGCTCCTGTATTGGTGGATCATCACTTGATAATTCCCTTAAATCTTCAATCACAATAAAAAAAAATATTTCATTGACATGTTAATTCTAACAGCATCTTCCCTAAATTTGTAAGTAGAACTAAAAAGCCAATCTCTAATTGGTTCAGCTAGGAAACAGAGATCGAATATCCTCCACTTTGATGATTTTTAATTTGAGAGATTAAAACAGAGATGAGCATAAATCATCTCTGCTGAACCATGAAAAGAATTTCTAAAGCTAGCAAGTAGCAAAGGATGAGAAGTCCATTAAATTAAAAATTGGGAGCCGGAAAAAAACCAAAATATGCTACACAAAATTTAAATGCCTCTTCCTTTCCCTTCTGATTTGTTTTATTTTGTTATTATTAATTTTCCTTTTCCTTTTCCTTTTTGAGGGAAGGATTGAAATATGACAAGTTAGAGTGGAAGAACTTACTCAAGCCCTGATCGAATATCCTCCACTTGGATGACTTTTTTTTAGGTATAGCAGTTTCTTTCTAAATAAAATAAGTCCTTGATCAGACAGATTTTAAACATGCATACAACAGAGCATATAAAGTAAGGTCTGTTTGATAGCCATTTTATTTTGATTTTTTTTTTTTCATTTTTTTGAAAATGGCAATAAAAAAAGCGGTTGGTAAACTTAATTTTGTTTTTTATTTTTTCAAAAACAATTTTTAAAAGGGACAAAAAATGGAAACAAAAATAAGCAGCTTCTAAAAAGCAAAATCGATTTTGGTATCCAAAATTACTATGCCTTTACAAATTTTAAAAGTCATAACTATTTAAGATTAAACCAAAATTGAATATCAACAGAACTTATGAACTCAGACAAATTTTTTTTTTTGTTGGGACCAAAAAAGTAATAATCCAAAAATGACCAAACTGCCCTTAGATCTTTCATTTAATAAATTAAAAAAATCAAGTCTTCAAATAACACGAGGTGTCATATCCAAAAGCTATTCGAGGTTCTGGATTTAATGGCGGGGTCTATTTGGTCTGGATTTATCTTTAAAATGACTATTTTGCCCTTCATACTTCAAAATGTCATAACTTGTTAAGACTAAACTAGAATTGAACGCCGTCAGAGCCCGTAAGCTCATATTTAAGGTAAAGAACATTTGGGACCTAAAAAGTACATATATGGTAAAATGACCAAATTGTCCTTGGGGCTTACATATAAGAAGTTAACGTTGTTAAAGTTGTCAAATAATACGGAGTGACCTATACCTATGTTTTTTGACGTTTTGGATCGAATGATATGGTTCATTTTGCCTGAATATATTTGTAAAATTACTATTGCCCTTCAAACTTCAAAATACCATAACTTGTTAAGACTAAACTATAATTAAACACCGTCAGAGCCTGTGAGCTAATATTTAAGATGAAGAACATTTGTGACCTAAAAAGTATATAGATCGTAAAATGACCAAATTGCCCTTGGGGCTTAAATATAAGAAGTTAACATTGCTAAAATCTTCAAATAATACAGAGTGACCTAACTCGAGATTTTTTAACATTTTGAATCTAATGGCGGGGTATATTTGCATGAATATATTTGTAAAATGACTATTTTGCCCTTGTATATTTGAAAATCCAAATCTTGTTAAGATTTAACCAGAATTAATCATTTTATTATCTATATACTTTTTTAGGCATTTTGATTTAATCTTAACAAGTTAAGACATTTTGAATTTTTAAAATAATCATTTTGCCCTTATGTAATCAGGCCAAATAGACTCCTCCATTGGATTTAGAATGTCGAATAACCTTAGTGTAAGTCACCCCGTATTATTTTAATACTTTAACAATGTTAACTTGTTACAAGTAAGCCCCAATGATGATTGGGCCATTTTATCATATGTATATATACACACACATACTTGTACGTTCCCAAATGTTCTTCATCTTAATATGAGCTCACAAGCTCTGACGACGTTCAATTCTAGTTTAGTCTTAATACGTTATAGCATTTTGAAGTTTGAAGGGCAAAATAGTCATTTTACAAATAGATTCATACCAAATGGATCATACTATTGGATATAGAACGTCAAAAAACCTAGGGTTAGGTCACTCCATATTATTTGACGACTTTAACAATGTTAACTTCTTATATGTAAGCTTTAAGGGCAATTTGGTCATTTTATGATCTATATACGTTTTAGGTTCCAAAATTTTCTTCATAATAATATGAGTTCACGTGCTTTGACGACGTGAAATTCAGATTTTATTTTAACAAGTTATGGCATTTTAAAGTTTTAAGGGCAAAATAGTCATTTTACAAATATATTCAGGCCAAGTGGATCCTACCATTGGATCCAAAACGTTGAAAAACTTAGGGGTAGGTCACTCCGTATTATTTGAAGACTTTGACAATGTTAACTTCGTATATGTAAACCCTAAGGGCAATTTGGTGACTTTACCATATATGTACTTTTTAGGTCTCAAATGTTCTTTATCTTAAATATAAGCTCACAGGCTCTGACGACATTCAATTATAGTTTAATCTTAACAAGTTATGGCATTTTGAAGTATGAAGGGCAAAATAGTCATTTTACAGATAGATTCAGACCAAATGGACCATGCCATTAAATCCATAACCTCGAATAACTTTTGGGTATGACACATTGTGTTATTTGAAGATTTTAACAATGTTAACTTCTTATATGTAATCCCAAGGGCAATTTGGTCATTTTACAACGTATATATTTTTTAGGTTCCAAAATGGTTTTCATAATAATATGAGCTTATAGATTTTGACGACGTTAAATTCTAATTTTTTTTAAACAAGTTATGACATTTTGAAGTTTTAAGGGTAAAATAGTCATTTTACTAAGTAGTTATAAAATTTTGACCAAAAAAATAGTTTACCAAACGCATTTTTTTGTTCTTTCTTTTTAAAAAACAAAACAAAGTTACCAAACTTATTTTTTATTTTATTTTTTTAAAATAAACACAAATTTCTAACACAAAAACAAAAAAATGAAATGGTTATGTATCAAACAGGGCCTAAGTATATCATCTAATTTTGGGGGTTCAGCATCCTACACTGATTGGAACTTATAATTTCCGGAACGGTTTTACTTTGGTCGAGGCACCCTTAATATTGGAATATAATTTGATGCCTACTGACAGTGTTTGGACAATTTTCATCTCGTTAACTCGCAGGTTTAAGGAACACAGAAAGTTTGTCCCCCTTTTATGTTGATTCAATGGATATTGCATGTATTGTTTGCTTCTTTTTTTATGGCCTGTATTTTAATCCCTTCATTCGTTTAGCATAGGTGTGCTCTTGTTTCTCTTGATTAATTTTTATGTGATTCTTTCTTATCTTTTGATCAATATTATCTTATTTTTTTTCTTGGATAACTTAGTTCGATAATGTTGCATGAAATAAAAGGACGTGGAAAGGGCATTGGCCGCACAAGATGTGATATGGCAAGAAGAATTCATTAAAAATATTGCTCGGATGGATCGTATGTTGGGACAACTTAATGTGGTAGTATTTTACATTAGAAATTGTACCATTTTTCAGTTCACAGTCAGCACCTAAAATCTTTTCAATGATAACTATATCACAACTTCTGTTCCTCAAACTTGGCCTTGATAGACACAAGCGTAGGGCTAGCCGCTCTTATCTATCATCATTCAAAAACAAACAAGGTGGATGAAAGTATTACAAATTCTCTTACCAAAATTCAAAAACTGATGGAGGAAGAAAAAAGAAGAAGAGGAAGAGGAGGAAAAGAAGCCGAAGAAGAAAATTAAAAAGGGAAGTGATGATGCTAAAAATTGGTAAGAGAGATTCAGAGAGAGATATTGAGACACAATAAATTGTATGTGGTTTGGCCTAAGGAGGTGTCCTACGTCCACGGGTGCGTCGGATCGCTTTACTAGCAGATCACCAGCGGGCCTGGTGAGCCAACAGTCTAGGCGGCACTTCTAGTAAAACCGGCCGGGTGTATACATATCGATTAGTATAAACTGCTATTCTCTAGGTTAAGAATGCGATCCCCTGTCAAGAGGGTAGGCGGTCTCTTTTATAGATGTAAGAGTCCACTTGTACATGGTAAGTATACAGATTCGGAAGGCTAATCTGATTACAATCATCTACACAAATTTAGGAGAATTTCCTAAGTGGTTTAGGAAACTGTTTACTCTTCCTAATCGGTCTCTGGCCGGATAAGGAAACTGCTGAGTGGCTTGGTTGCCGAACGGCACCTTGTGGAGAGCTGCTGCGCCACGCGCCCGGGCTGTGTGAACATCCCGAGCGGTGACAGTTGGTGACCTCGGGATTGATGGATCACATGCACCCATTCCGGATGGTCCGGGACCTTCACTGCTGATGTGACGGTCTGACTTTAGCTAAATATTTCTGGATGTATCAAGAAGTAAATGGTGGAAAGTGTAGTTTAATGTTTATTTTTAATTATTCGTACGATGAATTTACTTGTGAATGGTTGAATCTCTAATATTAACGTAGGATTAGTTGTTGTAAGTAATTATAGCAAGCTTTTTATTAAGTTATTGCAATGTTTTGGTTAGTTACCACATGTGACTTTCAAAGAAGATATTATAGGAACCAATTGATCGTCCAAATTTTTATTTAAACTTCACTTTTGAACATAATAGATCAAAGACACTGTAATTCTTGAAAACAGGAATGTAAGGCTAAGGATTGCTCTCAGTTTTGATATATTCTACGTGTATAAAAAATGAGGAGAGGCTCTGTATTCCATTTCTTTTTTGGGAAAACTTATTCTTGTTGTGAAAACATGATTTAGCTGAATTTTTTTTTGTTTAAAGTGGGCTTGCATTGATTGTGTATTTACAAAAAAAAAAAAAAAAAAAAAAAAAAACAAATTGAAACAAAGCAGGTGAGAAAAAATTGTAACCGATGAAAAAAATTTATAGCAAGCCATGAGAAAAAAGTATAACCACCCTGACAAAAATTTGTAACTACATACAAAAAAAAAATTTGCAACTACAAAACCACCTAAAGTGAAACTTCGCTATGAGTACATGGCCTAAATTGAAACTCCATGTGGTTCATTCTGTTATACTTTTTTAACACCGTTAACAAATATCTTTGATTGAAACAAGTTTGTAGTGCAAATTGCAATCGAAAATGTAGGACCCAAAATAAAACTTCGCTGTAAATATAGGGTACCAAAGTGTTTTTTAGCCGCACATCTATTAGTCCAAAAAATTTGTAAAATCATATTATTCCATCTCCGACCTCTGTGCAAAATTTGTACTATATTTAGTGGTGTATGGAATTGTTTTAAAATTAGACTGAATCGAAGAAATGATTGGATCACGTCACGGGTTACCGGTTCAATAGGATTAAATCATGATGCCAGAATTACTTATTAAGTATATTTATTTACAAATATTAATAATACTATAAAAAAAATAAAAAGTATAGACAAATTTTAAATTTTATTTTCACACTTCCATACCATAATTTCAAAAACACAAAGTACACATTTTCTTATTACCAAACACAATATCCCGTTTATATGTATATTAAAAAAAAAATTCTACACACAGCATTAATTTTCAAGGGGGTGGGAGAAAAACAAAAAAATGAGAAGAAAAAGTGAAGAAAAATAATTGTATAGACTCAAAATCAAACATGGTTCAATATTATAGACCGGTAGTTAGTAGTATGGGAACACATCTTTATTGCCAATCGTTTTTGGACCCTCTTCTCACCATTCTAAGAGCATCTCCACATGCATTGATTTCATTTTCTATGTCATGTCAGCTAAAATGGGCTTCAAAGTAGGAGCGGATCTATGTTGGGGCAAGGAGGCTCCAACACCCCTTAAGTTTAGAAAAATTCTTCATATAGCCTATAAAAGAAAGTTTTATTTAAGTTAGACCCCCTTAAAAATTTAATTAAGCCCCCGATTCTATTAGGACTCGTTTGGCTAGCCGGATAAAACTGGCGAATAAGACAGGATAAGGCATGATTAGATATGATAGTAATTCTTCCTGATAAGCTGTTATGTTATCTTGTGTTTGGAATGTGCTTGGATATAAGTTCCAGATAATAACTAAATTATTGTTTTTAACACAAAAAATTGCAAATGCGAATATTTTTTTTATTTTTAAAAAAAGATATCTAAAAATAAAAAAAGACAAAAAAAAAAAAAAGTAGATTTGAAGGGAAAAAAAACAGAGATCTAAAACAGATCTGAAAATGAAGAAAAAAAAAGGACCCGAAAAAAAAAAACAGATTTGAGAATGAAAAAGAAAAAAAAATTAGGATATGAAAAATGAAAAGAAAAAAACGAGATCTGAAAAAATAAATAAATAAATAAATAATTTTTTTGTCCCAAGAAATTATCTCAAACTTCTAATCTCACCTAATAACCCCCTCACGATAAAAAAAAACTAATTTAGAACTATTTTATCATGTCCGATAGCACCACCAAATGTCGGATAGGATAAAAGTTGTATGTCTCTTATCGTGACCACCCAAAAGGTGTAGAGGTTGTGTTATGGTAATTAAATTAGGGAACTTCTCTCTGTCCGAAAATATAATATAAATAAAAATAAACTTTTAAAGAACTTTTACTGTGTTGTAGGTGATTTTGCATGGACTTGTACAGAATGCTTGGAATTCTCTAGACTTATATGGAATCATTGAATTCTTTAGAGTCTTTTAGAGACTTGTACATAATATTATAAGTATAGGGTGACTTTCTAAAAAGGTTAATTGCTTTATTTGGATGTCCAAAACTTCTAAAATAATCATGAGTTTCTATTCCTTTGGATGATTGCCCCTTGTATAAATATTGGCCAATGATCGTACTATCTATTATTTATAAGTAGGGTGACCTTCATCAAAATTATTCAAGAATTATTTAGTTTTTCGAGAAAAAAACTACACTTCGTAGATTTATGCAGATTATTGACCGAGTAATAAAAAGTGTATGCTTATGTGCTTTCTCTACTTCTTCATCTCTTTTATCGTCAAATATGAAAAGCCTACTTAAGTCTTGTAAAACGTAAAAGATAGCCTCCTGCGTCAAATTAATCTTAGACCCGCCCCTGATTTCAATGTCTTTTCTTTCTCATAAACAATCACTTCTTTTGCTAACGATTCATGCTATGTTTAGGTGAATATATGTGATGGAGAAATAGTCACAATGCATCACAAAACTGTTAATATTAATTACATTTTTACATTAGAAGATGATACTCCATTACTCCGTGCTCTAAGAGTATTCTCGAACTCCACTCTCTCTCTCTCTCTCTCTCCCTCTCTCTCTTGACTAAACTCTAAAGGAACCTCTCTCTGTTTCTCTCATTCTTTTGACTCTGGAATCCCCCATCTTTGTGTGTGTGTGTGTGTATGTGTGTGTGAAGTTTTGGTCGTCCCACTCTCGCACAGACAAACCGACTAGCTCTTAGGCATTGACTGGTAGTTGAGTACTATGAGAACACATCATTATTGCCAATCGTTTTTGGACCCTTCTCACCTCTTTATGGTATAAATTTAAATAAATACATATACTATACCCAGTCACATTGAGAGGTATCTCACATTGAGAGATATCTAAGATTTCCTTTTAATCTAAACTTCATTATTTATACCTATATATATATATATCATTGTTTATACATATTTTAAACGATTTTTGAAGGGGTTTTCTCTATCATAAAATATGCCTCCACAATCATCAGGTATTGTTCTTGTTCCTTTTTTTTCGTCCTTCTTAGTTTGTCTCATCTTTGAATTCGTAAGTCTTTCTTAGTTTCTTCTCCACATATTTGAGATCACATACTGATTTGGTTTTGATTATTTAGTTATTATCATTTTATTTATTTTGTCATCTAATTTTTTTGAAAATAGTATTGATTCTTTCAATTTCTTCCCCTCTTGTGAACTTGCAGGTTTAAGAAAAAAGTGAAAGTTTGATGGCATGAGTGGAGTCGAAAAAAAGTAAGCAACTTTGTTCCCCTTTTATGTTGATTCGATCAGTGGAGGTTGTAGGTAGTGTTGTTTGGTTTTATTTTTTTAATTTTTTTTAAAAAAAATTTGGTGAAATTGCATTTTACCCCATGTACATTGACCCTTGTTCAAGTCACCCCCTTAACTTTAAAAAGTATCAAAGAACCCCTTATACTTTAAACTAAAAACTAAAGTGAAAATAACGGAATCTGTTAAAGTGACAATGAAATAACAAAAATATCCTCATATACAGGGGTGTGACTTGAACAAAGGTTAAACTACAGGGGTAAAATGAATCTTTTTAATGAATTTTAAACACCTTCCGTCCATTTTGGTGGAGATTCTAATGCTTTCACTTTAGTTTAAAGTATAAAGGGGTTTTTTTTTTATACTTTTCAAAGTATAGGGGTGATTTGAACAATGATCAAAATACAGGGGGTAAAATGCATATTTCCTTTTTTATTTTTTAATATATATATTTTTTATGATCTGTATTTTAATCCTTTCATTCCTTTAGTGGAGATTGCATGTGTTATTGCCCGTACCTAGGGGCACGACGCAAAAACAAAGGGTACATGAAGTTGTCGTAAATCAATACATTATTTCGATTTCACAAATCACATATCATCAGCCATTGAAAAGTGAAAGCATACAGGTAGAGGAAAAAAAATGTACGGCTCCCCCAATTTAACTAATAAAAATAATTTAACGGATAGACATAATAAAACTTACTTATTCTCCACCTAGGGCCGGATCTAAGAATCTAGTTTAGGTGCAGAGCTCTCGAAATTTTAAATGCTAAAAATTTTAAGCGATTGAATTTGCAATACTGAAAATAATTTTTTCATTATTGAAATAGGATGCTCGTATCTCGAGGTGCTGCAATTCATCACTTAACTTGAGGCCACATTTCTCTCTCTCTCTCTTACACTGTAAGTAATAGTTCTTCTTCTCTCTCTTACTTCTCTCTCAACACAACTCCCAACTACTCCAATATGCTCTCTTGCTTCTCTCTCTCTCTCTTTAACACAAGTGGAGTAATATTCTATATCTCTTATTTCGCTCTCTCTCTCTAGTATGTATATCTACAGAAACCTCCTCCAGCAGCAGTGTTATGCTCGAAGGGAAGCTATGATTTCTACGCTTCCAAGATTAAAGGAGTCACCCGCCGAATAGTCCAAGATTAAACCTCCTCCTCCAGCAGCAGTGTCATAAATGTAAAGTAGCAATCATAGGCCTAGGGGCCTAGGCCACAATGGGGGTAGTTGTATGTGGCGTCTGTGCAGTGCAGTGGACACTGGAGTGTGGGACAAAATCAGGTGATTTTGTGGACCCCACCCAAACTGAATCCAGAAGCTTTCCCTTTTTGCCTCTTTGAGACTGTTTGGCGTGGAGATTTGTTTAACTACTAATCTTAGCATTATCTAATTAATACAATTAGTTAAGTTATTGTTTAACTAATTAATTTTAGTAATCATTAATGATACTCCGTATGTGTGTAACAAAATAAAGAAGGGTGATTTAGATTTTAGTCCATCAAGCTCTACCTATCTAGAAATAGATCCATTTTTAAATTGAATCTATAAATTAATCCCTCATCTATTTTAAGGACATATATACCCCACTTCTATAAATCTGGGTTTTGAAATTCAAAATCCAGATTTATTATATATATATATAGAGAGAGAGAGAGAGAGAGAGATAGAGAGAGAGAGAGAGAGAGAGAGAGAGAGAGAGAGAGAGAGAGAGACCCACTCCCATAAATCATGGTTTTGAAAATTCAAAAACCAGATTTATTATGTATATATATAAAATATATATCGAGAGAGAGATACGGAGTAATTAACATAGATAAACTATACAAGTGAGACAAAAAACAGTGACGGAGTAAGTTGAAACAGATACGGAGTAATTAACATAGATAAATCATTTAAGCCTTAATAAACAGTTAAGCACATAAGGTATTCCGCGATGGAGCCCTCTTTAGAGGCTGACTGTATATATATATATAACAAATAGTAAGCATTATTAGAATCCTTGGAAATTCAACTAGAGACTTTTACTTTTCACTCTTTCTCATCTTTGATTGAAGTCGCTATTTGAAGTAATGACTTTTTGTTGAAACTTTTTGCTCGAAGTCGCTACTTGAAATAGCGACTTCTAAGAAAGTGATAGATTTGAGAAATAAGTTGAAACAGTGATATGAGTTAGGAATGTATTTGCCCTAAATTAATGTTTCGGTATAAAATTCAACTTGTACTCACCCTCGGCCTCGGTTAGAGTTCCAGCCAATCTTGTCACCATTTTTAAAAGAAAGAATTATGATAACCAAAGTTGATGGCTTGCAATGGTAATGTTGTGGTTTTTGATTTTCTATTTTGATTTTGATTTTTTGAAATAATCATAGCCAACTCCTAATGAAAATAAAAATTGAAATAAAAAAACCACAACATTACTATACCAGTCCTATGTATATAAAGCCCACTTACCATAAATACAAAGATTTCTTACATGGGTAAAATGTAACTATGTGGTTTTGATTTGGTACAAATATTTCTTATAAGGGTAAGATATTCTGTTACTATAGTACAAAATATCAATAACCACTATAATATATAGTTATATGTTTGTTAGCAATATTAATTAATCCTAAACATGAATGACACCACACCTTTCAAATTAATTCACCAAATAACATATAAATGATTTTCGGGTAGAACAATTACGTTTCCACCAACAACCACTACACACCACACCCCAGGCTTCATGCCCGAGTCATCTACCCATGCCTCTTTAGACATGCTGTTCAAACTGCCTTTAGCGGTATCACATTAATCCACTCCTATTTTGAGAGGCAAAATCTGGTGGAACACTACAAGTCTCCCTTTGATCCACATAAGTAACTTAGCATGCTTACATATAATTCATTACGCCATATTTTTCACATATATCACAATCAATTGGGCCTAATTTTAACCACATGAATTTGTCCAATACAATTAAATATAATTATTTAGTCTAATTAGACATACCCATATCAAGACATATGAATCCAAATGTGAATTCTATTCAAAAATACAATTAAAATCACTCACCTCTTAGGTTTCGCTCCTAAACATTATATGAAGGCACTACTAAGCTTTAGTACAAATCCTATACAAAAATTGTAAATTATGAGCTAAAGCTCTAAAATGGGTCGCAGAAAAACTACCACAGAACTCAATAAAATTATTACCCACGTGTTAGACTCACCTCCACAATTCTAAATATGTGTTCTGTTTTAAAAACCAACGTTAATCGGCACGTCAATCAACGTCAAAACGGCAACGAAACTCCGTCGCAAACTTTCCCTTTTCTCCCTGTGTATTTCGGCCAAAGAAGAAGATGGAGATGATGAGTCATCTCCCAAGGCTTACACCTGTTATATCAATTTTTTTATTTTATTATGAAACCTCCACAGTTTTACTAATTTGTGTTTTCACCCCTATAAGTTATGAAACTTATTAAAATTATCTCAAACTTAAATAAGTACTATTTGCCTATGTGACGTATGGGTCCCATAAGTGGTCCCATATAATATTATGAAATTGGTATTTAACTTACTAATTATGTAACGTGTCTAATTCGCTCTCACCAGGGTACCTAAAATTGACCACATAAATATTTATGATTAATACTAGAATATTAAAATAATTAAATAATCTACCATATAATGTCATATAATGATTAAATAAACATTTAAGCCACATAAGAATGATATCTCAACCCTGTCCCATATCAAATGGAACATCTCTACACATTTTCCAATTTGGAACTGCCACTCAGGCCAATACTAGGTTCCCACTTGGACACCCAAAAACTCTTAGTGAGTCAAAACCCACTTTATGCATGCGCCAATAAACACCATTAAATAACGTGTATGCATGCTAAAATATAATTAGCATTAACTGCGTGAGCGGGTTTTACACCGGATGATTTTGCATGACCTGATTAAACAGAAGACTAATGAGTACTAGAAGTAGAACTCAATGTAATTGGTGTGTGTGTGTGTGTGAGAGAGAGAGAGAGAGAGAGGGAGAGGAACTAAGACAAAATATAGAACAAAGCCATATAGAAAAAGCCATATACACACACTTCATTATACTGATAATTCTTTACAAGAGAGAAGAAGGAAAAAAAAAAAAAAAAACATTACCAATCAGTTGATACCTTGTTGCCACCACAAACACAATGTATTTACTCTACAGAGAAGTGTGAGAACATGAAAAGGCAGGATCTACTGGTAAACCCTCAATTTAATAACTAAAATTCTCATATAAAAGGGCAACTTAGTGCATGAAAGCTCCCGCTATGCGCGGGTCCGGAGAAGGGTCGGACCCTTTATGACAACTAAAATTTTCATAGAATAGATTTAAATCAATTAGTAACAAAGAAATAGTAGGTTGATGAAGGCAAATTTATAAACGATAGTTCTGATTCATTTAATTTTTCAATGGGGGTCAAATTGAGCAATCATGAATCTACATGAGATAGAGTTCAACCTAATAAAACCTACTAACCCATCCCAAGAACACACACACACACACACACAGAATTCTACCAGTGGGGGTGTGTTTAGTGACTATACATGGTTAACATTGTGGTTATGGGGCAGACCAAACAAAAGGTGATTAGGACCACTCTCTTCTGCCTTCTTTTGCCTATTTTTTCTTGAGAAAAAAAGGAAGTGATATCTCACCAACAATGGATGAATCTCATGGTATTGGTGAGTGGGTAAGGGAAGATTGTCAAATGCTCGTCGATCATGTCATTAGTTGTGATACAGTGAATTCAGGGGAACAAATTTTTTTCGAGATTTTAATTATGTTTATGTAATTTGTAGAATTTTAAAAGTAATAGATATATATATAGGCCCTCCAAAATTTTAATTTCTACAAATGATTCATGCTTATATACAATTGTAACACACATTGTGATAAACCATAAGCCAAAAGTGAATTATTAACTGTAACGCCCCGCCCCGCCTCGGCACGGGTCCCGCGGGCGAAGGGGTGCTAATGTAAAATAAAATAATAATAACCAAGGGCGGAAGGACCGAACACAATTGTAATGCTTCGAGTCCTAGACCCGAAGCTTATCTGAAAAACTTTCTCTTTAGAAAATCAAACGTTTAAACTTTAAAACAATTTAAACTCTGAAGCTCTGAAATTTTTAAACTTTGAAACCTCAAAACTTTGATACCATTTTACAACGCCTCGAGTCCTAGACTCCGAGAGTTACTGCGGAAGCATAGAATAGCCTTTCAAATCTTTGATGGGAAAACAAAATCTTTAAAGACTCATGGATCTGAGTAAAACTATAGCGGAAGCATTCAACTAGTCTTTTGAAAAGCTTTGCTTGTCAATTTAAAAGACATTAACAGAAAATCTTTATCGGTTCATTCAATGAACAACAGTGCAGCGGAAAATATATATAGATTTGATAAACATTTATCAATCTGAATACAATTTTTAAATAGAAACTCAAACTTGGTTCCACATATCAGAAAGTAATACAATGATCTACTCGCATTTTCTCAAACTTCATAAACTCTTAAAATAAAAAACCCAAGGTTTTCATTAATCCAAAGTATCATGATCTCACAATTTCTTCCCTAAACGGGATCTTCACGAGTAAACTCTACTCTGGCTTGAAAAATATATTCATCATTTGGAAAACATTAATAATACAGAAATCGGGTTTTCATTTGAAAACTATCCTTTCTTGAAACAAATCATTTTTAAGATAAGCAACAAAAAATCAGCGTTAAACTATCATGCTATTTAAAAGCAGGTGGACTATCACTTGTCCAATTAAATCATAACATGCTCTTTGAACCATCATTTAAATTAAATTCCCATAAACTCGACCTTCAAACAAAGCAGAAGTTCATCAAATCTCGAGAGGCTTACCCTTATCTATATCACCTGAAAAAGAAAGATTTGATAGTCCATAAGCCAAAAGGCTCGTATAGTCATATAACCACACAATAACATCTGTTATATAACATGCATGAGTGCAATGAATGCCAATGTCATGTATGAAAATCACTTTTCGTGCATTTTCAAACACTCACCTCAATCGTCAATATCATTACCCGGACCATGGGCTTCCCGTCCACGTAGGCCTAGCCTCAAACGTGTGGGACTTTGGGCCTTACGAATTACACGGAGGCCTAGCCTTTACCGTTACGGGGGTTTCTTGTAGTACATCCCACAATTCGAGTTCCTAGTGGTACCCATCTCACACGCCTACCCACAAATCCGGGATTTCTAACTTTTCAGAACAAAATCCCTCGTAGAGGGTTTTATGCATGGAAGCCTCTAAGGTCTTCCCTCTTTAAAAACCTGGAAGTCTCTAAGATCTTCCTTTTTCAAAATCGAAAGCCTCCAAGGTCTTTCATCCCAAAACCATTTTCGTGATTTTCGTGTTCATGCTCATGCTTATGAAATGTTATGACATATGCGAGCTCTAAGCATCCAGACATATTCAACATTTCATAAATTACATATCAACACATGATATCGATTAAAGCAACACAATAGACATGCTGAATCATTCAAGTAGACACATAAGATACAGCAATTCAAGTAAACACTTAAAACATCACAGCTCAAGTAAACATGTAAGTACACTGTTAACATGTTATACAACTTTATTGAGGGTTATATGGAACTACCGTTCACCAAGGATAGCCTGAATAATTAATCAGAATAGAAATCGGGACTGCTCAATCTGTTACAAATCTCGATATACAATAATGCACATATATCAGTGAGGTACAACACCTCTAAGCACAAGTACAACTACTATTACAGTAAAGTACAACTCTTAAAGCATAGGGTACAAGGCCCCTTAGCTCATAACAGACTCAAGTATAAGAAAATAAGAGTTTTCACTAAACTGCCTAAGGTCGCGCGCGCAGGCCGCTCGCGCGGACCGCTCGGGCGAGTTATGCTCAGTAAGGTCACGGGGTTATTTTAAAAACAGATTTCAAAATTATGCCTGGTCGCGCGCGCGGGCCGCTCGCGCGACCCCTCGCTCACGCGGGTCGCGCGCGCGAGATGTCACAGAGTCGTCTTCTTCCTCTTTTCTTCCCTTGTTTTGAAATTAAAGGCTAAATTTTACCCAGTTTGAAAACTTAACCAAAACAGGACTTCCAATATATGAATCTCTTCCTTTTTCCGCGTTGACTTCAAATATGAAATCAGTTTTTCAAGAATCAAAACACAGCTCCTGATTTTATCGAAAAACCGAATGGTGACAAAACTTTAATTTGCTCGTTCGTCGCAACCGTTGCGAATTAGCTTTTGAAATTCAAAAGGGAGCCTCGTGGGATCGAGACCTTTCATTTGATATAAAGAAATCAAGATTTTGTGACTGTTTTTCTGTTCGCTATTTTCTGACCCTAACGATATATATATATATGAACTACATATATATGTATATATCAACAACTCTATAGTAAACTGAAATCAAAAACACTAGTATTGATTAAAAGTTTACCCAAATCCAAAGTTGGAATTCAAATACTCTTCTATATATATATCTACAGTGATATATAACAAAAAAAAAACAAAAGGTTGTTTAGAACCTTACCCAATTTTAGATTATAGAGAGATATAAATGATCCCAATAATATTTTGATGACCCAAGCTTTGAATATGTACTGCTTGTATGTGTATATGTAATTCTATGTGTGTGGATAATCAATATATGGGTGAGTGTGTGGCCGAGAGAGAAAGACAGTGAGCTGCTGAGGGAGTTGTTGAGAGTTTAGAGATTATGAGACATAATGAACTCTAGGTGTGTATATATAGATTGCAAAACTTGGTCCCCAAGTACAACACACACGTATAGCACACACTGCACAATTTTTGTTTGGTCACCAAGTTTATCATGAGATATTCTAGTGTGTGTTGAGCTCACAAGCTTAACCATACACACAGATAAAAATTATACTGCTAAAATTTTCAAAACTGGTATTTTTTCTGACGAAAAGTAATTAATAAATTTTAATATTCGCTTTAAAATTTTCCGGGTCACTACACTCTACCCCCCTTAAAAGAATTTCGTCCGCGAAAGTCACGTAAGGTTATCTGATAACAAAGTAATCGCAGCGCAGTCCAAGGGATGTTTCACACTCTGTCTTTCAACACGGATATTCATTTACGAGCTTTCTGAAATGTCGGATCGTAAGAACCTTAAGCAAAGTAGGTCATAACACTTCATCTCTCTTGAAGTAATTTTCACAGAAGCCTAGTATCCTATCCTCAAATAGCATTCCTCAAAATTCGAAACGAGATTCAATTCTCAGAGTCTAACATCTACCGTATTACAAGTTGAGAGATTCCTCAACCGCTCCATATATGCCATAACATGATATCACTGTAAATAGGTTGAGAGATTCCTCAACCATCCCATATACACCGTAAATAGAATACATCTTGAGATAATATTGCCAAATAGGTTGAGAGATTCCTCAACCGTCCATATACACCGTATTAGAATATGTCAGAATAGTACCATATTAGAATACACTGTAATACAAGATGAAAGATTCCTCATCTATATACTATAAACCGTAAAGGAAGTCATAAAGAAATACCGCAATATCACACCGTACGATAATATCGTAAGATAGGTTGAGAGATTCCTCAACCGTCCAATATCCACATAAATATACTAATCTAACATGATTAATATCTCCAACGACGCTATCGTCGATCCCCGATATACGTAATTCATATCCCCATGTACTCACGTCACATCGTATAACCCAAGTTCGAAACAGAGATTAATTAATGTTCCCCTTGTGTGAACCACAAAATACTTACTACGACCAAGTCCAGGCAAAATAGTAGATGCACTTTATGCTCCACCTCAGATGCTGTCTCAAATTCTTGTGCTCATTACACATATAACTGCATATTAAGATGTTCTGTATACGTTTCTTGTTATGACATTTCTCAAACATTTAAGGGTCGATATAATAATCTCAAAGATCCCATAGAAAGACACGATCACAAAATAATATGATCACAGAATGATACTCTCTTTCCAGAAAACCGTGTGAACTTACACAGAAAGATAGTCACACCAAGAAGCTCCGCTGACATAACCAGTCATCAAAATCAAACAACAAGGATCCGTAAAGGCAAACATACCCAACTCATAAAGGAGTGAATTCAACTGTTCGAAAGAATTCCCAAGGAATAAAGAGTACCGAGGTCTAACCCAAAGGAGAGACTACTCCAAAAAGTCAAGAAATTGCCTATACCCGAACTCTCGAAATAGGGGGGCATAGGAATTACACAAATGCTCTCACTACCCATTTCACACAAGAATTGAATTCAAGTCGCGCTCAAGGGTATAACACAATCGTGTGCACGTCTCACGGGTATGCATAACGGCATCAACATATTCGTAGAAAGAAGTATTTCTAGCATGTTTGTCGTTTAACTAAACATGTAAGCATATAAGCAACTTAAACAATGTAGCATGTTACATCATATAGTCCCGTAGGCAAGCAAACATGCTCAATTCATCTTCTCAAATATACGTGTAGTTAAAACTTTAAACAACACATCATAAGTTATCAAGTAATAGACTAGTACATGATAATACGTTTCTCAAGTCATCAACTAATATGTCAACAAAGCAATTTCTCAATCAACATGAGCACATAACCCGGCGTTCCGAAGTATTCGACCCGGTAGGCTCTGATACCATCTGTAACGCCCCGCCCCGGCCCGGCACGGGTCCCGCAGGCGAGGGGGTGCTAATGTAAAATAAAATAATAATAACCAAGGGCGGAAGGACCGAACACAATTGTAATGCTTCGAGTCCTAGACCCGAAGCTTATCTGAAAAACTTTCTCTTTAGAAAATCAAACGTTTAAACTTTAAAATCATTTAAACTCTGAAGCTCTGAAATTTTTAAACTTTGAAACCTCAAAACTTTGATACCATTTTACAACGCCTCAAGTCCTAGACTCCGAGAGTTACTGCGGAAGCATAGAATAGCCTTTCAAATCTTTGATGGGAAAACAAAATCTTTAAAGACTCATGGATCTGAGTAAAACTATAGCGGAAGCATTCAACTAGTCTTTTGAAAAGCTTTGCTTGTCAATTTAAAAGACATTAACAGAAAATCTTTATCGGTTCATTAAATGAACAACAGTGCAGCGGAAAATATATATAGATTTGATAAACATTTATCAATCTGAATACAATTTTTAAATAGAAACTCAAACTTGGTTCCACATATCAGAAAGTAATACAATGATCTACTCGCATTTTCTCAAACTTCATAAACTCTTAAAATAAAAAACCCAAGGTTTTTATTAATCCAAAGTATCATGATCTCACAATTTCTTCCCTAAACGGGATCTTCACGAGTAAACTCTACTCTGGCTTGAAAAATATATTCATCATTTGGAAAACATTAATAACACAGAAATCGGGTTTTCATTTGAAAACTATCCTTTCTTGAAACAAATCATTTTTAAGATAAGCAACAAAAAATCAGAGTTAAACTATCATGCTATTTAAAATCAAGTGGACTAACACTTGTCCAATTAAATCATAACATGCTCTTTGAACCATCATTTAAATTAAATTTCCATAAACTCGACCTTCAAACAAAGCAGAAGTTCATCAAATCTCGAGAGGCTTACCCTTATCTATATCACCTGAAAAAGAAAGATTTGATAGTCCATAAGCCAAAAGGCTCGTATAGTCATATAACCACACAATAACATCTGTTATATAACATGCATGAGTGCAATGAATGCCAATGTCATGTATGAAAATCACTTTTCGTGCATTTTCAAACACTCACCCTCAATCGTCAATATCATTACCCGGACCATGGGCTTCCCGTCCACGTAGGCCTAGCCTCAAACGTGCGGGACTTTGGGCCTTACGAATTACACGGAGGCCTAGCCTTTACCGTTACAGGGGTTTCTTGCAGCACATCCCGCAATTCGAGTTCCTAGTGGTACCCATCTCACACGCCTACCCACAAATCCGGGATTTCTAACTTTTCAAAACAAAATCCCTCCTAGAGGGTTTTATGCATGGAAGCCTCTAAGGTCTTCCCTCTTTAAAAACCTGGAAGTCTCTAAGATCTTCCTTTTTCAAAATCGAAAGCCTCCAAGGTCTTTCATCCCAAAACCATTTTCGTGATTTTCGTGTTCATGCTCATGCTTATGAAATGTTATGACATATGCGAGCTCTAAGCATCCAGACATATTCAACATTTCATAAATTACATATCAACACATGATATCGATTAAAGCAACACAATAGACATGCTGAATCATTCAAGTAGACACATAAGATACAGCAATTCAAGTAAACACTTAAAACATCACAGCTCAAGTAAACATGTAAGTACACTGTTAACATGTTATACAACTTTATTGAGGGTTATATGGAACTACCGTTCACCAAGGATATCCTGAATAATTAATCAGAATAGAAATCGGGACTGCTCAATCTGTTACAAATCTCGATATACAATAATGCACATATATCAGTGAGGTACAACACCTCTAAGCACAAGTACAACTACTATTACAGTAAAGTACAACTCTTAAAGCATAGGGTACAAGGCCCCTTAGCTCATAACAGACTCAAGTATAAGGAAATAAGAGTTTTCACTAAACTGCCTGAGGTCACGCGCGCGGGCCGCTCGCGCGAGGCCTCGCTCGCTCTGACCGCTCGGGCGAGTTATGCTCAGTAAGGTCACGGGGTTATTTTAAAACAGATTTCAAAATTATGCCTGGTCGCGCGCGCGGGCCTCTCGCGCGACCCCTCGCTCGCGCCGGTCGCGCGCGCGAGATGTCACAGAGTCGTCTTCTTCCTCTTTTCTTCCCCTGTTTTGAAATTAAAGGCTAAATTTTACCCAGTTTGAAACCTTAACCAAAACAGGACTTCCAATATATGAATCTCTTCCTTTTTCCACGTAGACTTCAAATATGAAATCAGTTTTTCAAGAATCAAAACACAGCTCCTGATTTTATCGAAAAACCGAATGGTGACAAAACTTTAATTTGCTCGTTCGTCGCAACCGTTGCGAATTAGCTTTTGAAATTCAAAAGGGAGCCTCGTGGGATCGAGACCTTTCATTTGATATAAAGAAATCAAGATTCTGTGACTGTTTTTCTGTTCGCTATTTTCTGACCCTAACGATATATATATATATATATGAACTACATATATATGTATATATCAACAACTCTATAGTAAACTGAAATCAAAAACACTAGTATTGATTAAAAGTTTACCCAAATCCAAAGTTGGAATTCAAATACTCTTCTATATATATATCTACAGTGATATATAACAAAAAAAAAACAAAAGGTTGTTTAGAACCTTACCCAATTTCAGATTATAGAGAGATATAAATGATCCCAACAATATTTTGATGACCCAAGCTTTGAATATGTACTGCTTGTATGTGTATATGTAATTCTATGTGTGTGGATAATCAATATATGGGTGAGTGTGTGACCGAGAGAGAAAGACAGTGAGCTGCTGAGGGAGTTGTTGAGAGTTTAGAGATTATGAGACATAATGAACTCTAGGTGTGTATATATAGATTGCAAAACTTGGTCCCCAAGTACAACACACACGTATAGCACACACTGCACAATTTTTGTTTGGTCACCAAGTTTCTCATGAGATATTCTAGTGTGTGTTGAGCTCACAAGCTTAACCATACACACAGATAAAAATTATACTGCTAAAATTTTCAAAACTGGTATTTTCTCTGACGAAAAATAATTAATAAATTTTAATATTCAATTTAAAATTTTCCGGGTCACTACATTAACACCAGACCTTTAAACTCTCAAAACGGGCACAAAGACTTACAAGTTACATAGTATAACTATAACCTCTCTTATACAAAAACTCATGCTCGAAAACTTATACTTCCTCCGTCTCATATTGAGAGTATCTTTTGAAAATTCCATCTTTCTAAGGGATCTCTTTGATTGTGGTGAAAGTTTTCCAGTTTCCATTATTGTCCTTTTTAATTTTCAAAATTATAGTATCATACCAAAGAAAACGTGGGAGGGTTTCATATAATAAAAGGCAAAGTTAGAATTGCATAGTTAAAATACATTGACCAATCAAGAGGGCTCTTAAAATGAGAAATCAAAAAATAGAATTAAGGAATCTTAATTTGAGACGGAGGGGGTATAACTAGATCGGAAAAAAATCGCCAGGCCTTATGGCACCATCAATATTTGATGTGGCAATAGTGCCACCGTGAAAAATCTTTAATCTTTTAAAAATTCCAGTGGCATCGATTGCCATGTCAATCAATCTTTACAAGGTGAACAAAATTGTAATCTGAGAAGATAAGAGAAACATAACATATCTATATATATATACACATACACACACATGTATTAAACTTGCCTTCAGACGAGATCGCATGAATGCAGTAAGGGTTTTTTGATTTGAGGCACTGTCAGCAGAAGGATTTGCTGTCTTTAACCGAGAACGGCCCCCAAATGTCACCACCAGGCACCAACATACAAATTATTGCATAAAAATAAGTAAACAGACTAGGGGAAAAAAAAAAAAGAAGCAAAGATTAAGCTTATGAAGTACTTAAAAATTGAATTTCACACATAATTTAAATGAAGATAAATGATGATCTCATGCGTAAAACATGGATTGGTGTCAGGAATACAGGAATTTAGGAATTTGAAGTTGGGGGGGGGGGGGGGGGGGAGGGGAGAGGAAGTGTCGTACCAAATATTTAGGATGAGTTGGATTAAAATTTTTCCAATATAAGTTCAATTATTGTTGCAATATGTATATTTCAACCCAATCCAGCCCATCACATATTTTTTTGAATTGGGATGGGCTTGGAATTACAAACATAACTGGGAAACAAAAAAAGATAAAAGAAGATATAAGCTAATGTTATAAAAAAATAACACAAAATCAAATATAAATGGAGCAGGGGTTACATGAATTTTTTCAAAGGGGGGCATAACTTAAGTGTAAATTTCTTTTTTAGGGTATGTAAAGAGTTTTCCAAAACTAAGGTGAGGCTTGAGCCCCCTTTGCCCCTACACAGATCCGCCGCTGGGTACTGCACCATCGCTCTTGTATTGGTGGATCATCGCTTGATAATTCCCTTAAATCTTCAATCACAATAAAATATATAGAAATTTCCCCGAAAATCCCTATCTACTAAACTTTTTTTTATTAGGTCCACTCTTATTATCATGTTACTAATAGGTCCAAATCAATGCAAAATCCCCAATTCCTTTTAAATTCTCCCAAATTTGGTTATTTTTATGACATTTTTAACCTTTACATATATATATATATAGGATGATATATATCTATATAATCCAGCATACAGTCAAAGTTATCCCTATAATTAAGGGATTAACAATCCACAATTAATAGTTACAGATATATATATATATATATATATGGATATAGCTGGTTATATATGGAGTCATTCTTATCCCATAATTGTGGAGTTGTTTTTGGAACAAACTAATGATTATCATGATTGTAGGTATACACATTTGAATGGAGATTTAATTTGTAGTGGACTCTTTTTGTTTTGGTAAACTGTCATCCACATCTTTAATGATTTCCATATCTTTAGTGCCACGTCAAATATTTGTTAGATTATCCATTGCTAATTTTTTCGTTCAATGTAATTTTGGAAATCAGTGTACAATTTTACACTACATTATCAGTGTAAAATTTTCACTGCATTTCATAACTTTATACAGATATATATAGTATATAAAAGAGTACTTAATGATTGCCATTATAATTTTAACATTGCATTATGAATGACTATAAGAGGAGAATTTTACACTATAGTATTTTTTCCAATGCATTGCTATAAAAAAAAAAAAAAAAAAAACAAATCAGTGAAAAATAATATAAGAGTCAAATCTTACTAGTTATAGTTTTTACACTGAAAAAGAACACAAGAGTCAAATCTTGATAGCTATGATTTTTACACTGAAAATCAGTGATCAAATGTAAAATCAACATATTTTTACACTAAAAATCAAACAAATCCAATATCCAAAAAAAAAAAAAAAAGAGAGAGAGAGAGACTAATATAAGAGTACAAGAACTAGCATTAGTGTATAATTTTACACTGCATCTGCAGAAAATTAGAGGACCAACAGAAAATAGAGAATTTGCAGAACTGATCGGCGACGCCTCCATTCGAGCCTAACACGCCACTAGCAGATCGGGATGCATCGCTCTGAATCTCGGACTCAAGGGCGAAGATGGCGACGACGATAAATAGTCCAATATCCGTCATCCATTGCTCATGTACGCCACGAAGCTTCTTTCTACACCAATGAAGCACTCACGTTCGTCGGTGCTTGATCGCCGAAAACAGTCCTTGAAACAGCAACTGACCGAATGTGAGAGAGAGAGGAAGGTTTTGAGAAGAGATCTTGTATATATATAGGTTTTTTAATTACATATACATATATAGATGTATATATATCAGGAATCAAATTAATGTGCATTTAAATTTTAAAAATCCTATATTAAGCTAGGGGTAGAATGGTCTGAAATATTTTTGTGGACCTATTTTCAAATAGTTTTTTGTGTTGGGTCTATTATAACAAAGATACACTAAATAGGATTTAATACTAGTTAACCCTAAAATATATAAATATATATATATATATATATTTCATTGACATGATAATCCTAACAGCATCTTCCCTAATTCTGTAAGTAGAACTAAAAAGCCAGTCTGATAGCTAATTGGTTCAGCTAGAAAAAAACCACCTACTTCATTTGGTTATATATAGAAAGCAGACAAGTTGATTTTAATTTGAGAGATTAAAACAGAGATGAACATAATGTAAGACTTTAATGATAAAACTATTATGCGGAAATAATAGAATTTCCAAGATCTTGAATAAAACACACCTTAAGAAATCAAATATAAATTTACATACCATTATTAGCCATTGAAATTGGTAAAGACAGAATTGGAACCCCTTAGATTGCACTTTATTCAAGGCTTCACTTCTTCTCTCTGTCTCTCAGTTATATACACCCTTATTTTTGTAATTGATTGAGGTTAACTTTCAAGGGGTAGGGTGTACCTTTTATAGAGGAGAGAAGAGGGCCTATTAATGACTGTCATAAAGACGGTCTTGGAATACGTAATGACTTTCATAAATATTTCTTGAAATATGAAAAGTCCCTTATTTAATAATTGTTGAAAGATGAACCATTCAATCATCGGTTCTCTCAACAATTAATAACGTATATCTTATATATATATATACATACATATATATATATATATTAATTGAGGCAATCTTCTATTGGCTAAATAGTTAGTGGAGTTCAACTAACATAGAAGGCTAGTGGGCCACATTTATTAGGACTTCTAAAAGTCACATAGGAATTTACATTCTCCCACTTGGTCCACTAGACCGATTATGATACTTGACTTAGTTGGATTCCACATATAAAACTTTAATGTGATCACAAATTTCCATAATTAGCCAATACACCCAAACTTTTAGTTACTGTCATACTAAGATTAGCATAGACTATTAATGTGAGTCATAGCGGTTGTACAACATTTGTGTCGTATTCCCTTCCATGCACCACGTCATTAATAACCTGTACTAATCTTAGTCTATTATTCTGTAATGCCCATGTAATGTGTCTTGTTAAGACATTTCCTGTTTATCAAACAATAAAACATAAATTGTGCACACATAATTGAAAACAGAAAATAACATAAACAAACTTTAATTGCGCATAAGTGTCAATAACACTATAACTGAAATATCCATCATTTACATCATTGATTACTCAAAAGACCCATCCTTACAACATGTTCCTTATATGTCTTTGGAGGTAATCCCTTAGTCAATGGATCAGCAATCATAAGAGTAGTGCTCAAATTTTCAATTGACACTTGCTGTTTCTGGACTCTTTCTCTAACAACCAAGTACTTAAGTTCCATGTGCTTGGAACCACTAGAATA
Source organism: Hydrangea macrophylla (assembly GCA_033977485.1). NCBI lineage: Eukaryota > Viridiplantae > Streptophyta > Magnoliopsida > Cornales > Hydrangeaceae > Hydrangea > Hydrangea macrophylla. The sequence goes on along the minus strand of CM066986.1, from coordinate 78,753,083 downwards.
CTTTCCATTCTTAGAGAAGAAAACTACTGCGGTATTGTCACAATAAATTTTCAGCGGCTTGGCAATAGAGTCAACAACACCAAGTCCTGAAATGTAATTCCGCAACCATAAAGCATGACTCGTAGCCTCAAAACATGCCACAAACTCGGCCTCCATCGTGGATGAAGCAATAATGGACTGCTTCACACTTTTCCACGAGATTGCTCCACCAGCTAGCAAAAACACAAAGCCTGATGTGGACTTCCTGCTATCTAAGCAACCACCAAAATTCGAGTCTGAGTACCCGATCACTTCTAACTGATCTGATCTCCTATATGTGAGCATATAATCCTTTGTCCCTTGAAGATATCGCATAACTTTCTTTGCTGCTTTCCAGTGTTCCATTCCTGGATTACTTTGATATCTACCTAACATTCCAACTGCAAAGCTAATATCCGGTCTGGTACAAGTCTGAGCATACATTAAGCTCCCCACAGCTGATGCATATGGAACTTTCTTCATTTGATCCTTTTCTAAGTCATTCTTAGGGCACTGACTTTCATTTAACTTGTCACCTTTCATGATTGGTGCATCACTGACTGAACACAGCTGCATATTGAATCTTTCCAAGACTCGATTGATATAACCTTTCTGAGACAGTCCCAGCAATCCTCGAGATCGATCCCTAAAGATCTCTATGCCAATGACATAGGATGCCTCACCCATATCAACCATCTTAAAACACTTAGAAAGATACTCCTTGGTTTCGTGTAACAAACCAAGATCACTACTGGCTAACAAAATATCATCCACATATAAGACCAAAAAGATAAACTTGTTCCCACTGATCTTTAGATAAATACACTGATCAACAGTGTTTTCCTTAAATCCAAAATCAGTAATGGTATCATTAAACTTTATATACCATTGCCTGGAAGCTTGTTTAAGACCGTAAATGGATTTCTTTAATTTGCAAGCCAAATGTTCTTTTCCTTTCTTTGTGAACCCTTAAGGTTGTTCCATGTAGATATCCTCATCCAAATTTCCATTTAAAAATGTAGGTTTCACATCCATTTGATGTAACTCTAGATCATAATGAGCTATAAGTGCCATGATAATTCTAAATGAGTCCTTCTTAGATACCGGAGAGAAGGTCTCTCTATAATCAATGCCTTCTTTCTGAGTGAAACCTTTAGCCACAAGTCTGGCCTTATATCTCTCGATATTGCCTTTAGCGTCGCGCTTGGTCTTAAAGACCCATTTACAGCCGACTTTCTTGCAATTATTAGGCAATTCAACGAGATCCCAGACACCATTCTGGTCCATTGATTTCAACTCTTCATTCATAGCATCGATCCATTTACTAGAATTATCACTTTCCATGGCTTGTGAAAATGAAACCGGATCTTTATTAATCCCAATATCAAAATCAAATTCTTGTAGATACACCACATAATCATCTGAAATGGCAGGTTTTCTTTCCCTCTGAGATTTCCTCAGAACTGCCGGTTGTGGTGACACTACATTATTTTCAATGGCAACATCCTTATGAAGTGGTGAATCATTTCCATTATGTTGTTCATTTCCCTCAACTGGTTGAATAGCTTGAGGAACATCAATTTCTCGAGGAGGAAATGGTGGTGGGATATCCACTCTTAGTTCCTCAAGATTAACTTTTCTTGATTCATCACTCCCACTAACTTCGCCATTCTCTAAGAATCTGGCATTACCGGTTTCCACAATCCTCGTACTATGGTTAGGACAATAAAATTCGTACCCTTTGGACTTATCTGGATAACCAATGAAATATCCAGATATGGTCCTTGAATCTAACTTTTTCTCATGTGGGTTGAAGATCCTTGCTTCTGCTGGACAACCCCAAACATGTAAATATCTCAAACTAGGCTTCCTACCAGTCCACAACTCGAAAGGAGTTGTTGGGACAGCCTTACTAGGAACCCTATTCAAGATATACATTGCAGTCTTTAATGCTTCACCCCACAATGAATCAGGTACAGTTGAAAAACTCATCATACTCCTAACCATATCCAAAAGTGTACGATTACGCCTTTCAGCAACTCCATTCTGCTGTGGCATACCTAGCATTGTGCATTGAGCACAAATGCCATGCTTTTCAAGAAATTTGGCAAATGGGCCAGGATTTTGTCCTGTCTCATAATATCTACCATAGAACTCACCACCTCGATCAGATCTCACTATTTTAACCTTTCTATCTAACTGCCTCTCGACCTCAGTAATGAACACCTCAAGGATGTCAACGGCCTGAGACTTTTCATGTATTAAATATACATAACCATAGCGAGAAAAATCATCTATAAATTAAAGGTGATAAAATATCTTTCTCCAGCAAAACATGGAATGGAGAGTGGTCCACAAATATCTGTATGAATTATCTCAAGAAGCTTAGTACTTCTTATGGCACCTTTCTTAGTGTGTTTGGTTTGCTTTCCCTTAATGCATTCCACACACACTTGAAAATCAGTGAAGTCTAGGTTATCCAAAACCCCAGTCTTCACCAATCTCTCAATTCTATCCCTGGAGATATGCCCCAGTCTTTTATGCCACAAGATTGAAGAGTTTTCATTAATTAGGCCACGTTTTGAACCAACATTCGAATGCAGGGCTATCAAAGATTGTGCAAACTCATGATTCAAAGAAATTTTATATAAACCATCACATAAAATTCCAGAACCAACCATAATAGAGTTAAACATTAAACTTAGTTTCGCACAACCAAATAAAACAGAATATCCAGCAACATCTAATCTGGATAGAGAAACCAAATTCCTAGAAATCGAAGGTACATAAAAAGTGTCCATAAGATCCATCTGATGACCCGTCTCCAAGAGTAGGCGGTAGGTTCCAACAAATACCACTTCTGCTTTGAGACGGTTCCCCATATAGATGAATCGTTCACTTTCCTTCGGGTTCCGGGTTGTAAGGAATCCCTGCATTGAATTTGTTATGTGAGTTGAGGCCCCAGAGTCAATCCACCAAGTATTAGAAGGAACTTCAGCAAGATTTGATTCATAACATACAAAAGAAAGATTGGTACCTCTCTTTTCGAACCAAGCCTTACGCTTGCTGCAGTCCTTCTTCACATGACCTTTCTTGCCACAAAAATAACACGTGACAATAAACTTTCCATGGCTCTGGCTACTTTTCCCAGGTCCATCTCCTTTCTTTGGTGGAATTCTCTTTTCTTTCACAAACTTTCCTTTCTTTTTAGCTTCATGAGTCACAACTAGCACAGAGTGGGGTCCTTCTTGCCTTAATCTCACTTCCTCTTGAATACACATACTAGTCAGCTCATTCAAATTCCACTTGTCTTTATGAGTATTATAGTGAATTTTGAATGGGCCGAACTGAGAAGGGAGTGAGTTGAGAATAAACTGTACTAAGAAGGATTCATCCACTTGCATTCCTAGTGCTCCTAATTTTGCAGCTTTGTCAGTCATATAGAGGATATGTTCCTGAACTCCTCTATTACCATCATATTTGACAGTAGTTAATTCTGCCATAAGTGTGCCTGCTAGTGACTTATCTGCTGATTTAAAATATTCTTTGACAGCAGTCAACAGTTCCAATGCGCTATTAGTTTGAGGAAGAGAAGTCTTAATGTTATTAGCTATGGTCATCCTCATAAACATAAGACTAAGTCTGTTCGATCTTTCCCAGGCTTTCATCATGTCAACCTGTACTGCAGTACTGTCAGCAGTAACTTCCTCAGATTTGTCAACCAACAGTGCCATGTCAAGATCTAACACACCTAGTGTGAATTGGACTTGTTCATACTATTCCGAAAAATTTGACCCATTAAGAGTTGGAATGCTAGATGCATGAGAGTGCAACGAAGTGGGAACGGTCACTGAAATAGGACAATGCTCACGTTAAGGCCTTGAGTCTATCTTTAATATAGAGTTATAAATTCTAAACAGATGAACTATTGATATCACTACAGTTTCTCCTTTGGGCGAAACCGTAGCATATCTAGTGTCCACTCTATAGGTGCAAAATATTATCACCTATATAGGTCTAATGTAATTTATGTCACCTAATAGTTAGTCATGTTACCTTTGGGTATCCAATTCTAAACTACTCAGTAACACAAATTACATTATCCTATCCAGTTCATAGTTAGTTGAAAGTGACTCTCCTTTGGGCTAGCCCCAATCTCCCAACTATGACTGCCATTGAGAATATTATTGTATTTTATGTCACCCTTATTGACTAACCTTTAATGTAGTTTTATATTCATAAGGCTCACTAACCTAGGTCACTTTGGCAACTACTAAGTTAAATTTGGCAACTATGAAAATAAAACTAACCAATAATATTCTCTAACCTTTTATTAGAGTTATTATATAATTGCTAAATTTGTCATTTATTAACTTAATCACTTTCACAATAAAAATGTTAAATTTAAATCTTCTTTCATGTGATTAAAAACTCTTCAATGACAAAAAGTAGCAATAACTCTAATTTCATAGTTAAAACAAACAAACAAACAAATTTATTTTAACTATATAATGTAACCATAAAATTTAATCACTTTCATTAACATGATTAAATTAATCTCCAAACAAGATTGAACCATAACACATATCACAACTTTCAAGATATGATAATTTCAAGTCAATCAATATGGAACTTCACAAATTAAGTCATTCACATGCACGTTTTCCATAACAAATCCACATATAGAGTTAAACTCTAATTCAATGATGAAAAATGTAATGGTTCATCCATATTCCGTGTCTTTCATACTCTGATCTATTTACATGTGCTTGAATGTATATCTCTGTGTGTATCACACATACAGGTTATATTTCATATTAAATTGTTAAAGGATTTCAGTGGATTAATAAGAAATATTTAATAATGTTCATCAATTGGGTTCCATAAGTGGAATTATTTGAGTTGTGATATTCTGATATGTATCATACTTTACTAAGGACACATGAGTTGTTTCATTAATACATGATTTTCAAAACAATTCATTGAATCTCTGTAATTGGGTTAAAGTAAATGTAAAGCAATTCATTGGTGCTATTTTATATCACCAACTGGATCATCTTATGCATGAACAGATTTATAATTTAACAAATACCCATGTGACAGTGCATACACAATCACATCCGAGGAATAAGAATTAACATCGGTAATTTTGACACAACAATTTAATCTTATATTCTAAGATGTATATATTCAAACTTGCTCTGATACCAACTGTAAGACTTTAATGATAAAACTATTATGTGGAAATAATAGAATTGCCAAGATCTTGAATAAAACACACCTTAAGAAATCAAATTTAAATTTACATACCATTATTCGCCATTGAAATTGGTAAAGACAGAATTGGAACCCCTTAGATTGCACTTTATTCAAGGCTTCACTTCTCTCTCTGTCTCTCAGTTATATACACCCTTATTTTCTGTAATTGATTGAGGTTAACTTTCAAGGGGTAGGGTGTACCTTTTATAGAGGAGAGAAGAGGGCCTATTAATGACTGTCATAAAGACGGTCTTGGAATACGTAATGACTTTCATAAATATTTCTTGAAATATGAAAAGTCCCTTATTTAATAATTGTTGAAAGATGAACCATTCAATCATCGGTTCTCTCAACAATTAATAACGTATATCTTTTATATATATATATATACATACATATATATATATATATTAATTGGGGCAATCTTCTATTGGCTAAATAGTTAGTGGAGTTCAACTAATATAGAAGGCTAGTGGGCCACATTTATTAGGACTTCTAAAATTCACATAGGAATTTACACATAAATCATCACTGCCGAACCATGAAAAGAATTTCTAAAGCTAGCAAGTAGCAAAGGATGAGAAGTCCATTAAATTAAAAATTGGGAGCCGGAAAAACTAAAATGCTACACAAAATTTAAATTCCTCTTCCTCTCCCTTCTGATTTGTTTTATTTTGTTATTATTAATTTTCCTTTTCCTTTTTCTTTTTGAGGGAAGGATTAAAATCTGGGTATTAACTCAACCCCCACACTATCCTTTAGCACTTGCCACTTGACCCAAAACACGGGAAGTTACCAAAAAAAAACTAGGATTAATTGCATTTTGCACCCCTGAAGTTTGGATGATTTTGTACTTTGCGTCCTAAAGTTTCAAATTTGACACTTTGGTCCCTAAAGTTTGAGATGAGTTGCACTTTAGTCCTTCGAAGACTTTTTGTGACAATTTTCACTTTTAGTGATGAAATCATTCGTCAGTAAAGTGCTATTTGAACTTATTTGCCACATTTGTGAAACTTTTAGAGATTAAAGTACCAAATTTGAAACTTTAAGGTACAAAGTGCAAAATCAACAAAACTTCAAGATGCAAAGTGCAATTAACCCAAAAAACTAAATATGACAAGTTAAAGTGGAAGAACTTACTCAAGCCCAGAATATCCTCCACTTCGATGACTTTTTAGGTATACCAGTTTTTTTCTAAATAAAATAAGTCCTTGATCAGACAGATTTTAAACATGCATACAACATAGCATATAACTTGATCACATCAGTTGGTAAAACAAGAAGACAAATAGTCAAAATACTAGTTAAACAAACTGTTCCCAATTGTATCTTTTCCTGCCTTTTCTGGTGAGTTTTGAAATCAAATCCACCATAAAGTATATCATCTAATTTTGCGGGTTCAGTATCCTACACTGATTGGAACTTCTAATATCCGGAACGGTTTTACTTTGGTCGAGGCACCCTTAATATTGGAAATATAATTTGATGCCTTCTGACAGTATTTGGACAATTCTCCTCTTGTTAACTCGCAGGTTTAAGGAAAACAAAAAGTTTGATGGCATGAGTAGAGTTGGAAAAAAGTAAATAACTTTGTCCCCCTTTTATGTTTATTCAATGGAGATTGCACGTGTTGTTTGCTTCTTTTTTTATGGCCTGTATTTTAATCCCTTCATTCGTTTAGCATAGGTGTGCTCTTGTTTCTCTTGAATTCTCAATTATGTGATTCTTTCTTTATCTTTTGATCAACATTATTTTTTCTTGGATAACTTAGTTCAATAATGTTGCGTGAAATAAAGGATGAGGAAAGGGCATTGACCGCACACGATGCGATATGGCAAGAAGAATTCATTAAAAATATTGCTCGGAAGGATCGTATGTTGGGACGACTTAATGTGGTAGTATTTTTACATTAGAAATTGTACCATTTTTCAGTTCACAGTCACCACCTAAAATCTTTTCAATGATAACTATATCACAATTCACAACTTCTGTTCCTCAAACTTGGCCTTGATAGACACAAGCGTAGGGCTAGCCGCTCTTATCTATCATCATTCGAAAACAAACAAGGTGGATGAAAGTATTACAAATTCTCTTACCAAAAATTCAAAAAATGATGGAGGAAGAAAAAAGAAGAAGAGGAAGAGGAGGAAAAGAAGACGAAAAAGAAAAAAAAAGAAGTAAATGGTGGAAAGTGTAGTATAATGTTTATTTTTAATTATTCGTACGATGAATTTACTTGTGAATTGTTGAATCTCTAATATTAGCGTAGGATTAGTTGTTGTAATTAAGTAATTATAGCAAGCTTTTTATTAAGTTATTGCAATGTTTTGGTTAGTTACTACATGTGACATTCAAAGAAGATATTATAGGAACAAACTGATCGTCCAAATTTTTATTTAAACTTCACTTTTGAACATAATAGATCAAAAGACTCTGTAATTCTGAAAACAGGAATGCAAGGCTGAGGACTGCTCTCAGATTTGATGTATTCTACGTGTAAAAAATAAGGAGAGGCTCTGTATTCCATTTCTTTTTTGGGATGTTGTGAAAACATGATTTGGCTTAATTTTTTTTGTTTAAGGTGGGCTTGCATTGATTGTGTAATTACAAAAAAAAAAAAAAAAAACAAATTGAAACAAAGCAAGTGAGAAAAAATTGTAACCGGTGAAAAAAAATTATAGCAAGCCATGAGAAAAAAAGTATAACCACCCTGATAAAAATTTGTAACCACGTACTATTATAAAAAAATTGTAACTACAAAACCACCATTCAAAACCCGTGATTTTTCACAAAAAAAAAAAAAAAAAAAAAAACCGTGTCACTCTCTTACCTGCGCGCATGATACGTGCAAATCGCTATGCCCACATAGGAGAAGTTCCCAAAGCTAAATGTTGTAATTGTAAAGCAACACACCTATGGACTACCGGTTCTACCCAAATATAGAGAGACAAATGCTTATTGCAATGAATAAACGCCAAGATATTCAAGATATAGAATGAATGGCAAGATTTCGTGTACATCAGCCAAGAATGAATGCCATGATTCAATGCCAACTACCAAAAAAGAACAGCTCATCTAGGCTCAAATGCACTTTGAGCCGGATATTTTTGATTGCAATACATTGGGCCCATAATTTACAAATTTGTTTTAATTAAGGACAATCGTTAACGGCGTTAAAAAAAATAAAATAGAATGGACCACATAGAGGGCTTAAAATGAAACTTCGCTATAATTACAGGGCCTAAATTAAAACTCCATGTGGTCCATTCTGTTATACTTTTTTAACACCGTTAACGAATATCTTTGATTGAAACAAGATTGCATTGCAATCGAAAATATAAAACCCAAAATAAAACTTTGTTGCAAGTATAGGGTACCAAAATGTTTTTTAGCCGCTCATCTATTAGTCCAGTAAATTTGTAAAATCATATTATATCATCTCCGATCTCTGTGCAAAATTTGTACTATAAATAGTGATGTATGGAATTGTTTTAAAAATCAGACTGAATCGGAAAAATGGTTGGATCATGTCACGGGTTACCGGTTCAATAGGATTAAATTGTGATGCCAGAATGACTTATTAAGTATATTTATTTACAAATATTAATAATACTATAAAAAATAAAAAGTAAAGACAAATTTTAAATTTTATTTTCACACTTCCATACCATAATTTCAAACACAAAGTACGCATTTTCTTATTACCAAACACAATATCCTATTTATAGATATAAAATAAAATAAAATTTCTACACACAGCATTAATTTTCAAGGGGAAAAAAAAGAGAGAGAGAAGAAAAAGTGTGGAAAAATAATTGTATAGACTCAAAATCAAACATGGTTTAATTGTATAGACTGGGAACACATCTTTATTGCCAATCGTTTTTGGACCCTTCTCACCTCTCTAAGAGCATCTCCGAGGGATTATCAAACCACATGCATCGATTTCATTTGCTATGTCATGTCAGCAAAATGGGCTCCAAAGCAGGGGCAGATCTATGTTGAGGGCAAGGGGGGCTCAAGCACCCCCTAAATTTTGAAAAATTCTTTGTATACCCTATAAAAGAAAGTTATATTTAAGTTAAGTCCTCCTAAAAATTTAATTAAGCCCCCTATTCTATTAGGTCTCATTTGGCTGGCCGAATAAAACTAGCGGATAAGATAGAATAAGGCATGATTAGATATGATCGTAATTCTGTCTGATAAGCTGTTATGTTGTCATGTGTTTGGAATGTGTCTGGATATAAGTTCCGGATAATAACTAAATTATTGCTTATTTAACACAAAAAAATTTGCAAATACGAAAAAAAAAAAAAAAAAAAAAAAAAAAAAAGAGAAGAAAGAAGATATCTTAAAATGAAAAAAAAAACAAAAAAAAATAAATTTGAAGGTAAAAAAGAAAAGAACCCGGAAAAAAAACAAAACAGATTTGAGAATGAAAAAGAAAAAAAAATAGGATATAAAAAAAAAGAAAAGAAAAAACGAGATCTGGAAAAAAAAATACAAAAAATAAAAAATTTGTCCCAAGAAGCTATCTTAAACTTCTAATATCACCTAATACCCCCCCTCCCCCGATAAAAAAACTAGTTCAGGACTATTTTATCCTGTCTGATAGTCGGATAGGATAAAAGTTATATGCCTCTTACCTGACCAATGTTTTTAAAATCGGACTGGTACTTGAACCGGAAAGGTGACCGGTTCACGGGTTGACCGGTTCAACCGGCAGGTCCGGACGGTTGAACCATAATGTCATAAATACTAATAAGAATTAAAAAAATAAAAATACATATAAAAAAACAAAAAATGTACAAAAAAGGACCCGTTCCCGGTTCAACTACCGGTTCAACCGCCGGTTCAACCGTCAATTCTACCGGTTTTCCAAAATTCGAACGATTCAATCATTATTCCCGGTTCAAACCGGTTCGTTTGCGGTTCCGGTCGACGGTTCAACCGGTTCGACCGGCCGGTTCGGTCCGGTTCTTAAAACAGTGATCCTGACCACCCAAAAGGTGTAGAGGTTATGTTATGGAAATTAAATTAGGGAACTTCTCTCTGTCCGAAAAAAAATCTATAAAAATCAACTTTTAAGGAACTTTTATTGTTCTGTAGGTGGTTTTGCATGGGCTTGTACAGAATGCTTGGAATTCCCTAGATTTAAATGGAATCATTGAATTTTTTAGAGTCTTTTAGAGACTTGTACAGAATATTATAAGTAGGTGCCCTTCTAAAAGATTACTCTATTAGGATGTCAAAAACTTCTAAAATAATTATGAGTTTTTATTCCATTGGATGACTGCCCCTTATATAAATCCTGGCCATTGACCGTACTATCTATTGTTTATAAATAGGATGGCTTTCATCAAAATTATTCAAGAATTATTTAGTTTTTCGAGAAAAAAACTACACTTAGTAGAATTATGCAGATTATTGACCGAGTAATAAAAAGTGTACACTTATGTGCTTTCTCTACTTCTTCGTCTCTTTTATCGTCAAATATGAAAAGCCTACTTAAGTCTTGTAACACGTAAAAGATAGCCCCATGTGCCAAATTCCTGAATCTGCGCCCTGGTTTCAATGTCTTTTATTTCTCATAAACAATCACTTCTTTTGCCAATGATTCACGCTATGTTTAGGTGACATGTATGTGATGGAGAAATAGTCACAATGCATCACAAAACTGTTAATGTTAATAGCATTGTGGAGATCAGGTTGTACAGTAAATCCTTAAATTTTTATATTCAAGTTAAAGGGCATTTTAGTCGTTTCACATTTATGCTTAAGATTTTAAGGCAGTGTTTGGTTTTGTCATGCCCCAATTTATTATTGACATCATGTGTCAGCTCTTGACAAATCTAAAGTGTAGAAGGCACAACCACTTATTGAAGTGCCCTCACTCCGTATATCTTACTTCTCTCTATCTCTCTTACTTCTCTCTCACACAACTTACAAGTAATGTTATGACTCCGTATTTTATAATTTCAGAAACCTGTAGTATTGTGTTGTACCGAAAAAAAGATTTCCTCTCTTCCAAAATGAGAGTTAAGAAAATAGACGAGGATAAGGGAATTAAGCGTAAGGATGGGAAAGAGGCAAGGGGCAAGAGGATTTTTCATCAAAACAATAAGAAGAAGCTGAAATTGGACACCGAGCTGGAGGAGTCAACTGATGAGGAGTCACTAGACCGACTAACTGATGAGGTGGATCAGGCATCGGCACCGGATAACTAGGTGTCCCATTTCTCCAGCTCGGTGTCCATTTCTCATGCAAAGTTCAATTTGGCCCTCAACCTAGTATAAATATTCAACATTAGTGGACTTGTTTGTTTGGAGAGGATATAACTTGTGCAAAGTTAGATAGATGATAAATTGTGAAAGTTTAATTGGAGCATTGATATCAACATTACAATATTTTCTAAATCTTATTGTAAAATACAAATGAAACATTGAAATTTAGTAGCCTTCTTCAACATATGAACTAGGTTTTTTCATTTACCATAGTTTTTTTTTTTTGTTGTCATGTTTCTATTTGAGGTTTTGATTAGATTTTTGTTAGGCATGGACTAATTCAAAACAGTGACATGGTGATATGTCCAAAATTATCCATCCATGAAGTCTGTCTGTCAAGTCACCAAGAGGTGCCGGTTATTCCGGTAAGGGTGCCCATAGTCAAGCAATCCCGAGGGGTTCACCAAACCCGTGCGGTTCTTACCAACAGGCCGGGAATTAAAGATCGTGGCATCCCGCGATCTCGGCCTAACCAGCAGTTTCCTAAACCAGCTACCAGTCTACAAGATGGAATGTGGCAGTTTCCTAAACCACTTAGGAAACTCTCCTAAAATCATGTAAATCTATTGTGATTAGATTAGGCTTCCTAATCTAATTAACTTACCATGTAAGGGTGGACTCTTGCATCTATAAAAGAGCCCACCTACCCTATTTACGGGGACCCTGAAAATAATTCTCTAGCTAACAAGCATTCAACAGAGAACTCACCACCATACGCATATACCCGACCGGTATTACTGGTAGTGCCACCCCTCTTTGTTGGCTCACCAGACCCCCCGGTGATCTGCTAGTGAGCGCGCACAGACGCAACCGTGGACGTAGGTCACCTCGTTAACGGGACCGAACCACATACACATTGTTCTTGTCTTTTTCTCCCTCTAAACCATTCTTACCAATTTTAGGCATCATCAATTTGGCGCCGTCTGTGGGAAACGAATGAGATTTTCACCAACAAATTCTTGACTGATCAACATACCACCAAAGATGGGTCAGAAAAACACTGCCCTGACCGGCCAGGAGAACTTGCAGCTCATGCAGACCGCCTCCATGACTTCCGAGCAAGTGACTGCTGCCCTCGCGCAACTTCTGGAAGGCCAACAGAATACCCAGCGGCAAATTGACGCGTTGTTGGCCTTGCAGGAAAAGCGCCCCCAATCCGAGAACCGGACTGAGAAAAGTGCCCCCGACCGGGACCAGCCAAGAGTTTGGAATCATACCCACTCCGCGCCGGTTCCCCCGTCGGACTGGGAGCACGCCCAGGACGGTGACCACAGTAGAGCTCCAAGGCCTCCAGGCGAAGGGCCCGGATCAATCCCCATCGGGTGGAAGATGCTAGAACCGTCATCAACCGACGACGCGCGGCCAGAGGGGAAGGGCCAGGACGGAAGGCCAAGGAATCAGCCAAAGACCCTCCGGCCCTGAGCCAAGGGGATCTTAGGCACACGATTTCTCGGACCAGGAGCCAGGTCCTATCCCCGAGGTCGACGCGCTTTGAGGAAGAGGCCTCGTCATCTGATCCGACCTATCGCTCGGACATAAAGAGGAGAACCGTGCAGGATGACGTAAAGGCCCAGGTCGAGGAACTACAGCAGCAGATCGAGAGGTTGACCCGCAAGTCCGGCCATGACCTCACCAACACGGAGACGGAATCACCCTATACCGCTCGGGTGACACAGTTTCCCATTCCACGGAAGTTCAAACCCCCTCACCTCAGCTCCTATGACGGCACAGGGAGCCCAGTGGACCACATCTGGACTTACAAGGCTCAGATGGCACTGGTCAACACGGTGGACGAGCTACTGTGCCTGGCCTTTCCCAGTACCCTCAAGGGGCCAGCCGCACAATGGTTTCATGCTTTAAAGCCCCGGACGGTCGATGATTTCAAAGCCCTCAGCAAGCTGTTCATCAGCCAGTTTGTCGGGATGCTCGACCGGTCGCAACCGGAAACTCAGTTGCTGACCGTCAAGCAGCGCAAAGGGGAGTCCCTGAGGGAATACGTGGACCGCTATTATGGCCTTTTGCTCGGGAGTTCAACACACCAAGGTCGCCACGTCATTTCATCATGACCGACCGGCCACCCTGGTGGAACTCTCGGACAGGGTCAGATAGTACATAGACACTGAGGAGTTCCTGAAGGCGAAGTGTGCCAGCACGGCGGTAGACGAATCCCAAAGGCCAAGGGCAAGCGTGAAGGATTTGAGAAGGGCTCGGGAAAGAAGCCGAAGCAAGATCGGAAGGATGTCCGGGGTCAGCACCAGATTGCATTTACACCCCTTTCACGGCCCATACAAGAGGTCATGGCCGCCGCTGAGGCGCAAAGGCTGCTCCAGCATCCGGTGAAGCTTAAGGCCCCTCCCGGTAAGAGGAATCGGGACAAGTTTTGCCGTTACCACAGAGATCACGGCCACAACACGGAAGACTGCTTCAAGATAAAGATGGAAATTGAAAGACTGATCGAGCAAGGCCATCTAGCAGAGTACGTCGCGGCAGACGGATGGCCCGCACAAGGAGCCCGAGCTCCCGGCCAACCACAACCTCTCGGTCAAATCAACGTGATCTCCGGAGGAACGTCAGGTGGATGTCTGGGATTCGCAGTCGGCACGGAAGAGGCATGCTCGGGCATCCTGGGCGGATGTCTGGCAGGTCCAATCCACCGGCTCCTCCCCAACTGATGTTCTAACATTCACATCTGACGACTTGCAGGGCGTCCACTGCCCCCATGATGACCCGCTGATAGTGACACTTTCTATAGCCAACTACATGGTCAAGAGGGTATTGGTGGACACAGGCAGCTCGTCCGATATTATGTTCGCGTCAGCATTCGATCAACTCGGGATCGCCAGGGATCAGCTCCGGCCGTTGCTACCCCCCTGGTTGGGTTTAATGGCTCCAGTACGCTACCGCTCGGAATTATCAAGCTTCCAGTTCTCATGGGGACCTACCCTCAGCAGGCCTCCGTGCTGACCAATTTCGTGATCGTGGAATCCCCGTCGGCCTACAATGTCATTCTCGGGAGGCCAACACTCAACAAAGCCAGGGCGGTCGTCTCTACCTACAGCTTAACAGTGAAGTTCCAACCTCCTCAGGGACTCGAATGCTTGCGTGGAGATCAGACTACCGCCCGTAGTTGCTATGTCAGCTTGTTATGCCGGGGGGAATCACTGAAACATTAAACGTTCAAGAGATGGACCCCCGGGACTAGAGCGGGGCGATAGGCCCGATGGAAGAATTGGAAAGCGTGGCGCTGAATCCCGAATACCCAGACCGCTCTGTTAGCATTGGCACCCTACTGGAGCCCGGCTTGAAGGAAAAACTGACCCAGTTTCTGAGGCAAAACCAGGACGTTTTTGCCTAGAGTCACGAGGATATGCCCGGGATTGACCCCCGGGTAATGTCCCATCGGCTCAATGTCAGTCCAGATTGCAGGCCGGTGAAGCAGAAAAGGAGGGGTATGGCCCCCGAGAGACAGAAAGCAGTGAGTGATTGTGGATATCGCAGGTTTTCTTACCCACAGCTTTTTAAAATCAATTTCTAAAACAAATGAGTCGCCACTTAATTTTTAAAAGGAAAAATTAAGAAACCATTTTTAAAGCAAACTGATCTTTTGCGAAACCAAAGATTAACTAGGTCCGGGGATTATGGAATGAGAGAGGAAGGAGCCCGTCGGACTAAAACACCCTCTCTCATCCTATCTTGCGATAGGCCTCTACTCAACATCCTTTTAATCGAATTACCAATTTAAGTGTACCCTCAATTAATACATATATATATATACATCACAAAAACATGTCTAAAGGGGTGTAAAATTGCTAATGACAAAAATATCATTCATACGCCACATATGTCAAGTAGCAAGCAATATGATGTGCAGTAGGGAACAAAAGAGCTTACCCGGGATCCAGCGGCGATATTAAACGTCCAATGCATACACACAAAATAAAGTCCTAAAAAAAGGGTCTCTAATCATATATACATATAAGGCAAATCTTGACTCTAAGGCGTCGCGCATAAGGTCAAAATCAAGTAAAATCAAGAAATTTAATAAACTAGAGAGGGATCGAGAAATCGTACCTTGATAGCGCTACAAAATAAAGGGTTAGTCCACATGATATGAAAAATAAGATGTTAGAAATAACAATCCTAAATTTCTAGCTTAAATCTATCTAATGTAATTGAATCCAAAGCAAGTAAGTCCTAATTATAAGTGCCAAACCATATGGATGAATATGTACATGGACAAGGATAAGCTATGAAATACTCTTAAACTTTGAATTCGAGCTCAACTAATCATTATTAAAATATGGTTTAAGCCCTAGATCATGGAAAAGTCATTTATTCACAAAGTTGGTCAAATGTGCCATAAAACTCTGAAAATTGCAGAGAGCAGACCAGATATGTAGGAAAATAAAAAGCACGTCTCTCATGGTTTGTTGTAGACGAATTTTGGACACAAGATGCCTCTATGAGTCTAGTTTCCAAATCAAAAAGAAAATCAAGGTTTCAACGGTTAGATCTCCGGGGATATGGAAAACACTAGACATCACTCAGCATCTTACAACCTCCTGTCCAGAATTCTTGCATGATTTATTAAAAATAGTAAAAAAAATCAGAATTGCTTTGTTCTTTTTAGGGTGACTTCCTAACACATTAATCTACTTAAAAAAAATTATTTTGGGTTACAAAAACTTTGTTAGAACCCTGATTTAATTATTTCAAAAGAGTGTTGCTGTTCTGAAACTATTCTGAAACTCTGGACAGATTATTGTGGCTTCACAAAACTCATGACCAAACATTCTAAACATGAAACCACCTTAAAACAAAAATTACAGTGGTAGAACAATGTGTTATTGACACTTTCCCGTTGGTTTCACTTGGTTTCAACGGTTAGATTTCGAACTAAAAAACCTTTGATCAAAAACAGTTTGTGAGCTCCCTGTTTTTATTTGTCAAGTTCAACTTTCATTTGGTAACTCCAACTATTAAACCATGAAGTTGGGTTAAACCAAACCACTTCTCCTACCATTTGATGGCCATTGGAGACTAAAACTCTTTATCTTTCATAGATTTCAAGTGAAGTAAGGATGGACTTCATGGAATCTACAAGATAGGGAATCTAAACCATGGGGATGGGCTTAGACTCAAAACTACATTCTCCTACCATTTGATGGTCATTGGAGATGAAGACATAACTAAAACTTATGAGTTCTTCAAGGAATATAAGGAGACTCTATGAAAACTCAAACTTAGAAGACCCAAGCCATGAATGTGGGCTTGGATTCATCTATTTGTTTATGAAGTAAAATGATGATCAAAGTTTGACTTCCATGTGGAGCATGAGCTTACATGGGATCCAAAAAGATTACATTCAAAAGGTTTCAAGAGAGATATTGAAGATATCCAAGAATCTCAAGAAGAGAACATAGATAAAAATAAAATAGGAGAAGAGGTTAGAGGCAAAGGCTTCCAAATTTACTTAGTAAACAAAGAAAACAAACAAAAACTTCAAAATTAGAGTTCCAAAAGAAATGGAGAGTACATAAGTAACCTAGGGTTAGAGGATCACCTCCAAATTATCCTCAAAGTTTTCTTTTCTTTGAAGATCTTCCAAGCTCTTCTCTCTAATTCTCTAAACACTCTCTTTTCTCTCTAAAAATGTTGGTGTAATGGAAGTATTTTTGCATGTGCTCTCTCTCCCAATATGTTTCTCTTGGTTCTCTCTTCCAAGGAAGATTCCTTCTCTTTTATAGGCAAAATTACCAGGTATTTTTGGTGAATTTCGGAGCAAAAAATAGGTGTAATTCTCTCATTTGGTGGTACAATGTGTACTTTCTGAAATTAGACAGACTGCTGCCCAGCGCGGCAGTCCAAAGACTGTCGCGGCAGTCCGTGACTGCCGCTGCGGCAGTTCACGACTGCAGTCGCGGCACTTCATGACTGCCGCCCGGCATTCATCAAATGCCGCGGTAGTTAATGGATTGCCGCATTTTTGTCAGTCTTACTTTATCAGTTTTTTGTTCTTATTCGCATATGCATACGTATTGCACTGCAAAATACAGACTTAAAAATTGAACGGCAGTCAGAAATCTGTGGCGGCACTTGGTGAATGCCGGAACGACACTCTATGACTGCCGTACGGCACTCAGTGAGTGCCGCGGAAGTCTGCCGTGTGCCGTTTTTAGTTGAGGTTCCCCTTTTTAGGTCTTCCCCCTTTTTGAAATAAATTATTTTTGAAGATCCTTTCCAAAAGTCATGTCTTATACCTGAATTCCCCTAAATACCTGGTATTTTTCCTCTTTCTGTGGAATTTTATTGCGTTTTGGAGTTTTTTCTGAAGAGCTTGAAGTACTTCAATTTTTTGGTCCTTGTCATCATCGGATACGGAGGTGACACTCTCCTAAATTCAACGGTCGGTCAAAATTGGGGTGTCTACAGTTTGCCCCTCTTTGACAGAGCTTATGGAGCAACGCGTCCCATTAGTGAATGTCAAAGCCTGTGTGAAGACAAGCCTTTGACTGGTCTATCGAATTTAGGTAAAAAAACAAAATGCGTTGCAAAAGCAGGTGTGCAGCGAAATTCCAATTGGTCGTGCTCCATGGCGAGCTGCCTACGTATCCAGTCAGGAATCAGACCAAGGCGTAGTTCAGGTATGGGTTGAACATTCACAAACGCAAGTAGTCATACGGATGGATGCACCTATCCTGTCGTGATGCAAGTGCCATGTAATGATGTTTTCTGAATTGACCTGGTTGTGTAAATGTTGTGCTTATCACATTTTACCCACGTATGACGCGCATTTCGTGGCGTGTTAGTCAGGGAAGATTTTTCATGCGAAAATCTGTTACAGGAGTCATGAAAGCGCTTTTGATTTGATCTCGAGGGTTAACGCAAATCCGTCGCGAAAACCAGGAATATAAATCCGTTATACTCTCAAAACGGGGGTTAACGCAAATCCGTTGCGGAAACCGGGAATATAAATCCGTTATACTCTCAAAACGGGGGTTAACGCAAATCCATTGCGGAAACCGGGAATATAAATCCGTTATACTCTCAAAACGGGGGTTAACGCAAATCCGTTGTGAAAACCGGGAATATAAATCCGTTATACTCTCAAAACGGGGGTCAACGCAAATCCGTTGCGGAAACCGGGAATATAAGTCCATTATACTCTCAAAACGGGGGTTAACGCAAATCTGTTGCGGAAATCGGGAATATAAGTCCGTTATACTCTCAAAACGGGGGTTAACGCAAATCCGTTGCGGAAATCCGGAATATAAATCCGTTATACTCTCAAAACGGGGGTTAACGCAAATCCGTTGCGAAAACCGGGAATATAAATCCGTTATACTCTTCAAATTTCCAAAGTTCGGGAGCCCACGAGCTTGAAATCTATTTTACATCTTAAAAACCGAGGCCCGCAGGCCAGGATTTCATCTTTTGAATTTTGGGGCCCACAGGCTCGAATTTCAATTTCTGGGAGTTGGGAGCCCACAGGCTCAAATTTATACCTACATTTTAAAATTTGTAGTCGATTTAAACCTAGGAACAAAACCGGGGTCAAAAAGTGCAACGAGGGCATACTTTGGGGGGCTCAAGTTCAATTTTCGGGACTTGATTTGAATTTTTGGGGGGAAGTAAATATCTTTGAACCGCCTTAATCGCGGCACACGCAGTTTTTAGCGGCAGTCCGTGACTGCCGCGCGGCACTCACGGAGTGCCGTTGCGGCACTCGGCGAGTGCCGCGCGGCAATTGACTGATTGCCGCGCACGAAAAAATGAGTGCCGCGTTCGAGCGGCAGTGGCTTAAACCGCCGGGGTTAAAACATTTCTCTCATTCTCTCACTCCTCTCTCTCTCGATTTCTCTCTGGAGAAAATTTTCCTTTTTTCCTTTTCTTGTTTGGCTTGATCTCGGGTACTTACAGGTTAGTTCTGCTTGATCCATACTTGCTTAATCTCCATAGTTTCTCTTGTTTTCTGAAATTTCTATGAATCTAACACGCGAATTTCCTTTTCTTTGACAGATTATGGCGAGTGGTTCAGGACGCAAGAAGAAGGCCAGATATACTGCTATGCATCACCCGGACGTCACACTTCTATTGAGGGACCCTGATGAGCATCTATCGGCCCGCGCGTTTAAGCGCGAGGTAAACGCTCCCCTTTTATTTATTTCTCGTATTTCCTCCTCCTTGTAAAAACGTAGAATTGTCGCCACTTTTAGATACCCTACTCCAAACGTCATGCTTGTGGTGTCTTGAACGCTCCATTTCATGCCTCTTGCAAAGGAGTTTTTATTTTATGAATTTTCAGAAACTGGATGTTACGCTTGAATTTTCGAACACTCATCCCTTATTAGTATTTTTTTTTTATTTATTATTTTTTTTTTTCTTTTAACTTTCCTCAAAGATTTTTGAAAACCATTTAATCAAAACTTCAAACATCCAATGCTCATGAATACACGATCCTGAACCTTCTCCTGTATTGGCGAGTTTTTCTTGAGCATTCCAAGTGCCATTTAATTATTCAAAAAATTGATTCTCGAATGTTTGCAATTATGCATTTCTCTTTGAAACTTATACTTTTCCAGGCCCAAAATCTCTTTCGAAACTTATATGTGCATGTATTTCAGAGAATGTGAACTACTCTTTCTCTTTTCTTTTCTTTTCGAAGCCTTGCTAGAATATTGACTGTTTTCTTTTATTCATTTCCTCTTGAACGCAAACAAGTGCCTCGCTTGTGAAATCCCTTATGAACACTTTGGGTTTTCCATTCCTTTATTTATTATTTATTTACTGTTGTTGCTCTCTTCTTTATCCACTCCCTAACAACAAACCGCTTATTCTTTCTTGCAGCTGCAGCCGAAGGTGCTGAAGGGGCACGGCAGCCTCGCCCATGGCCACGAGTGGTATTCTGAGCTGAGCCCGACCGTGAGGGCTCTAGTGGATGCAGCAGGGTTTGGAGACTTCGTCAAACTTTTGACGAAGAGCTCCAACGATCTACAGCAGATACATGCGCTGGCTGAGCGGTGGTGGGATACCACGAGTACCTTCCACTTCGATTTTGGGGAGATGACGATGACCCCCCTAGATTTCAGCATGATCACAGGGATTCCATTCGGAGGAGAGCCCCTGCGGCACCTTACAGACCAGGAGTGGGATCAGATGGAGCCCTTGCTAGGGGTGGTCCCGGAGGAGGCCTTGGTCACAGCTCGATGGTTTATGGATACTTTCCGGGGGAAACCCGGCTTTACGGATGAGCAGATGGCCCGAGGTTTCTTGATGTACATGCTGGGGTGCTCCTTGTTGAGCACCAAGGGTGACCGGATTTCCGCTTCCTTGGTGGCGTCGTTGGAGCGCCTGGACCAGGTTGCCGAGTACAACTGGGCTGGTACAGGGTTGGCTATCCTGTACAGGCATATGAGTGACATTTCCCGGGACAGGTCGGCTGCTACTGGCGGGTATTGGAGAGCGTGGGAGGTATACCTTTTCCTATATTGCTCATTATCATATTTCTTTAAAAAATGTGAGACTAACCTTCTTTCTTCTTTTTTTTTTATCACAGATTTGGTCCCACGAGTATCTTCGCATGATGTCTCCTCAGACACGTGATGCCGACGCCCTTATCATGCCCCAGGGGCTGAAATGGGCGAAGGACAGGGTTGGGAGGAAGACCGGGGCCCATGATTTCGTTTCGTTCAGGAACTTCCTGACGAACCTGAGGGAGGGGCACGTGCACTGGCAGCCGTGGCTTAGGGTGTTGCCTGAGGCTAGGGTGGGGTTTCGAGAGTCGGCCGGGTATGACCCGACGAGGCGACTTCTTGATGGTGGGTCAGAGGGTCTGGCGTGGTATCTGGGAGAGAGAGTGACCCGGCAGTCGATAGCGGCCCCCGGGTTCTTCGTGCCGTTCCCTCCTCCTGACTCCATGAGGGCCACAGACACGCTTCAGGGCGGCGATTGCACGGCTGCTCGAGCTGACTCTGGTATCCACGGCTTTTTGGACGACCCGTCGGGATATGCGGCTTTCCGTGCCGCCAAGCTGATGCCGAACTTCCCTCTGATGGAAGTGACTCGGGTGAGTAAATGATTCCTTTATTATTTTTGTGAGTCCTTCTTTATTCTCTATTCATGTTTTATTACTTTTGTTTGCAGCCTGTTCCTGCCACGGTTCGTCCGCCTGCCCTGCCTGAGTAGGACTGGACCATGTCGACTGTCTCATTCGGAGAGCCCCACTCGACGACGATTCCTCGACTTTCACACGGTGCTCCCACCATAACTTTACACTATGACGTCATCCCGCGTGCTTACGCGGAGGAGGGCCTGGCGTATGCCCACAGTGTACGACAGTGGGTTCTCGGGCGAGAGTGGATGGTAAGAAATTTATCCCCACTCCTGCTTTTGACTGGGATTATACCTCTCTTCACTGATCTTTATTCTTGGTTCTTGTTTTCAGGCCGAGGGAGCTCGGGCGACTGCTGCAGTTCAGTTGAGGGCCCAGGTACGATCTTCTACCCTTTCCATTTTCTTAGTATTCCAAACGTCTTTTCAGTACTCTTCCGGACTCATCCCCTCTCTTCCAGATGGAGGAGAATAGGGTCCTGTCTCAGCAGGTGGGGCAGCTTCAGCAGCGGCTTCAGTAGTTCGGCATCCCTTTCAGCGACGTCCCTGGAGGTAGCGGTGTTGGGCGTGGGGGAGGCGGCGGCGAGGGTACTAGTGGTGGCAGAGGCCGAGGCGGCGGTAGTGGCGGACATGGTGGGACTGGTGGAGGTAGCGGGACCGAGTCAGAGGAGGAGCCTCTCAGACGCACGACTCGCCAGACTCGCGGCCGGGGTCGGGGTCGGGGTTGACCCCTGCTTTTGTTATTATTTTATTATTATTTTTTATTTTTGAGAGTTGTGGGAGGATTTACATTTGGTGGATAATTGTATATACACACATATGCTTTATTTTGATGGTTGCTTCCTTATAGTTGGTAGGGTAGATGCTTTATATATTCACGTTTTTTTTGCTTACTCACCGTATGTGTGGCCATAGCTTGGTCCAACTCTTGCCGTATGTGGGACCATGGCTTGGTCCCGACTTTATTATTTCTTTTTATCTTTGAATGCTTCTACTTCTTTTATTTATTTGATATGTACAAATGAATGAAATGAATGAATGAATGAATGAATGTATTTGCACGTGCTGCATGATGCGCACGCTTTATTGCTTTTCTATCTAGTTTTCTGTTTGCAGGTGGGCTGATTGTGTTACAAACAAACCCTGGCCAATGAAAAACTTGGAACGGCACTCGGTTAGGTCTCCGCGGCACTCAGCGAGAGCCGTAACGGCAGTCAGTGAGTGCCGCAACGACATTCACGGATTGCCGCGCGGCACTTCGTGGAGTGCCGCTGCACTTTATCGAGTGCCGCGATTGAGTGGTCAGCCTTATTCTCCTATTTATACCCCTCCTTTCTCAAAGTTCCGCAAAATACTTCTCTTTCCTTCCTATTCTCCCCTCAAATGGCCCCCATTAGTTCTCAAACCCTCTTCCCATGGATGGATACTCTCTCGGGTATTGACAAGCTTAACTTTGAGTGCTTCAGACTGAACGATCACTTTTCTTTCCGACAGATGAATTTGAATGAGGGCCTACTTCGAGCTGCCATTCAGTGTTGGGATCCTACTCTCAATGTCTTCCGTTTCGGCTCTCAAGAGACTTGCCCCTTGTTTGAGGAGTTTAGCGCCATTCTTCACACTGGCCCTTTTGCTGAATTGATGGTCCCTCAGATTCAGGCCGGGTATGTCCGCGACTTAGCCACTCTTCTCCACATATCTCGAAATGCGGCGGGCTCCTTTATTTGTGACAGGCATATCGATTTTGAGCGCCTTGCCTCCGTTTATGCTCCCGTAGGGGACCCCTATGATGGCGAGTACCAGATCATCCGACGTAGTGCCTTGTCAATTGCCATGCTCTCTTACTTCCTATTCCAGTCATCTTCTGACATTCTCATACCCATTGCCTGTGGTTTGAGGGAGATGAAAAGTGTTGTTATGCTGATTCTTGGTGAAACTCTGATTGGATTGAGCCATGCCCATGTTACCGGGGCCATGTTATCTGCCGGGGCACCTTTCATCTTGCAAGTTTGGCTCATGGAACGCCTCGACCTCTTCATTCATCCCTCCCACCTTCGTGGGCCACTTTCTTACGATCGCATGGAGGTCCATTGCTTATTCCATTCTGCCGATGCATGGCTCGGTTGGCTCCAGGG
Organism: Hydrangea macrophylla; assembly: GCA_033977485.1. NCBI lineage: Eukaryota > Viridiplantae > Streptophyta > Magnoliopsida > Cornales > Hydrangeaceae > Hydrangea > Hydrangea macrophylla. Next base: position 78,729,280 of record CM066986.1, on the reverse strand, counting down.
TCTCTCTTCTAGTGACATCTGCTGGATCTGCCCCCAGTGGACTCAACGTTCTGTTGCTGCACGTCTCCCTGGGCGACCTGGCATTTGGTTACCAGGCTTGAGTGCCACTACTTTCTACATTCCCGATCGGGTGGTCCGTCAGTTTGGGCTTCTGCAGGATACTAATGAATCTGTGACTGCTGATTTCACTAGGGGGTCCACTTTGCGCCCTTCTATTGTGAAGGCTTTCATTGAGGCTTGGTCGAGTAGGATGGCTGCTCCATGCCCGAGGGTCCCTGCTTCGACTGTACCCACTGCCCAGTATCTTCTGGAGATCCAGGCCTTGGTTGTGAGACAGACTTGACAAGACATGTGCACAATAAATTAGACGAAAACAGGGAAGAGTTTGCCATTTCACAAAACTTTCTGACAGACCCTGCCTACTCTTTTACGCTTTCCGAATGTGATTTTTCTTCAAGAAGTGTTGTTATCTTTAGGAAGATTTCTAGTATGCTTAATCAAAGTGCTCAACTTTTCGATTAATCTTTTATGAAGAATTCTCCTTTTAATGTCTTTACTCGGCTCCTTACTCTGCCTTTTGTTTTCTACTCATTCTTTTCCATGAATTCTTATTTGTTTCTTTATAGTACTTATTTTGACAGCCAGGCGACCTGAAGGATGGTTTTATTTCTGGGTTCTTCAGCTAGCAAACGAAGTTTGCCCGTGGTTTTAGGACTTCGAAGTGACTCCGGGCAAACGCCAGTTTGCCCCTAGTTTAGCGCAGCAGTTTTTTTTTTTTTTTTGAAAAGACGGAACAAAGTTGGTTGCCTACGTATCCCCTAGTGGGAATCAGGTCAAGCGTAGTTCATCGAGGTAGGAGGCTTTGAAGGAAACGGTTTCAAGCAAAGTATTTCTTGAGGCGATCAAGGTTGATGGGCTGTTTAAATTCAACCCCGTCCAAGTACATGAGATATGCCGCTCCTCCGGAAAGGAGGGTCTTAATGATGTACGGCCCGACCCAATTGGGTTTGAATTTTCCTCTGGGGTCATAAACGGGCACTTTCAGTTCTTTGAGGACCAGGTCGCCCTCAGCAAGCTTCCTTGGGCGGACCTTTTTGTTGAAAGCACGAGCTACCCTTTTCTGGTACCCCCGAGTATGGTTTATCGTGGTCAGCCTCTTTTCATCGAGCAGCATCAATTCCTCATACCTTCCCTGTATCCATTCTGATTCTGTCACTTCGCATTCTGTTAAGACTCTGAGAGAAGGTATTTCCACCTCGATTGGGAGGACTGCCTCCATTCCGTAAACCAGGAAGTACGGCGTAGCACCCGTTGAAGTTCTTACTGACGTCCGATACCCCCACAAGGCAAATGGCAGCTTCTCGTGCCAATCTTTATACGTATCTGTTGTTTTCCCCAAGATTGCTTTAACATTTTTATTTGCCGCTTCCACTGCTCCGTTTGTCTGGGGCCTATACGGGGATGACTGATGGCGGGTGATCTTATACTTTTCCAAGAGCTGGATGACCTCCCCCTGGAAATGACTGCCATGATCGGAGATGAATTCATTCGGGACTCCATACCTGCAGATTATGTTTTTCTCGATAAAACTCACCACGTCCTTGGCTTTCAAGGTCGCATATGAGGCTGCCTCCACCCATTTTGTAAAATAATCAATTGCCACGATTATGTATCGATGCCCATTGGAGGCCTTTGGGACTCTCTCACCGATGATATCAATCCCCCACACGGAAAACGGCCAAGGGGTGGTCATGCTATATAGCTGTGAAGGCGGGGTATGCATCAGATTGGCATGGATCTGACACTTGTGGCATCTTCTAACATACTCGCAACAGTCTTTGTCCAAGGTCGTCTAATAGTACCCTTGTCGGATAATCTTCTTTGCCAGCATGTGCCCGTTCATGTGGGGCCCGCACACTCTTTCGTGTATTTCCTCCATCATCCTCTTAGTTTCCTTTCCATGCAGGCACTCCAGATTATACCCGGTGTAGGACTTTTTCCATAGCTTATCTGCATAGATCACGAATTGAGCGGCGAATCGTCTAATTGCCTTTTTGTCCTTTTCCGAGGCTCCTTCGGGGTATTCTCCTTCTTTAATGAACTTCCACACATCCGTATACCAAGGCACTTCATCTTCGCTCTCTATGGCTGCGATTGTTTCAAATGACGGCTGGTTCCTCACTTCTATGGATAGCGGGATCATGGCCGTTTTGGAAGGGATTTGGATCATCGAGGCTAAGGTAGCCAAAGAGTCGGCTAATTGGTTTTCTTCGCGAGGGAGGTAGTAGAAGGAAATCTTTTGGAACTGCGCTTTCAGGCTTTCCAGATAATCATGATAAGGTCTCAATTTCTCATGTTTTACCCTCCAATCGCCTCAGACCTGGGATATGATCAAGTTGGAGTCTCCAAAAACATCAATCCTTCCAACCTTCAAAGCCAAAGCCGCTTCCATCCCAATTATGCATGCTTCGTACTCCGCGGTATTGTTAGTTGAGTTATACTTGAGTTTGACGGCTAATGGGGTAGGGACCCCATCGGGTGCTATGAGAATAATTCCAACTCCGTAACCCATTTGGTTGGCTGCTCCATCGAAGTACATCTTCCACGAATCCTCCTTAACCTCCATTATTCCTTCATCTGGGAACTTGAAGTCTCCCTTGTCCTCAGATTCTACAGCGAGGTCGGCTAAAAACTCAGCGACAGCCCTTCCTTTAACAGACTTGGCAGTGACATACTTGATGTCAAACTCAGCTAACATCATGGTCCAACAGGACATCCTACTGGTCAAGACGGGTTTTTCAAACAGGTATTTTAATGGGTCCATTCGGGATATCAGGATTACAGGGAAGGCTAGCATGTAGTGGCGGAGGCGACGGGCACTACACCATATGGCCTCATTACTAACGGATATATCCGTTAGTATTTTAGCGTTAGTAATATTACTAACGGATTTACTAACGGATATATCTGTTAGAAAAACTAATTTTACTTACGGATATATCCGTTAGTAAATCCGTTAGTAAATCAAAGGATTTCTAACGGATATATCCGTTAGAAAGCTACTTACTAACGATTTTTCAACCAATTTTAAAAGATTTATATTGAATACTAACGGTTTGTGAACAATTACTAACGGATATATCCGTTAGTAATTTCCAAAAAATTAAAAAAAAATGCTAATGAATTTTCTAACGGATATATCCATTAGAAATACGCATAAATCAGAAAAAAAATTAATTTATTATATGCTTCCCAATTTTTATTTTTTTGCGCCTAATTAACAAACATATTAATCTATACCAAACACAAAAAATAATAAGATTAATCTATATCCACCACAACAAAAAATAATCTAAAATAAACATAAGTAAAGCATCTATTCATGTCTAACAAGCTCAAAATCAACATTGACAGTTCATAAGATATACTCAACATTTAGGATAATATAGGAATGAACTTAAAATCGACATTGACAATGTTAATTTGGTAAGCATTCCACTGTAATCATTTCATTATTTAGAACCCCATTCGACAAACAAAAGCTACAAAAGAACTGAAAAAGGGACGAGAAAACACAATTGTCTACTTTTCTATCCAGAGCGATCCAACCCTACCATTTGTCTTTTCTTCCACTATCAACGGTCATCATTTATGTAGTGGATTCATTTTATCTCTAAGATAGTAAAGCTTGGCCCTCATCACTTTCTTCTTGTCCATCACTTTTATTTCCTTTATGTTCGGCGAGTACCTATCATCACCAACTCATTAATTAGCCATGGTACTGTGGAGTATTTACTGAAAGCAAACTAGATACGTGATAGTCCAACAACCGTGATATTAATAGAAGCAAACAGTTGCATCAAAATAACTCCTATTCATCTCAACTACCAATTTAGGCAACTTTGAGGATATTACTAGCTAGCTAATTATTTAAGGCTATATTACAACCATGGTTTATAGAGAAAAATCAAGCATCATAGTAAGGCTCTATTTTCATGGGCTACTGTGCTATGCATGTGGGCTACTGTGTTATGCACATGTGCTGTTGTCTCTTTTATTTAATTTTTTATTTCTCTTGACTTATATTTATGACAACCATTGACAAATAAATAGCAGAAATCATCCAGAAGGAGAATCTTACATACATAATAGTTGTCTTATGTTCAAAGACCATAGACTAAAAATAGCACTCATCAGTGTTTCTTCAATCTTTTATAGCTCAAACACCAAGTCTGGAACAGAAACTTAAATCAACAATGTTTTCTGCATTCTAGAGCTCCAATACCAAGTCTGCAACACATCCAATGCGATTGAGTCGAGTTGGATACCAAAATGTTACAAGTAGCACAAAACCAGATAAAAGAAGAAAAAATGGTTAACGTCTAAACTGTTCTACAACTAAGGAGTCATAACTTGTGCAATACTAAAAGCTCTGGCCACCATCTTGAGAACACTGGTTTGAGTACGAAAGAAGTTTTTTCTGCATTCCACATACCAAAGGATTCTATATCCAGCTTGTTTTAACCATCATCCTACATAAGTAGGATCAACACTAAGCAAATATGTAAAACTGGACTGGGACCTCATATACGAAACATTAGTTATGAGATAGGAGTTAAAAAAAAATGAAAACCTGTAACCAAAGTGAGACATGGAAGAGGCCCTGGAAATACCCATAATAAATGATCTCTCAATGGTACTAGGTTCTATATCTCAAGTAATGCATGTACTAGTAGCTCCCTATAAATGGTTTATAAGATTTTTTCATTTCTCAAATGGAATGTTTATTTGTTTGTGAAGACAAAAGCAAATGCGGCCGTCGTGGATTTCACCGAACCTTCTAAAGTTTATGACAATGTTAAACAGGTTCAAATCAACCTAAACTTTTATTTTCTAGATATAAACATTATATATGTTATATATATCATACATAAGAAAATGTGTGCGTGTGATATTAATCCAAGTTTTCTTATTTCTAATAGGCAACGGCATTTGGCATGAGAAGTGCGGTTTATATCCCTGGGATAAAATTAGATACGGTAGCAGCGTTATCTGCATTCTGTGAAAAGGCCAGCACGATGAGCGCAGGGTGATATTTTTTCTTTTTTTCTTTTTTGGCAATAATTTTATGTTTTGTTTTTCCTCTTTCACTGTGCTTTTAACTCTAATAATTAGCAAAATTTTCAAATCTGACTAGAACTTAATGAATCAATTTACATTTCAACATTTTTTTGTTGTAAATTTATTTCAGGATTGTCTGATTGCACCGACTCTTTCAATAGGATCTATACTCCTTCAGCAAGCTGCAATTTTAGCTTCCTTTCACTACAACAATGTAGAGATTGTCGAATCAAGGCCTAATGCATCAGTAAGTTTTGTTTTGTTTTTTTTTTATTATAAAAAGTACTATTCATTAAGTAGAATTTCATATGTTACAAAAATGTACTAAAATCAGAAAGTAAAATTCAGATTTTACCCTGTTCTTGTTAAACATCAATTGTAATATATTTACCTTATAGTTTCTAATATAATCAAGATGCGTAAAATTCAAAAGCGTAAATTACACATTGTACCCCCGTAGTTTACATTTTGTGGTACTTTGGTCTCTATATTTCAAACGCGTCACTTTGATCCCTGTAGTTTTGTTTTCGCGTCAATTTGGTCCAGTGCTAAAATTCTGTTAAATTGTTTTAACAGAAGTTGTAAATTGGAGGGTTTTAAGTGTCACTTATTGTATACTACAGAGGTGTTAAGAGTCATTTCTTAAAACTACATGTTGTTAAGCGTCACTTACGCTATAAAAAATTGACTACTTCCGTTAAAATTAACACTGAAACAAAATTATAGAGTTACGTTTTGAAATATAGGACCAAAGTGCCACAACATGTAAACCACACACAGGGGTGCAATATGTAATTTACCCACTTCTAAAACAGTATGGAGACACTTCTGGTTATTTTCTGACTCCATTTTGAAACTTTCTCAGCCTGAGTGAGACACTGAGGCTCAGTATCTTTCTCATTGTCATAAACACATCCAATACATCTAATACATTTAAGGAGCATGAGTCCAGAGGACTACAAACCTAACATGTCTAGTGGTTCTAACTTCTAACATATTGGGTGACATGATTTTCATTATTAAAACACTGATCATGAGAGACAAGTCTTGTCCATGAACTTTTTCTAAGGACCCATCCCAGAGCTGGATCCAGTCTAGAAGTCTTGGTCAAGTTTAAACCAAACTTAGTATGAACCCCCCCCCCCCCCCCCCCCCACCTCCAGCCCCCCCCCCCCCCCCCCCCCCCCCCCCCTCCAATACTAATAAATTTTTTATTAGTATCATTAATGTGTTCTGGTGATCTCTTTGAACATTTTGATTATAATAATTTCTTATGGCATGTTAATGTATGGAGTTTGAACAACATAATAATACGAATTCTGCTTAGTTTTCATGTCTTTTTAACAGCAAAAGTGTATATATATTTACGAGTAGTGGTTCACCCAGAATCTATTAAATGCGGTCTGTGTGTAAAAGGTCAGTTATTTCCTACATAGTCCAAGTAGTTTTTGTGCAAATTATTAACATTTTTTTTGGATGCCAATTATGCTTTATCTCTGTGTGGTTTGGCCCTCTAACCCCATAATTTAAAAGTTGACTCTTACCCCTACGCTAATCACTAAACTAAAACCGATCAATCTTCGTTTCACATTAACTGAAATTTTAAATTCTTTTTGGTGTGAGATCTTTAATTTTGAAAAAATTTTAAATTTGAAATGATAAATTTCCCACAACATTTATTTTCAATTTTTACTTCGGCCACATTCTTCTTCATCAAACCACCATTATCACCACCCTCACAACAACAACAATGACAACCACGGCCGTTGCACCCATCCAACCGCCGCCACCCACCATGTAATTTTATTTTTCTAAAAGGGAGGTTGAAATAAATATCTTATTAGGAAAAAGATTAGCGAAGAAAATTAAAAACAAGTAAATGGTAAATTTACGATTTCAATTTAAAATAAGATTTCAAGCATTGTAGAGGGAAAGAAAGGGATTTCCACCCATAGTGAGTGGCATTAAATTTTTTCCCCTCAAATTTATAAGTGAGGAAGTAACACTACAGAAACATTTCTCAACCACAGGGGATAAGGTGAATTTGTTCCTTTTTCTTATGAGAACGAAAGTAACACTACAGAAACATTTCTCAACATAGATGCAATGATAGATCTGTCAGTTTAATCGAGGTTAAGAGAGAGACACCAATACCTTGCATACAAGTATTTAAGGTACAAAAATGTTCTCGGGTGGACAGGATCTCCCATCACAGGATGCGACTCAAATCGCCAACAACCTCTCCAACCTCGGCAAGATCTACAACAGAGAAGATATTTCAACAGATGTTTTGGTAAGAAGAGACATAGAAATAAGTATATTGCATCAATATCCAGAAACTAAGCTGAGCTTAAAAATAACATTTACTATTTTAACATTTTGACATGGATTATGTAACTTCTTTTATATCTTTCACGGCAAGAGGTCATGTTCTAGGAGAAGATGGAGTTCGGGTACACAACTTGGTTCTTCCTGGGCTCCCAGCCAGTACTACAGTTCACTTCTCTGCACCCGGAGAGGTGTGTTTGTTTACCCTATACACACACTTCTCGTATAGCTATACCAAATATATTAAGCTATAGTATTCGTTATATCTGATTAACGTCTATACAAAATGTTGGTTGCAGGTTTACTCCCTCAAACACGATATCATAGATGTGCATCTGTTTTAATCCAGCATTCCCTGTTCCCATTTGAATCGCTTCCGTTTAGTGTGACTTGGTGTGGGTTTGGCTTGTGATGTATTAGCCCCTAGGCACCCACCCTTCCCTTACCAGGGTAAGTTCGACCTAGTGAGTCCATAACAAAGACGAGAAAGAATCAACCAGGCATGGGGGAACTGTCGTATAATGTAGGAACTGAAATCTGAACAAACCCGCAAATTCTCCCTTAAATCATGTTCTCAGTTAAGTGTATGAAATATTTTATAAAAAAATAATAAATATATATATATCAACTTGTGCAGCATTCAATGGACCACAAATCTTGAACTAATAAGATATAAGAAGAATAAATCAGCAACAAATGCACTACCCATAACAAGAACTTCTAACTCCCCGCCAAGTTGCCAACAGATATAAGAAGATTCATTTGGTGTCCTTAATATTACCCTACATACATACATACCTCATGAGCTAGAACAACTGCTACCATTTCATCTTATTTGAGTTTTCTAAGCAAACCCATGTGAAAAATAATCTTCCCATTAGAGATGTAAGCAGCATTTTCAATAGAAGAGTCTACTAACATCATATCCCAATCCAATCCACTTTTAGGTACATACCTAGAAACTCTGCAATCCTTGTTGCCAGCCAGATCTTGCTGAAACACAAATATTGTTGGCTACTAGCAAATCAAACCTATTTACATATGAATTTAGATTCACATGAACTTGGTTAGTTGGGTTCAAATCCGCAATTGGGTTGCCACCCAGATCTTGCTGAAACACAAATATTGTTGGATTCAATAGTATTATTGGAGCTGGTTGATAAGCTTTGAAGACTATGAACCAATAAAGAATTCATATCACTAGCTCATACAAAACAACAACAAAGCATTACAAGTAGTGCCTCTGCAAGCTGCACATACAAGTATACAACTGATCGCAATTTGCCCCTATTTAAACTAAGAAATCTCACTTTGGTACTTCAAAAAATTTCTAACTTCCACCCAAATAAATATTAGCATTTAACTCAGTTAGCCTCAAATCATTATAGATATCCCTTTGAACATACAAGATTCTTTGTTTTATGAATAAAATTGGTTAGGGGAAAAAAATCAAAAAATAATAAAATAAATTTACGTCTGCGTGATAAAATTTTTTTCAAAAATTGCAATATAACAGAACATGAAATTTCATAGTCTAGAAGTGTGGAACAAGAAGATATAGAGGAATCAATATGAAGACATGAACTATCGAAGAAATCAAACCATCGAGTTAAAGCCAACAATATCAAATATCAAAAACCTAGTAAAGATTCAAAAATTGAAGTTATAAACAAACACACACACACACACACACACACACACACACACACACACAGAGAGAGAGAGAGAGAGAGAGAGAAAGAGAGAGAAAGGTTAATAAAATGGCCTAAGCTTTGGGCTTGAATCTAATGAGAAGAAGAAGAAGAAGAAGAAGAAGAAGAAGAAGAAGAAGAAGGAGAAAGGAAGAAAGAAAAAAGAAGAATTAGGGCTTGAATCTGATGAGAAGCAGAAGAAGAAGACGAAGGAATTAGGGCATGTACCTGTGGAACTCGATGGCGAGTGGCGACGGTGAGGGGTGACCAGATCTCCTCTCTCACACTCTCTCTCCTCTCTCTCTCTCTCTCTCTCTCTCTCTCGCCTCTTCTGTGAGGCTGTGAGTGTCGTGGGGGGAAAGATCTAGGGCACGATCTGTATATTCTTTTTACTTTTCTTTTTCTTTCTTTTTTCTTCTTTTTTAAATTTTATATAATTTCGATAAACAAATACTAACGGATATATCCGTTAGTATTGTTTTTAAAACTGTTAGAAAAAATTAAAGTCCGTATGAAGGGTCATTACTAACGGATTTTTGTCATTTCTAACGGATATATCTGTTAGATATTAGTAACGGATATATCCGTTAGAAAGCTTAAAACATGTCCGTTAGAAATTGGTCTATATGGTGTAGTGGGGTACACCAAACCAAGGCCCAACAGGCCTTCTCCAAGGGCGAATACTTTAACTCATATCCAACCATTCTCTTGCTTAAGTAGTAAATGGCCTTCTCCACGTGCCCCTCTTCTCCTTCTTGGGCCAACATACATCCCATTGAATCTTCGGATACAGAGAGATAAAGTAACAAGGGTCTCCCAGGCGAAGGTGGTGACAAGACAGGTGGATTCTGGAGGTAGGTTTTGATTTTGTCGAAGGCTCCTTGACACGGGGCGTCCCATTTGAATCTCTCTCCCTTTCTGAGTAGTTTGAAAAGTGGGTCGCAGGTCAAGGTGAGCTTTGAGATGAAACGACTTATAAATTGTATTCTACCCAGGAATCCTCTCAGTTCTTTCTCATTTTTTGGTGGCTGCATTTCGGTTATGGCTTTTATCTTGGTAGGGTCTACTTCTATCCCTCTTTGAGTGATGAGAAACCCTAATAATTTTCCAGTAGTGACTCCGAACATGCATTTCTGTGGGTTCAGTCTCATCTTGAACTCCCTCAATCTCCCAAAGAACTTTCTTAAAGCCTCTAGGTGCCCTCCTCTCTCTTTGGACTTCACAATCATATCATCGACATACACCTCCACCTCTTTGTGGATCATGTCATGCAGTAAAGTGGTGGCAGCTCTTTGATAGGTTGCGCCTGTATTCTTAAGTCCGAATGGCATGACCCTATAGCAATATGTCCCCCACGGAGTGATGAACGTGGTTTTCTCGCTATCCTCGGGCGCCATGAGGATTTGATTATAACCAGAGAATCCATCCATGAAAGATAGAAGCTCGTGTCCCGCAGTGTTATCAACCAACACGTCGATACGGGGTAATGGGAAATCGTCCTTAGGGCTTGCTTTGTTTAAATCTCGAAAATCAACGCAAACCCTAACGCGACCATCCTTCTTTGGGACAGGTACAATGTTGGCAATCCACTCGGGATACTCGGTGACCATCAAGAATCCAGCTCTTAATTGCTTTTCAACCTCCTCTTTCACTTTAAGTGCCCATTCTGGCCTCATTCGCCTCAACTTCTGTTTTATGGGTTTTGAATTGGGAAAGAGGGGGATGTGGTGTTGGACTATTTTTGGATCGATACCTGGCATATCATTATAAGACCATGCAAAAACATCTTTGAATTCATTTAATAGACTGATTAGTTCTTTGCTTTCTTTATTGCTAAGTGTAGAGCCAATGAAGACATTTTGAGGATTATTCTCATTTCCTAGATTAATTGTTAGGGTGTCCTCAATGATTTTACATGCAGATTCTTTTTCTTTTTCAATTAGTTTTTGCAGTTCAATAGGTATTTCATGATCATCACATTCATCACATTCATTAAGCGCGTTCGAGTAGGCAGAATCAGTCATACTTTCATTGATTTTCTTTGGAATGACTACAACAGACATGGAAATTGAAAGACGCCTCATTTGGGCCATTACAGACTCTGGGTGTGGGGGGAACCTATCACTAGACTCAAAAACCCACTCTTTCTTGTTCTCTCCCCCCAGGTCAGTGATGAAGCATTCTTCCGGATCTCCTGTCTTGGTGATTTCTTCCATCTCTTCTTTCTTAGCCTTCCCCCCGTCGGTCTCTTTCTGATCTTCCTCCCCTTCCTCACTTTCAGCTGCTTCCTCCACCACGCCCTCGACGTATTCACCTTTGGCCTTTCCGGGATCCTCCTTCATGACTTCTGCGTTCCCTTCGCCTAACAAATCTTTCATGGTAGAACCTGTTGGCCCATTTAAAATTTGTTTCCAAAACTTTAACTTTTAGCATTTGTTTGAGCCCCTAAGAGTGTGAGATCAAGATGCCTTACAATGATGGTCCTATGCTTCAACCAAGGATGAAATATCTTCAAGTCTTCTAGCTTGATCCTTGTTGAGCTCCTTGAATCTTGATCTACATCAATTGAATCTCATGCACACAAATATGTTAAAACATTGATACAATATTAATAATGAGATTATATATGAGCATGAAAATGACTATGATAATAACAAGGAATGAAACAATATGAATCATGTAAATATCATAGCATATTTGACATCATCAAAACATAATTAAATATGCCTTAATATACCTTAAGGCTAACAATCTCCCCCTTTTTGATGATGGCAAACAACCAATGAAAGATATGCCAATATAAGCACAATTTGGTCATTTTCATATTATCATTCATAATGGATATCAAATGTTGAAGAACATGAATGATAACTACTCAATTACTTCTCCCCAATACTTCTCATATTTCTCCCCCTTTGACATTATCAAAAAGATTTGGGGATAAAACGCAAAGCTCCCCCTCACAATAGGCATACAAATCAAAACCATTACAATGATACCAAAAATAAACAAATATAACCACATGTGAGCTAATAAAACATGAAAGTGCTCCCCCTAAGCATGTGCAATGATAAATGATACCAAATGATATGAAAAGAGAGCATATTCTCCCAAAAGATATCAATAATAAAGTTGGAGAACTTAAAATATAAGATAAACAAACAAATCATAGGATCAGTCGACGCCACAGTCGACGGTAGTGGGCAGGGATTAAGTTGTGCAAAAACATCAATGCAGTCGACGCCACAGTCGACTTAACAATGCAGATCAAAAGAAATTCAAAGCCTCACAGCTAAATCAGTCGACTGTGTCGGGGTACCAGTCGACTGCTTTGTTCAGCAGTCCATAAAAATGACAGTTCAGTAGCAAAAATTTGAATGATTCACAAAACATCATTTTGTCTAACCATTCTAAAAACTTTGTCTAATCAAACAAAAATATATCATCATTTTTCAAATAAGTAATATCAAGAGCATGATGATTTATGTAAAGACATAGCATATTTGACATCATCAAAACATAATTAAATATGCCTTAATATACCTTAAGGCTAACAGAACCGTCCAGCGTACCAATCCAGTCCTTGGCAGCAACAGACTTTTCAGGCATTTGCAAAAATGGGTCTTTGTACTCGGAAATCTCATGGGAGAAGAAGATCTCAAAATCCGGCTTCATACGTTTGTCCTTTTGGTCCATCCATGGTTCTAGGAAACCACAGAAGGGGAAATCTTCTCCTTCCTTCACAAAATACCCATTGAGGGTCTTCAAGTAAGGGTCTAGTGGCGCATTGACGTCCTTCTTCTTTGCTCTCAGCTCCTTCTTCGTTGGCCGATACCCTAGACCGTGAGTGTGAGTTTGAGTAGGGATTCTTGGAGCCTCTGGCAGGCCCTGAAGGTTCTTCCCCAGTCCCAATCCTGGAAAGAAGCCCATTTTCTTCATGATTCCTGCGACCACCGGACTAGCATACTGATCGAACTGAGGCGGTAAAAACTCTCTCGGCTTTCCTTCTTCTATCACGCTGATGAATTTGAATCCTCCCATTTTCGCTTCTTCTTCTTGTAGCTGTAGTTCCAGGACCGGTGCACTTGACGATGCTTCGGACGAACGAACCCAACTGTCCCCGAGGATATCACAGACTTTGTTTTCCCATACATACTTGACCTTTTGATGGATTGTGGATGGTATAGCACCCAAACTGTCCAACCAAGGCCTTCCCAGCAGCAGATTGAAGGAAGCAGGGATATCGATGATTTGGAACTCAGCTTCTTTGTCCATCGGCTCGACGGCAAGGTTAAGAAAGATGATGCCCATGACCGCCCTTTGGGTGTTATCGTATGCCCGGACCTTTTGTTGAGACGGCACAAAGGAAGATTCATCTAAGCCCATTTGCTTGGCTGTGCGGAAGGGACATACATTAAGAGCAGACCCGTTGTCAACGAGACAGGCAGGCACGGTATTCCCCAAACATTCAACGGTGATATACAGCGGCTTGTTGAGCGTGGGTCTTCCCGGAGGCAAGTCGTTTGATGAGAAGGTAATAGCCGAAGTCGGGATTTTGCTGATCAGCCCTATGAGGTCCTCCGGAATGGTATCAATAGACACGTCAGCTTGATTAAGGGCGTCTAGGACTGCCTGCCTATGGCGTTTGGAAGCAATTAGAAACCCCCAAACAGTGATGTTAGCCTGAGTCTTCTTCATCTGCTTTAGGACCCGATCCTCTTCTTCTTCCTCATTCATTTTTCCTTTCCCTTTCTCCGGCTTCCTCCCCGGGTGATCTTCCTCTAGTTCATGCGGCTTGAAGTGTCTACCAGACCGAGTCAAATGGTCTATCTCCTCTCTTGCCCAAATGTTGTCGGCTTTTGAAACGGTCTCCGAGCTCTCTTTCGCCTCTTCGTCGCTTTGATACCACAGATCATCACCTCCTACCTGGTCTATGTTCCGGTCATTGCTTTCTTGAATCCACCAATCTGACTGCCCCGTTGCTTCACTTTCCCATATCTCTGGCTGGCTTCCAATCATACAGATTTTCGGACTTTCTGGTAACTGATAAAACTTCCTTGGTTCCTTGACCTTTGTGATTAGCTTGGACGGATCGAACGTCACTTCTTCCACCCCTAAGAAATAAAGACCCCGCGGCGGTGGCACAGCACGATGGTTTGGCAGAGGATTCTTGGTGACATTGGGGGCTTTGACAGGTGGTTCGGATATCACTTTGTTGTCAATGAAGTTTTGGATTTCGTGCCTTAACCTCATGCACCGATCCGTCGAGTGGCCCTTTTGTTGATGATACTTGCAGTAGAGATCTCCTTTGAAATGCGGCGGGAGTGGACTCGGCGGGGGTCGAGGTTCCAACTGACGGAGATGCCCTTTTGCTAACAGCCTGTCGAGGGCGGTTGATAATGATACTCCCAAATCTGAAAACTTCCTCAGCGGCTTATCCTCTCCTCCTCTTGGATGGTTTCTGGTGATATCGAATTTCCTCTCTGGCTCGCTAAGTGCATTGACATCGGTGGGGCCAGAGTGGCCCCCCGAATGCCCTCCATTCGATCCATAACTGGGCCTCCAATATCGGTTCTGTGGTTCTTCCTTTTTTATTGTTCCCTCCTGAATCGCATCTTCGATTCTCGTCCCCACATCGAACACTTCGGCAAAGGTGTTGATTGACTGAAATCTCATCTTCTCCTGATAAACTGGCTGCAGATTTTTCATCAGCATTCGGATCTGGTCCTTCTCAGACGGCCTTTGTACCATTTTTGCGGCTTTCCCTCTCCATCGACTCAAATACTCAGCAAATGACTCCTTGTTCCCTTGCCTGGTCGTTTCTAGATCTCGAACAGTGACGTCCAGGTCTTGATTGTACTCATACTGGGCCACGAATGATTTTACGACTTCTTCCCATACCCTGGTTTTGCTGGGCTCAAGTATAAGGTACCACGACAGAGCAGCTCTTGTCAAGGTTTGTTGAAATAAGACGGCCATCATGGTAGTGCTTAGACCGCTAGGCTGAAAAGCTCCTATGCACATCCTTACGTGGCTGCGAGGATTCCCAGTGCCATCAAATTTGTCAAAAACCGGCATTTTGAAACCGGCAGGCAGTGTTTTGCGTACTCCGTCGTACAACCCTTCCAGTTCCATCAGGTAGGTATCCACTCCCTGAGCCTTGCGCATTACCCTCTCCAACTTTTCTATCTTCTCAGTCAGCAGCTTCTCCTTCTCATCTTTCTCTCTGTCCCTATTGGCTCTCAGTGCATCATTCCAATGTGCCTCTTGATCGTCGAACCAATCTCCGTCTCCTCCTCCCAAAGGCGGATCTATAATGGGTGGAATTACATGCGGCGGCGGTCGGCGATTCAGCTCCTCTATCATTCCCATCATGCGGTTCATGTTCTCGGCCTGTCTCCTCATTTGTTCAGCTTGCTGTTTGACAAGTACCTTCAATCCGGTCATCTCTTCATTGTTTCTTTCTTCGGCCATGTCAGTGTATTCTCTTCTTACTAGCCTTGCCGTGGGATCTCTAAACCACCCTTGGTTTGCTATTTTTGCTCCTACAACAAATTTTGAAAATTTTTCCTTTAAAATCTTTTTATTACAACTTTCCTTTTATGCGGATGCGATGCATGTGTGCGTGTGTGCCTATCCTATATGCCAAAAAAAAAAAAGAAAACCCTAGTCCTAACACATAAGCACATAAGCACATAAAATCCTTACCCATGCCAAGTGCGTTAACTTCTCTTTTCACGGTGACCCCTTTCTTACCCTTCGAAGTTTTGAAAAATTTTGGGGTTTTTGAAATTTGTTTGGGAAGCATTTCTAATGAAAACAATTTTCAAGAATTTTTGGATCATAAGGTGATTGAGTCAAAATTTCTGTTTTTGAAAAGCATGAATCTTAGCTTTGAAATTTTGATGGTAATCTCCCAAGTCTTTTGAAGGAGCGGTTTTGAATAAAGGTCGCGGAAATCTTATTTGTTTTCAAAGACTGATTTTAAAATTCTCAGGGTAGAAGGGTCACGTGATCGGATTATAACCGTACTTTTCATGGGTTTGGATACATACAAGGTCAATGATGCTTAGCTAACATGATATAAGAAGTATAACCTTATAACCAAGGTACAGCATGTTCCCAAGTGTCGTGGGACATGAGGAGGAATTGCTAAAAGTGATTAAGGGGTTATACATTCTTCATCAAGTAAGCATCGTCATCATCTCAAGTAATCCCCTTTGGGCATACAAAACTTCCTAGCACATAGCCCTAATCAAGAGTTGATTCCCTAAGATTGAAAGGTTCTATAGAAACTACCATGCAAAAAGCTGGATTTTGATCAAATAAGGGACCCTTGACACACACCCGATAGGATGCTTCATATACCAAATCATGGTACGAGATCAAGGGTGATCACACAGTCCCATGATGACTTGACCGACCGGGTTGCCCCGAGCCTCCAAGGTCATAGTTCCATGCAATCAACTGGCTGGACATGCAAGTGATATGCAACAGGCACACAAAGATTAATTAATTCGATTAAAAGGATGTTTTTCAAGTCTAATCCTCAAGTGAACCCAAAATAAGAATTCTGGTCTGCGAAACCAGAGATTCTGGGTTCGATCCCCAGCAGAGTCGCCAGATTGTGGATATCGCAGGTTTTCTTACCCACAGCTTTTTAAAATCAATTTCTAAAACAAATGAGTCGCCACTTAATTTTTAAAAGGAAAAATTAAGAAACCATTTTTAAAGCAAACTGATCTTTTGCGAAACCAAAGATTAACTAGGTCCGGGGATTATGGAATGAGAGAGGAAGGAGCCCGTCGGACTAAAACACCCTCTCTCATCCTATCTTGCGATAGGCCTCTACTCAACATCCTTTTAATCGAATTACCAATTTAAGTGTACCCTCAATTAATACATATATATATATATATACATCACAAAAACATGTCTAAAGGGGTGTAAAATTGCTAATGACAAAAATATCATTCATAAGCCACATATGTCAAGTAGCAAGCAATATGATGTGCAGTAGGGAACAAAAGAGCTTACCCGGGATCCAGCGGCGATATTAAACGTACAATGCATACACACAAAAGAAAGTCCTAAAAAAGGATCTCTAATCATATATACATATAAGGCAAATCTTGACTCTAAGGCGTCGCGCATAAGGTCAAAAATCAAGTAAAATCAAGAAATTTAATAAACTAGAGAGGGATCGAGAAATCGTACCTTGATAGCGCTACAAAACAAAGGGTTAGTCCACATGATATGAAAAATAAGATGTTAGAAATAACAATCCTAAATTTCTAGCTTAAATCTACCTAATGTAATTGAATCCAAAGCAAGTAAGTCCTAATTATAAGTGCCAAACCATATGGATGAATATGTACATGGACAAGGATAAGCTATGAAATACTCTTAAACTTTGAATTTGAGCTCAACTAATCATTATTAAAATATGGTTTAAGCCCTAGATCATGAAAAAGTCATTTATTCACAAAGTTGGTCAAATGTGCCATAAAACTCTGAAAATTGCAGAGAGCAGACCAGATATGTAGGAAAATAAAAAGCACGTCTCTCATGTTTTGATGTTGACGAATTTTGGACACAAGATGCCTCTATGAGTCTAGTTTCCAAATCAAAAAGAAAATCAAGGTTTCAACGGTTAGATCTCCGGGGATATGGAAAACACTAGACATCACTCAGCATCTTACAACCTCCTGTCCAGAATTCTTGCATGATTTATTAAAAATAGTAAAAAAAATCAGAATTGCTTTGTTCTTTTTAGGGTGACTTCCTAACACATTAATCTACTTAAAAAAAATTATTTTGGGTTACAAAAACTTTGTTAGAACCCTGATTTAATTATTTCAAAAGAGTGTTGCTGTTCTGAAACTATTCTGAAACTCTGGACAGATTATTGTGGCTTCACAAAACTCATGACCAAATATTCTAAACATGAAACCACCTTAAAACAAAAATTTCAGTGGTAGAACAATGTGTTATTGACACTTTCCCGTTGGTTTCACTTGGTTTCAACGGTTAGATTTCGAACTAAAAAACCTTTGATCAAAAACAGTTTGTGAGCTCCCTGTTTTTATTTGTCAAGTTCAACTTTCATTTGGTAACTCCAACTATTAAACCATGAAGTTGGGTTAAACCAAACCACTTCTCCTACCATTTGATGGCCATTGGAGACTAAAACTCTTTATCTTTCATAGATTTCAAGTGAAGTAAGGATGGACTTCATGGAATCTACAAGATAGGGAATCTAAACCATGGGGATGGGCTTAGACTCAAAACTACATTCTCCTACCATTTGATGGTCATTGGAGATGAAGACATGACTAAAACTTATGAGTTCTTCAAGGAATATAAGGAGACTCCATGAAAACTCAAACTTAGAAGACCCAAGCCATGAATGTGGGCTTGGATTCATCTATTTGTTTATGAAGTAAAATGATGATCAAAGTTTGACTTCCATGTGGAGCATGAGCTTACATGGGATCCAAAAAGATCACATTCAAAAGGTTTCAAGAGAGATATTGAAGATCTCTAAGAATCTCAAGAAGAGAACATAGATAAAAATAAAATAGGAGAAGAGGTTAGAGGCAAAGGCTTCCAAATTTACTTAGTAAACAAAGAAAACAAACAAAAAGCTTCAAAATTAGAGTTCCAAAAGAAATGGAGAGTACATAAGTAACCTAGGGTTAGAGGATCACCTCCAAATTATCCTCAAAGTTTTCTTTTCTTTGAAGATCTTCCAAGCTCTTCTCTCTAATTCTCTAAACACTCTCTTTTCTCTCTAAAAATGTTGGTGTAATGGAAGTATTTTTGCATGTGCTCTCCCTCCCAATATGTTTCTCTTGGTTCTCTCTTCCAAGGAAGATCCCTTCTCTTTTATAGGCAAAATTACCAGGTATTTTTGGTGAATTTCGGAGCAAAAAACAGGTGTAATTCTCTCATTTGGTGGTACAATGTGTACTTTCTGAAATTAGACAGACTGCTGCCTAGCGCGGCAGTCCAAAGACTGTTGCGGCAGTCCGTGACTGCCGCTGCGGCAGTTCACGACTGCCGTCGCGGCACTTCATGACTGCCGCCCGGCATTCATCAAATGCCGTGGCAGTTAATGGATTGCCGCGTTTTCGTCAGTCTTACTTTATCAGTTTTTTGTTCTTATTCGCATACGCATACGTATTGCACTGCAAAATACAGACTTAAAAAGTGAACGGCAGTCAGAAATCTGTGGCGGCACTTGGTGAATGCCGAAACAGCACTCTATGACTGCCGTACGGCACTCAGTGAGTGCCGCGGAAGTCTGCCGTGTGCCGTTTTTAGTTGAGGTTCCCCTTTTTAGGTCTTCCCCCTTTTTGAAATAAATTATTTTTGAAGATCCTTTCCAAAAGTCATGTCTTATACCTGAATTCCCCTAAATACCTGGTATTTTTCCTCTTTCTGTGGAATTTTATTGCGTTTTGGAGTTTTTTCTGAAGAGCTTGGAGTACTTCAATTTTTCGGTCCTTGTCATCATCGGATACGGAGGTGACACAATCCTAAATTCGACGGTCGGTCAAAATTGGGGTGTCTACAGTGAGGAGGTCGAGAAGCTCTTAAAAGCCCGTTCCATACGAGAAGTCCACTATCCCGACTGGCTAGCCAATGTGGTCCTTGTCAAGAAAAGCAGCAGGAAGTGGAGGATTTGCATGGACTTCACCGACCTCAACAAAGCTTGCCCCAAGGATTGCTATCCGCTGCCCAGGATAGACCTCCTTGTGGACTCCACGGCCGGTCACTTACTCCTCTCATTCATGGACGCCTACTCGTGGTACAACCAGATCAGCATGTACCCCAGGGACGAAGAGAAGACCGCCTTCATCACTGACCAGGGCACGTACTATTACAAGGTTATGCCATTCGGTCTCAAGAATGCCGGGGCCACCTACCAACGCCTGGTCAACTACATGTTCAAGGACTTAATTGGGAAGTCCATGGAAGTATATGTGGATGATCTACTGGTCAAGAGCCGGGACGAGTCCGACCACCTTGAGCATCTGGCCGGGGCCTTCAGCATTTTGAGAAAATTCAGGATGAGGTTGAACCCTGCCAAATGCACCTTCGGCATCACGTTCGAGAAATTTCTGGGCCACTTAGTCAGCAGACGGGGAATTGAGGCAAACCCTGAGAAGATCAAAGCCATCATCAACATGCGGTCGCCCAAATCAACAAAGGAGGTTCAGAGTCTAGCCGGACGGGTGGCCGCATTGAACAGATTTGTCTCCCGAGCTACCGATCGGTGCCTGCCATTCTTCAAAATCCTCCGCAAGGCGTTCCAGTGGTCAGAAGAGTGTGAGGAGGCGTTCCAGGAACTCAAGAAGTACATGGCTTCCCCTCCTCTACTCTCAACACCCATGCTAGGGGAAGAATTATTTTTGTACTTGGCAGTGTCGCCATCGGCGGTTAGCTCGGCACTTATTCGGGAAGAGCACGGGATACAGTTCCCAGTGTACTATACCAGCCGGGCGTTACAGGGCGCAGAGAGTAGATACTCCCGCATTGAAAAACTGGCGTTCGCTCTCATCACCTCGGCCAGAAGGCTCCGTCCGTACTTTCAGGCCCATGCCATTGTGGTCCTCACAGATCAACCCCTCCACAGAATTCTCAGCCGTCCAGACACGTCCGGGAGGCTCGTCAAGTGGGCCTTGGAGTTGGAAGAGTTTGAAGTGATCTACCGACCCCGGACGACCATCAAGGGACAAGCCATGGCAGACTTTCTAGTCGAGTTCACGTATCCAGAAGACCCGGTTGAAGAGTCCGAGCCACCGGCCCTACCGCTCGGGTTACACTCTGATATCCCTACCTGGGTACTGCACGTGGACGGTTCATCCAATCAGCAAGGCAGTGGGGCAGGGGTCATCCTAACTACCCCCGACGGCATCCAGCTCGAATATGCACTAAGATTTGGGTTCCGCGCCTCCAACAACGAAGCCGAATATGAAGCCCTACTGGTCGGATTGCAACTGCCCCTTTCTATGAGTGCACAACAGGTTCAGGGATACAGTGATTCCCAGCTCATGGTCAACCAGGTTAACCAAGAGTACGAAGCACGGGAAGACAACATGGTAGCCTACTTGGCCCTTGTCCGAGCGGTTTTCAAGAAGCTCCGGGGATTTTCCATCACGCAAATACCCAGAGAAGAAAACACCAGGGCCGACCGGTTGGCTCGCCTTGCTTCATCTTCTGAGTCAGACTTGCCCGGGATAAGGATAGAATATCTACCCGAGCCAAGTGTGATCAACTCGGAAGGCATGGAAGTAGATCCGGTCACCCTGGGTGGTTGAGATTAATTGGAATTTCAAATTTTAAATTTGATAACCACTTATCATGATCCCCCTAGAAGGAGGGGACAAGTGGGTGGTTGAGATTAATTGGTCACACCACATCAATATACTGACGTAACGTAACGGACTCACTGAATAATTTCTCACTTGTAATAGAATAAAAAATATTGTTATTATAACTAGAGCCTTACTAGTATCTCGACACCTAACCGCAAAACACTCCTACTTAGCTGCTACCACTATCTCACAGTGATTTTCAGCCTTTTACACATACCATCATGACAGAGGAGTAATGCTAGATGCACTCTCAAATGCACAACTAAATGCACAACACTGCTTAAAAATATTGGATCTCGTGCTGAAAGCTTGCACATCCTGCACACCCCCTTTTTTGTGTATAAACTTTTCAACACGAGGTCCAATATTTTTAAGTATAGTTGTGCATTTAGTTGTGCATTTGGGAGTGCAGCTACCATTACTCCATGACAGAGACTTTGAGATAGCTAAGAAATCGTATCCTCCTCCTTTTTGTTGAGAAATTTTTGTGTGCCAATAAAGTACCAACAATACTATATCCACTCTTTCAACCATACTCCAAATCACATTTTATACTTTAAAGACATGTAACCTGTGCTGTTTGAATTTCTTATACTTTTCTGTGTATCACTTACATAGCACATGATACTTACATTTAAAGTAAGGATGTGATTTTTGGTGTAGTTGGAGGAGTGGGTGTAACATTATTCCTCAACTTTTGACTTGGTTTCTAAACTCAGCTCGTGAACCACCACTCTTGGGAGTAAACGAAGGTTTTTTTTAATGTGTTTCCTAATCCATGTGACATCCTAAATTTTTTTTTTTCTCAAAAATGTTTTCTAACACATATAACAATGGACCCAGTTAATTTCGATTGGTTGATTTTAAAGTAGTCCTACTATTATTAAAAAGCATCCCGCCACTATTGGAAAATACATTTTGAAAAAAAAATATTTGAGAACCGTAACATTACTCTAACACTTATTGCATACTGTATTGACGCAAAATTCTATTCAACGCAAGCAGTTATTCCATACTGTATTTTTGTACATATAGAGACAGAGATAGAGTCACGGGTCTCTGCACTTTCTTTTTATAGAAATATACATTTTGATCCCTCAAATTCCAGTCAACATATTGTTAGTCACTTTAACTTTGTTAAAACTGAAATTCACCCTTAATCAATGAGATAAAACAGGAATTAGTCCTTCCAGCAGATTTCAACCATTTTGTTTGGACTATTGTACCCTTTTTAATATATTTACATTGATTTAGTTTAGAATTTAAATGGGATATTTCCAATGTAACCGATGCCTTTTTTATAGGGAAATTATGGACTTTCCTTCAATTGGGGGGTAAGTGGATTGATCCACTTTCCTTTTGAAAAAGTTTCAATTATCTTTCTCTCTCATTATAATACATATATAGTGGTTGGCCAAAATATTAGGCATCTCTTTCTCTCTGAATGTCGGCATTACAAAAACTAGCATGTTTCCCGCGCGATGCGCGGGTATGTTGTTTGTGCTCATGTTAGGAAGTCACAATACTTGTTTTCATCAGAACATCCTTAAATGATCTGATTCACTACATAAAGCAAGTAACTCAAAGTTTTATATTCAAACTCTCCCAATAGTAGGGATACTTATTCAGAACATAGCACCCTTATCATCACCAAAGATAATGTCCCCAGGCAATGAACTGATGAACATCATATTAATCTACTATTCTAGATTCATCACCTCACCATTGCATTTGTTCAATGGATTGCCATGGAAATATACAATTTGCCACCAAATTAAGTTAACCAAGATAGATACACTATATTAAATATCTATGAGAACCCATCACGAATAAACTGCAAGTTCCTAAAAATGAAGTAATCAACATCAAAGCTTGCAGTGCGAAGTTCCAACAACTACAATTGTGTTGTATGAATCCATGCGCAAGCAAGACAATCAACAATTTCATAGTTTGAGAAAGAGGAAAATAGAATTCTGAGATTAACAACTTAACGAAAAGAAAAATTAATTCAAAAAATGACGTAAATGTTGCTTAAATATAGCAACGTTGACATACTATTCCTCGACAAATTGTTATTATTAGCCTACAAACTGCTTCCAAATACGAAGTGAAGATATAACATTGAAGTTAATGAAATGAAGCCAGTATTCTTCTTTTACACTAAGAGCATGCCAAAATCTTGACATCATCCAATGTCTATATATACATATTTTTCTTCAAATTGTGAAGAGAATCTAACCAATAAAATACACCCATTTGGGCAAGACTTCACTAAGCCAACTTTGATGGTTGTGTTGACAGCATGCCTACGTTAAAAGAATTACTTCAAGAAAATTTCCCTATAACCTTACAATATGGAAGCTGTGAAATTTACACTTTCTCCATTTCACAATTGCATGACTCCATAAACTTGTCCCAGGAAACCCAACACTAATAAAATTAAAATCTACATGGTAGTGCTAACATAACAATCATGTACACACACAGACAGTAATCCACTAATTAAACTATTTCACCAACTTTTATTTCATTTCACAAAAATAAATCCAAGTATTTTTTGTTGCAGCGTACCATTTTCGAATTTCCTAACATTTATCCGATGAAGACAACAAATTCAATCAATCTGTAGAAAAAGCATAAAATGAAAACATGTACAAAAAATAAGCATAAACAACAATGCATCCATACAAACTAATCCAAAAACATGTGCAAGAATCAGGAAATCGAACATGTAAATTAAACTCATGGAAGCAATGAATTTGAAGTTCATACCTGCGTCAGAGACGGATAGAACCGGGTACAAAGGAGAGTCACTCAAATGTAGTGGTTGAAATTTTGATGAGGGAGGAAATTGTATGACAGTGGTGAGAAAATATGCCTGAATTTGAAAGAGGTAACAAAGAGAATATTTTAGGTTTAGTACAAATGGAAAAAATAACATACACGAGCAATTAGGCCTATACAATTGCTATAACTAAACATAAGGCTAATTCAATGAACCTATACTCCTAATAATTAAAGGTCGTAATCTGTCATTTTTCAATAGCAAAAGTAGTGAACAATGTGGGATTTGGAGGAATTCTTTAAGTTAGAGCAAATTGGAAACCAATTATTAGTAACAAAAAACAAAAACCAGTTGGATTCCTCCACGATCTGATAATGTTAATTAGACTCACAGTCGGAACATAGTGAAGGCATGGGGGAACTTTTTTTAAAATTTTGACTTTACCTTGGTATTTTTAAAATTTTCAAATTTGGCCCCTCCAACTTAATAATAGACTCCCACCCAAAAAAAAAAAAAAAAAGAGTCCATCTATATATCTATATATAATTTTAATGCTCAGGTGATCAAAAAATCATTTCGACTCATCCACAATCTAGTAATGTCAATTAGACTTATTCTGTAACAGTAAATTACCAAGAATCTAGTAACCAAAAGAATAAAAAAGAATTTCCAAAAAGTCAAGAGTATTGGTTCATATAAGTGGTGGGTAGTTTGATGTGCATATAACTCTTCCAAATTAAAAATATTGTAATGTGCATTCTATCATGTTCAGAAATTTACCTTTCAAACCAATTGTTGAATTATGTATCTGCATGGTGTGAATCAAAATGTTCAAATAAGGTAGCATCAGAATGCACACTACATCTTCTACCCAAATTTAGCCATACTTGGACGATTTGGCCGATGGTGACATGAATAGTAGATTGCTAATAGGCAAATAACATTCAAACAATGCAACACAAGCTCAGATCATGAACACACCTCTGAAATTGTTGTTAATAAAGTAAGAAAATTGTCTATTGTTTGGTTGAAATTAAATAAGATCTGATTTTTTGCAAAATCTGGTTCATACATGCAGGAATTGATAGCAGTAAAAGTTGCTCCATGCTGCTTCATCGCCTCCTCCCTCACCATTACCAAGTATGACCCAGTTCGCTAATGAGAGGAATTCTCTTCCCTTTTGTCTTTCGTCATCGCTGGCGACGTAGACATTTGCTAAAAAACCAAGACTCAAATACCAAGATTAACACCAAATTCAGAGAAAGATTTTTATTTTCCGGTTAGAATAAGCAGGAAATGATGAAACGATATAAGCAGTGTAAAACTAATGGAATCGTGAATTTGAATCACCCACTGAGTTGGGTAAGTGACGTTCAAAATTGAGAGAGACTGGTGGTGCCGGCTCAACACCAAACTTATGCAACGTCCCTTATTTTATGCCACGTATCAACACCACGTTTATCCTTGCTCTTGGTGCAGCCGCAGTGGTGGTGCCGGTTGATGGTGAGAAAGAAGATACCGGAGAAAATGAGAGGTGAAAGGACAATTTGAAATTTGGAAGATAATGGTGAAGAGAAGAGATAGAGCGAGGAAATAGTCATTGTGTAAGAGCAACTCCAAGGGTAGTCATCAAATTTGGGTATTTAAAATGCTATTTGGTTACTTGAATAGTGTTTTACATACCAAATAAATCTCATGTACTCCAACTATAGTACCCAAAACTAGTCTCCATTTTATTGTTTAATATATTTTGATGTATCTCAACCATGGATACACTAAAAATGTTATTTTATTCACAAACAAATGGCTAGGATCATTCCACCAAATATGCAACCCCTCACTTTCTCTCTCCAAAGACTATAAGTTTGGAGACCCAAACCATAAGTGTGCATAATGGATCCCCTTTTGGATCTCCCATTGGAGCACATTTTTTGGGATAAAGGGATCCAATTTAGTATCTTTTGGATTTATATACCCATTTAGATTAGAGTTGCTCTAAAGAGAGAATAAGGGTCAGATTTGGTTAAACGTCTAGAGACTTTTCAGTTTTTGGTAACGTATAGACTATAGACGGTAGAACGTTACATCGAAAGAGAGGGTCAGTTCAGTATCTTGTGAGAGAAAGAGAGAGAGAGTGGAAGTGGGACTGTTACGTTTCATGGAAGAGCTTAGTTATACAGCTTTCCACGTGTCTACACCACGTTAAAAGTTGCTCTTGCCTTCCACTATTAGTATAGATAATAGATAGATAGATAATAGATAATAGATTGGTTCACTAAATTGTCCACGTTCTCTCTCTCTCTCTATATATATATATATATATATCTCATCTTCAAGCTTTGCCATTTTTTTTTTTTTTGCTAATGGTCAAAGCACCGGCAGGCGTCACACACACACTACAGACAAGCTGCAAACAACCAGGGGGGCCACGGGCCCACATCAAAGGGACTTCCTCCCATAGATGGCTGAGGGGAATAAATCCCCAAGTCCAAACTCCCCCTAAGGGGTCTTGAACTCCCCACCTCCCACTTGGGAGAGGTGAGGGTAGACCACTTGGGCAAAGGCCCAGGTCTTCAAGCTTTGCCATTTGTTGCATGAAATAAAAGGACGAGGAAAGCGCACTGGCCGCACAAGATGCGATATGGCAAGAAGAATTCATTAAAAATATTGCTCGGATGGATAGTATGTTGGGACGACTTAGGCTTAGTTTGGCTCTCATGTGGCTTTTTAAAAGGAGCTTATGAAATTTATTACTAAGTTCTTTGATAATTTTATACAAGTAACACAGTACTCTTCAAAAAGACATCATAAACCAAAAAGCAACCTTGAGCTTTTAAAAGTTCCATTCTAGAGCTTTTAAAAGCTCCCTCCAAAAAAGCCCCAAGTTCAATTTTTGCAAAGCTCATAAACTAGATATCAAATAAATTAACATGAAATTGAGCTTTAAAAAAGAAGAAGCACCACGTGGGGGCCAAACTAAGCCCTAATGTGGTAGTATATTTTTACATTAGAAATTGTACCATTTTTCAGTTCACAGTCACCACCTAAAATCTTTTCAATGATAACTATATCACAATTCACAACTTCTGTTCCTCAAACTTGGCCTTGATAGACACAAGAGTAGGGCTAGCCGCTCTCATCGATCATCATTGGAAAGCAAACAAGGTGGATGAAAGTATTACAAATTCTCTTACCAAAATTCAAAAACTGATGGAGGAAGAAAGAAAAGAGAGGAAGAAAAAAGAAGTAGAGGAAGAGGAGGAAAAGAAGACTAAGAAGAAAAAAAGAAGAGAAGTAAATGGTGGAAAGTGTAGTTTAATGTTTATTTTTAATTATTTGTAAGATGAATTTACTTGTGAATTGTTGAATCTCTAATATTAGCGTAGGATTAGTTGTTGTAATTAAGTAATTATAGCAAGCTTTTTATTAAAAGTTATTGCAATGTTTTGGTTAGTTACCACATGTGACTTTCAAAGAAGATATTATAGAATCAAATTGATGGTCCAAATTTTTATTTAAACTTCACTTTTGAACATAATAGATCAAAGACTGTAATTCTGAAAACAGGAATGTAAGGCTGAGGACTGTTCTCAGTTTTGATATATTCTACGTGTATAAAAAATGAGGAGAGGCTCTGTATTCCATTTTTTTTTGGGAAAACGTATTCATGTTGTGAAAACATGATTTAGCTTTTTTTTTTGTTTAAAGTGGGCTTGCATTGATTGTGTATTTACGAAAAAAAAAAAAAACAAATTGAAACAAAGCATGTGAGAAAAAATTGTAACCGCGCGATAGAAAAAAAATTATAACAAGCCATGAGAAAAAAGTATAACCACCCTGATAAAAATTTGTAACCATGTAATATTATAAAAAAAAAATTGTAACTACAAAACCACCATCAAAATCCGTGTCACTCTCTAACTTGCGCGCATGATACGTGCAAATTGTTGGAAATTGAAGAATGAAACTATGATTTTTGGTTGAGGCGTGCAATGTATTGCACTGTTCTTCTAAGTCAGTGACTCGATGCACAAGATCACAGTGCTATGTTCTCCAGGATTCAGCAACCAACTCTTCCAAACATACACTTGAATTGAGAGAATAAATTGAATACTCAGAAATTACTCCAGAAAAAACAGTGAAGAAAGAAAAGGAGAATAGAAAAATTGATAGGAGGAAGATTATGTTTTTTGTTTTGTGTAAAGCTGGATGAGTGGGATCATATATATAGTAAAACAGATTACTCTCCAACAGTCATATTAGTTAATGATACACCCAAAATTGGCTCTATCCTATGACCGAGCGGTTCAAATCAGCAGCCAGTCCATCATGCACAACTCCTCGGACAAGCGTAATCCCGAGCGGTTCATCCACGACCCGGCCAACAGGTCGGGAAAACCGCATGGACACATCCCACGGCGGGATCAGATCATCCGGGCCCACAAACATGATCCCGAGCATCACAGGCATGATCCCGAGCATTACGGGCAGTTTCCTACTCAAGCTATAAGACTAATGGAAAGTGCCCACTATTTCCTAATCCAATTAGGAAACCCCCACAATTAATGCCAATCTATATCAATTGGATTATATTTCCTTATCCATGTAAGAGTAGGTCTCTTACATCTATAAAAGAGACCACTCACCCCCCATGGAAGGGGCCAATTCTGTAGTCTACACAGCACCTCTATAAAATTCACCATTATACCCATACACCCGGCCGGTATTACTGGTAGTGCCGCCCCTCTTTGTTGGCTCACCAGGCCCGCCGGTGATCTGCTAGTGAACGTGCTCAGACACACCCGTGGACGTAGGTACCTTCATTAACAGGGCCGAACCACATACAAAAAATAGTCTCTCTCACTCTCTCTCTCCTTAAACTGCTCTACTTTACTCGTACCAAATTCTGGTATCATCAGCTTGGTGCCGTCTGTGGGAAACGACAAGTCTTCTCATCAACAAATCTCTTGACTGATCGTCATGCCACCGAAGAAGGGTAAGGAGGCTGATCAGCAGTCCGACCGGGATGTTCCTCCGGCCCCGGCACCGGCTGCGGAAGTCATGACATCTGAGCAGATCACCGCGACCCTCACACAACTCCTCGAGGGCCAGCGTCAAATCCAGCAACAGATCGAAGCCTTGCTAGCCCAGCAAAGCAGTCCTCCAAGGGCCGGGAAATGACCCGGGAACGTTGCGTACGGTCGGGAATCGATCTTGACCAGACAACGCGCCCGAGCCAACCCGTCCCGTGTTGAGGATGCCAGAGACATCAACAGTGGGCGTGCTGCCCGAGAGGAAAGACAGGAGCATATGGCCCGGGAATCAGTACAGGGTCACTTGGTCAAGAGCCGAGTCGTCCCTGGGCACACGGTTACCCGGTGTCACGACCCCAAAATTCGACTTCAAAATTCTGGGCTCGAGACCGGCCTCTAGGCCTCTTCGTAATTAAATAGAGCTCTAGCGGAAGCAATCATAGCTTAATTCTGTTTATATATCGAAGTCTACATAAATCTTGAAAATTTCTATTACATTTGAAGGCGTAAATCTTCTAAATATTCTACATATCTAACAATCATCTACTCCTCATTTGCATCAAGAAGATAATCTTTATCTTCTATCAAAATGTTCTGTTCTTCTAAGGGTTCTGTAATAGCCTATCATCGTCACTTCGTCACCTGAAAAGGGTTTTAAAAATATTTGGAGAGTGTGAGTTGAAGGCTCAGTGAATGAACATAACCTTTGAAATACTCATTTAAAAGGTTTGCCTTTTTAGAATAGATAAGATAATAACATTAAAATTTCATGCCATAAAATGAAAAATATACTGACATGTTCTATTTGCATAGAAAATGGCATCTTTATATAAGTATCAAATTACCAACCACCCACTCACACACACGTTTCTTTCATTACATTACATCGCACAATGATCAAGGGCAACCCTGCAGTCGGGCTCATTTCATCGGTCCAAAGGACCACATCGCATACATAGGCTATACTTATAATTTGTTGTGGTGGTAATCGACACTTTAAATAAATGAACATTTTAAATAATGACATTTCAAAAGATACATGACATTGACATAAATTGGCACATTTGAAAATAATAAGTTTTGAATGTTAAAACCCTTCCAGGAACCAAGAAAAATGTTCCGAAAATAACTTTAGTAATTTTGATACTTTACGTAATATAGTAAAATTTACTCATTATATATTGAGTTAATATAGAGTTTGAGAAAAGGTAATAAACACTCACATATAGAGTTGAATTAAATACAGGATACGAACACTCACCTTGGTGACTTAGGAATTGACGATGAAGTGGTTCCTACATTAATACAGGTAAAGGAAACTAGACATTTAATCATAAGTTGTAAGCATAAGGGTATAACTGCAATTAAGGCTTTTCTAGGGTATTTCTGTAAATATGCTAAAACTATGTCAAACCTTCACTATAATGTTCCTTATACTATGCTAAGTTCAACCTCACTAACTGGACTCAAATTGGAGTCCGTAGCAGGTCCTATATCGAAACTACATAAACGTGGATTTTACAAATAAGCTGTATTTTAGACAATGTTGGATTGTCTCCATAAGGGTGAGAATTTATTTGTTAAACTATTCTTTATAAAATCATAATATTAATAGCGTATTACTTTTCTTTTACCAATTTTATTACCAAAGGATATAAAGGAATTAATAATTATTCGCACTTAGTACCCCAATATTTCTAATTGTAATATCTATTTGTTATATTCTAATGATACAAAATAATACTGAAATATAAGGGATTTCATTCATTTAATTTATAATCTAACAAGGCCTAACTTATTTACTAACACTATTTTTAAAATAGTCGTAACCGAATCGTAATTCCATTTTTTTTACCCAAATACAATAATTTATGTGTGGAATTATTTTTAATGGTCATAAAATGCCATAAGAATATTTTTATATTTTTCCCATAGTTTAAGAAATATAATAGCTATGATAAAATAATCAACCTCTATTTAAATCAATTGATAAGTATTAAAATAATATTATTCTATAGTTTTATAATTATTAAAATTATAAAACAGTATATATTATCATAATATCATTATAGAATATATAAGTGATTTATAATGAGTTTACAAAATCCCAGAATGACTAAAAATACCCTTTTTAAAAGTTTAGGGGTCATTCTGTAAATATACGAAAATACAGGGATCATGTAAAAATATCCAAAAACTGTAAATTTACTATATCAGATTGTAATTAACAGAATTATAAGTTCTACGCTTGAAACCGTGATCAAATCCGATATCGGTAGACCTTTATATGTTCGTTTAAAGTTTTCAGGGGTGTAAATGTAATTTTCGGAAATAAACTGGGCAGAATGCCCTGTTTGGCAGATTGTAATTCCAAACTTCTAATGGCCATAACTCACTCATTTCTTAACCTTTTTAAGTGAAATCAATGTCTATCTTGAGTGAAATTTCGTGGAGAATCCAAATCTAAAGTTGGTTTTAGCAAATTCGAATCACAGAATGTGAAATGACCAATTTACCCTTTAAGACGAATCCTAAATAAAATCCAAACGGTACAAGCAAATTAAAAACTGTTTTAAGGGTAGTTTCATGGGCATTAAAAGAGTCTACCTCTAAAATTTCAGAATTTAATGTGGTCGGAGTAAAGAGATATAAGAATTTTACCATTTTGATCAAATCTAGCTATGTTCTTAATTCTAGATTAATAATTAATTTAACCCTTCCTAAATTAAGCTAATAGGATCTAATTATTACTGAAAATAATGTAAATGTGAGTATTTATAAACTATATAAATATAGAGAAGAAAAGAACTTACCTTGATTTGATGATAGGAAAATACAAGAATTCTCACTCTTTTACTTCCTAGCTCTCTCTTCAAACATAATCTTATGAAGTGGTGAGGAATTTGTGGTGTGAAAAATAACTCATGGATGTGTGTTTATATAGCAAGAAAAAGATGTAGTGCTTCATTAATTTAATTAGGTAAGGTTTTAATTTATTACATTGATACTCCTATTTTATTTTCTTTTTCTTTTAAAATCTTATTTATTTTTCTTTTAAATTAAGTGGAGTTTTAGTTTATTAAAAAGATATGATTTATCATGTTCCACTTTCTTTTCTTTTTCTTTTAAAATCTTATTTGTTTTTCTTTTAAATTAAGTGGAGTTTTAGTTTATTAAAAAGATATGATTTATCATGTTCCACTTTCTTTTCTTTTTCTTTTAAAATCTTATTTGTTTTTCTTTTAAGTTAAGTGGAATTTTAGTTTATTAAAAAGATATGATTTATCATGTTCCACTTTCTTTTCTTTTTCTTTTAAAATCTTATTTGTTTTTCTTTTAAGTTAAGTAGAGTTTTAGTTTATTAAAAAGATATGATAGGATTAGTCAAATAAGCTAGCATTGGTATATCCATTTATAACCAATCTATGTAAGAATATATTTACCCAAATAAATTACATTTATAGAATAATAATTATTTGAACATAAATTCCATTAAGAAAATTTCTAAGTGCTACAATTAAGATTTCTATTAAAGACTATTTTCAGTAAATTAGAAATGCTAATGAATTAAATGTAATTAATGCTACTGAATTTTAGGGTTATTACATTCTCCCCTACTTAAGGAAGTTTGGTCCCCAAACTTATCTTATTAGGTGCTTAAAAAGACGATCAAAATTTTAGAATAATTTCCAAATTTACAAACTCAAAATATATTAAAATAGTAAAATATTAAAATATTCTAACAGTTAAAAACGAAATTATTACACTAACTAAATAATCAGAATAATCAATAATACCTAAAATATTTCCCAAAAAGAACAGTTCGGTTTCTTATATATTACATATCTTGTGGTTATATGTTCTGTGTAGAGATTGTGAGGAGATACAAATAAACTAACTCTTGAAAATTAATGGTTCGAATTTATTTATTTATTTATTTATTATTATTTTTTTTTTTAGCATAAATAGTCTATTTTAAATAAAATAGATTTTTGACCATACTTATTAAAATAATAGCTACAATTACAAGATGTAGAAAAGATTCAAGTTATTATATTGTGGTAAGTAAAAATTTCATGCGAAATATACTCATAGATTTTATGTTACAAAGATACTATATAATACACATTACTATTCCATTTGTCTATTTAATCATTTCTAAATTTCAGTAATTGAAACTAATCATTAATGCACATGTTTCCTTAACCATGATGTTGGACTAGTAAATTTTATATTGCTAACTTATGGTCATGAGTTTGAATAAATATCATAATAGCATTTTTTTTTTTTTTTTAAATCACTTAACACATTATTAATGCATGCAAATTGAGAATATGAACTTAGATATGAAACACAAGCACCCTTTAAATACCCCGTATTACTCCTCAATCGATTGGAATACCCATGTCTTGCAATACCATGATTCTAGAAATTCTCACATAAAATGTAGGATGTCGTTGGACTGAGTAGATAATATCCCCGCTCACAATATCCGTAATATCAGCATAATGCGAAATCCATAATATCCGTAATATCAGCATCATAAGAAATCCAGAATATTCGTAATATTAGCATCATAAGAATTCCAGAATATCCGTAATATCAGCATCATAAGAAATCCAGAATATCCGTAATATCAGCATCATAAGAATTCCAGAATATCCGTAATATCAGCATCATGAGAAATCCAGAATATCCGTAAAAATAGAATCCCCATCAGAAAACCAGATGACTATAAGGACCCGTCGAAAATAAAAGATCTAGATACCCAAGATAAGAATTCTGGATACGTTGTTACTGTCAGCTCCGATCATCGATATGATAATAAGGATTCAATTGTCAATTCTGAATTCTCAACGCGTACCCCCCAATTATGCAAACACAATATGAATGCACTGAAACTATACAATAATGTACATAGTTTTTTTTTTTTTTTTAAGTTATGGAACGTTAATTACTAGGAAAAATAAACAAATGTACACTTAGTAAAATACATAAATGTTTTATTACATTTTCTTTTAAGTCACATTTTTCTACTTCTATTTGATTAGTCCCTTAGCTTATTTCTAAATTTAGTCAACTGGAATTTTACAAAATGGCAGGCATATATTATTATCGTATACTATTTATAGACACCCGTATAATGTAAGAATTTACTATAGTAGTTAAGTTATATGCAAGTATGGGTTAAGACTAATGAATAAGAATTTATGTTGTACCCAATTGCAATTTCTTTACTTTTCCTATTACTCCGTGTATGTGTGTTTCAACTATTTCAATATTTTTACTAATATTTTTGTGGTTGCTTCTCTAATCTCTTTTTTTTTTTTTTACAAAAATTTGAAAAGTAGAGTACTTCCTATTTTTCTTACTTGTTTAAATTTATATATTTATGACACTAATTTGTTCCACACCTAGTAGTTGTGGTTATCAAATACTCTATAACTCTTAATAGATTTACAATGAGTTATGAAACGTCACCTCAGAGTTATTAGTAAAATAGAGTTCGTTATCGTTGTAACGTCGTTGCGTGTTAGTACTATTTCTATTGGTAAATAGAGTTAACATTCCATATCATAACCTTAGTAATGTAAGACTTAGACTTCTAACTACAATTAAATTCTAGACTCATGGATATTCAAATCAGATATTTTGGACTAAAAATTCTATATAGGTTCTAGCTAGATATCTTATCTCTCTTCCTTTTGTTCTTTCAATACAAAAGGAGTCCTACTTCTAGATTTTCGAGCAAGATGATATCTGGCCCTAAATTATAACTCAAGCTTTCTAATGAATTCTTATGTGTCTATATCTTAGCCTTAGACTTTCTAATCATAATTGCTCTATGCTCTTCTAGTAGTCCGGGAACTATTGCTCTGATACCAACTGTCACGACCCCAAAATTCGACTTCAAAATTCTGGGCTCGAGACCGGCCTCTAGGCCTCTTCGTAATTAAATAGAGCTCTAGCGGAAGCAATCATAGCTTAATTCTGTTTATATATCGAAGTCTACATAAATCTTGAAGATTTCTATTACATTTGAAGGCGTAAATCTTCTAAATATTCTACATATCTAACAATCATCTACTCCTCATTTGCATCAAGAAGATAATCTTTATCTTCTATCAAAATGTTCTGTTCTTCTAAGGGTTCTGTAATAGCCTATCATCGTCACTTCGTCACCTGAAAAGGGTTTTAAAAATATTTGGAGAGTGTGAGTTGAAGGCTCAGTGAATGAACATAACCTTTGAAATACTCATTTAAAAGGTTTGCCTTTTTAGAATAGATAAGATAATAACATTAAAATTTCATGCCATAAAATGAAAAATATACTGACATGTTCTATTTGCATAGAAAATGGCATCTTTATATAAGTATCAAATTACCAACCACCCACTCACACACACGTTTCTTTCATTACATTACATCGCACAATGATCAAGGGCAACCCTGCAGTCGGGCTCATTTCATCGGTCCAAAGGACCACATCGCATACATAGGCTATACTTATAATTTGTTGTGGTGGTAATCGACACTTTAAATAAATGAACATTTTAAATAATGACATTTCAAAAGATACATGACATTGACATAAATTGGCACATTTGAAAATAATAAGTTTTGAATGTTAAAACCCTTCCAGGAACCAAGAAAAATGTTCCGAAAATAACTTTAGTAATTTTGATACTTTACGTAATATAGTAAAATTTACTCATTATATATTGAGTTAATATAGAGTTTGAGAAAAGGTAATAAACACTCACATATAGAGTTGAATTAAATACAGGATACGAACACTCACCTTGGTGACTTAGGAATTGACGATGAAGTGGTTCCTACATTAATACAGGTAAAGGAAACTAGACATTTAATCATAAGTTGTAGGCATAAGGGTATAACTGCAATTAAGGCTTTTCTAGGGTATTTCTGTAAATATGCTAAAACTATGTCAAACCTTCACTATAATGTTCCTTATACTATGCTAAGTTCAACCTCACTAACTGGACTCAAATTGGAGTCCGTAGCAGGTCCTATATCGAAACTACATAAACGTGGATTTTACAAATAAGCTGTATTTTAGACAATGTTGGATTGTCTCCATAAGGGTGAGAATTTATTTGTTAAACTATTCTTTATAAAATCATAATATTAATAGCGTATTACTTTTCTTTTACCAATTTTATTACCAAAGGATATAAAGGAATTAATAATTATTCGCACTTAGTACCCCAATATTTCTAATTGTAATATCTATTTGTTATATTCTAATGATACAAAATAATACTGAAATATAAGGGATTTCATTCATTTAATTTATAATCTAACAAGGCCTAACTTATTTACTAACACTATTTTTAAAATAGTCGTAACCGAATCGTAATTCCATTTTTTTTACCCAAATACAATAATTTATGTGTGGAATTATTTTTAATGGTCATAAAATGCCATAAGAATATTTTTATATTTTTCCCATAGTTTAAGAAATATAATAGCTATGATAAAATAATCAACCTCTATTTAAATCAATTGATAAGTATTAAAATAATATTATTCTATAGTTTTATAATTATTAAAATTATAAAACAGTATATATTATCATAATATCATTATAGAATATATAAGTGATTTATAATGAGTTTACAAAATCCCAGAATGACTAAAAATACCCTTTTTAAAAGTTTAGGGGTCATTCTGTAAATATACGAAAATACAGGGATCATGTAAAAATATCCAAAAACTGTAAATTTACTATATCAGATTGTAATTAACAGAATTATAAGTTCTACGCTTGAAACCGTGATCAAATCCGATATCGGTAGACCTTTATATGTTCGTTTAAAGTTTTCAGGGGTGTAAATGTAATTTTCGGAAATAAACTGGGCAGAATGCCCTGTTTGGCAGATTGTAATTCCAAACTTCTAATGGCCATAACTCACTCATTTCTTAACCTTTTTAAGTGAAATCAATGTCTATCTTGAGTGAAATTTCGTGGAGAATCCAAATCTAAAGTTGGTTTTAGCAAATTCGAATCACAGAATGTGAAATGACCAATTTACCCTTTAAGACGAATCCTAAATAAAATCCAAACGGTACAAGCAAATTAAAAACTGTTTTAAGGGTAGTTTCATGGGCATTAAAAGAGTCTACCTCTAAAATTTCAGAATTTAATGTGGTCGGAGTAAAGAGATATAAGAATTTTACCATTTTGATCAAATCTAGCTATGTTCTTAATTCTAGATTAATAATTAATTTAACCCTTCCTAAATTAAGCTAATAGGATCTAATTATTACTGAAAATAATGTAAATGTGAGTATTTATAAACTATATAAATATAGAGAAGAAAAGAACTTACCTTGATTTGATGATAGGAAAATACAAGAATTCTCACTCTTTTACTTCCTAGCTCTCTCTTCAAACATAATCTTATGAAGTGGTGAGGAATTTGTGGTGTGAAAAATAACTCATGGATGTGTGTTTATATAGCAAGAAAAAGATGTAGTGCTTCATTAATTTAATTAGGTAAGGTTTTAATTTATTACATTGATACTCCTATTTTATTTTCTTTTTCTTTTAAAATCTTATTTATTTTTCTTTTAAATTAAGTGGAGTTTTAGTTTATTAAAAAGATATGATTTATCATGTTCCACTTTCTTTTCTTTTTCTTTTAAAATCTTATTTGTTTTTCTTTTAAATTAAGTGGAGTTTTAGTTTATTAAAAAGATATGATTTATCATGTTCCACTTTCTTTTCTTTTTCTTTTAAAATCTTATTTGTTTTTCTTTTAAGTTAAGTGGAGTTTTAGTTTATTAAAAAGATATGATTTATCATGTTCCACTTTCTTTTCTTTTTCTTTTAAAATCTTATTTGTTTTTCTTTTAAGTTAAGTAGAGTTTTAGTTTATTAAAAAGATATGATAGGATTAGTCAAATAAGCTAGCATTGGTATATCCATTTATAACCAATCTATGTAAGAATATATTTACCCAAATAAATTACATTTATAGAATAATAATTATTTGAACATAAATTCCATTAAGAAAATTTCTAAGTGCTACAATTAAGATTTCTATTAAAGACTATTTTCAGTAAATTAGAAATGCTAATGAATTAAATGTAATTAATGCTACTGAATTTTAGGGTTATTACACCCGGAGTCATAGCCGAGCCCGATTCCAGAGGACAGCACCCCGCCATGAAGAAAAAAGAAAAAGCCTCTTCCACCGACCCGACCAACCCCTCGGATACCGATCGAGAAGGATTGGAAGCCCGAATCAAGGACTTGCAGAAGCAGATTAACGGAGTGGCCAAGAAGCTTGGTCAAAACCGTGTTCCGAATCAAGCCAATACCGAGACAGAGTCACCGTTTTCCGTCCAGATCACGAGGTTTGCCATCCCGCGCAAATTTAAGCAGCCTCGCCTAGATCCCTATAACGGCTCGAGAAGCCCGGTCGACCACGTCCGGACCTATAAGGCTGAGATGGTCCTAGCCACCAACTCCGATGAACTACACTGCCTGGCCTTCCCCAGCACTTTGAAAGGCCCGGCCGTGCAGTGGTTCTACTCGTTGGAGCCCCGATCGGTCCGCAGTTTCAAACAACTCAGCAAGCAGTTCATCAACCAGTTCGCCTGCATGCATGAAAGGCCAAAGCCAGACATACAGCTACTGACGATCAGACAAAGGAATGATGAGTCCCTCAAGGAGTTCACCGACCGTTTCAACCAACAGAAGCTTTAAATCCGCAATTTGAACGAGACAGTCGCCATCATAGCCTTCTGCTCAGGAGTTCAACACACCAAGTGTGCCGCGTCGTTCTACAGAAACCGACTGAAAACTTTGGTTGAGCTCTCTGAGAGGGTTGGAAAATACATTGGGTATCTATAGGCCTCGCGGATAACCAAGTCAAAATCTTGGACAACCCGAGCACCTACAGTACTCAGAGGCATTAACTCCACTTAGGTCCAGACCAACGATAGAGGTGACTAAATCTCTTAGGTTGGACGACAATAGAGGAGCAAAAAGACCCTAAAGCAACGTAATTTAGGTCGGCTCCACCAACATGGTCAAGCTCTTCTCCCAACAGTCTTGACGAAGGCTAACTGGGCAGAAGACAACCATCCTGGGGAGTTAACATAAAAGGACCCTAAAACAATACGCTTTAGGTCGGCTTTTCCAACATGGTCAAATTCTTCCACCCACAACCTTGACGAAGATTTACGGGCAGAAGATAACCATCCTGGGAGCTAACTCAAGCAGAAAAGACTCCGAAGTAGGCTGAGTCTCAACTCTCGGTCACTTCCCGAGTATTCAAAGACTCCGAATTAGGCGGGGTCTCAACTCCCGGTCAGTTCCTGAGCACCAAAAGGTCCCGAGCTAGGCAAGGTCTCAACTCCCAACCAGTTCTTGAGGACTCACCAGGCTTAGAAGCCCCGAGGCAGCTTCTCCAAGCACTCAGACGGTGGCAAGTAACATCAAACAGATTTTCAAACTTGCCCCGATATAGCATCTGACCAACCTTGAAAATGGGGGGCAGCTGATACACCCAAAATTGGCTCTATCCTATGACTGAGTGGTTCAAATCAGCAGCCAGTCCATCATGCACAACTCCTCGGACAAGCGTAATCTCGAGCAGTTCATCCACGACCCGGCCAACAGGTCAGGAAAACCGCATGGACACATCCCACGGTGGGATCAGATCATCCGGGGCCACAGGCATGATCCCGAGCATCACAGGCATGATCCCGAGCATTACGGGCAGTTTCCTACTCAAGCTAGAAGACTAATGAAAAGTGCCCACTATTTCCTAATCCAATTAGGAAACCCCCACAATTAATGCCAATCTATATCAATTGGATTATATTTCCTTATCCATGTAAGAGTAGGTCTCTTGCATCTATAAAAGAGACCACTCACCCCCCATGGAAGGGGCCAATTCTGTAGTCTACACAGCACCTCTATAAAATTCACAATTATACGCATACACCCGGCCGGTATTACTGGTAGTGCCGCCCCTCTTTGTTGGCTCACCAGGCCCGCCGGTGATCTGCTAGTGAACGTGCTCAGACACACCCGTGGACGTAGGTACCTTCATTAATAGGGCCGAACCACATACAAAAATTAGTCTCTTTCACTCTCTCTCTCTCTCCTTAAACTGCTCTACTTTACTCTTACCAAATTCTAGCATCATCAGTTAATACAGAAAATAAATAATGACTCCAACAGTCATATTGGATTAAAAACAGTTTAAGCATGTGCATAATACTTCAACAGTCATATAGATTTTAGCATGTGCAGAATATTCCAACAGTCCAAAAAAATTTAATACCAGTTGCAAAAACGTGGCAGTACCACCCCTATGCGCGAGTGTACAAATCGAGGTGCATTCTTGTCCGCAGGACGTGCACGCGCAAGTCACGATTTTCAAGCCAAATCGGACGGTCCGAATCCAAGATTTGCACCCCCATGCGCGTGCGTGAGAGGGCATTTCCCCAATACAAGCTTACTAGCTTATGGAAGGAAAGTATATAAAAGGAGTAGAAAACTCTTATAAGATTTCAATGTGGGATAGTAGTCAAAACCAAACTTTAGCTTGGGTTTGGGTTTGGTTTTTTGAAATAAAGAGGCCTAAGACCCAATTGCTTGGTTTTAACAAATGCTATAACCCAAACAAATAAATAACCCACAATTATTTAAAACCCAACAAACTAATCCAACAATCCCCCTCTATTTCAAAAATTCAAACAAATTTAAAAAGGAATGGAGCATGAGAACTCAATGCATCAGAACTGGTGCCTATAGGGCTATGAACCAGTCCCTAGGAATATAAGAAGTGATATTACAGGAATTTGGTGAAATAACATTTCTATGAACCATAATCCCTTTATTGTAAATCAATCGTCTTACACCCACATTGATCTCTCGGAATCTGAGTAACTCTAATCGGTGTGGCGCCTCTAGGCCCTGCACCTGTCCTGGTTTTTCATAAGTGCTCTAGAAAACTTGCCTAAGTTTTCATAGAAAGCGGCCCACTTTCACACTTATATAGGTGAATCCATCAAGTATGTATTGCAATTAAACATACCATCCAAATAATACGGACTATGAAATTCATTAAGAGTTTAACTCAACCTTTACACATTGCAATTGCACTATACACCATAGGAATAGACAGAAGATAATCAAATTATAGTGCATCTCAAATCAACCAATGACTTGTTATTACCCATATGAACCTATTTCTTGGGTTCTCCAATTACATAGGTTGGGTTACCATCATTGTTGATTTTTGTTATAGGCATGAGCCCCATTCCCCTCGATGTTTCATACACTAGTTTTCTCCCTAGTGGTTTTGTTAAAGGGTCAGCTAAATTAACTTCTGACCTTACAAAATTAAGATATATTACTCCATCATCAAGCAGCTGCCTCACAATATTGTGTGTTAGGCGTATATGCCTACTCTTGCCATTATAGGACTTATTCATAGCTCGACTAATGGCGGTCTGGCTATCACAGTATAAAGATACCGATGGAACTGGCTTATTCCAAATAGGAACATCTGCTAAGAAGTTTCTTAACCACTCAGCCTCGGTACCAGCTTTCTCGAGAGCCACAAACTCCGATTCCATCGTTGACTTAGCTGTGCAAGTTTGCTTGGACGACTTCTAAGAAACTGCACCAAGTCGTCCAAGCAAAC
Organism: Hydrangea macrophylla; assembly: GCA_033977485.1. Taxonomy (NCBI): domain Eukaryota; kingdom Viridiplantae; phylum Streptophyta; class Magnoliopsida; order Cornales; family Hydrangeaceae; genus Hydrangea; species Hydrangea macrophylla. The sequence goes on along the minus strand of CM066986.1, from coordinate 78,687,247 downwards.
TTGACCTCCACTAAGTGTAAAAATAAATCCACTAGTTGATTTCGTCTCATCTGAATCTGAAATCCAGTTAGCATCGCTATATCCTTCTAAAACTGCAGGCAAACCAGAATACAATGTACATTAATCCATAATTATTTGTTCCTTTCAAATATTTAAGTATTCTGTTTAAGGCTGTCCAATGCTCTCTGTTTGGACTTTGGGTATAGCGACTCAACCTACTAACATCATATGCAATGTCAGGACGAGTACAATTCATCAAGTACATTAAACTACCAATGACTTGTGCATACTCGTTCTGAAAAACACTAGTTTCTTTATTCTTCTTTAATTTAGAATTAGCATCATATGGAGTAGAAACAGATTTACAATCAAAATTATCAAATTTCTTTAAAATTTTCTCCATATAATGTTCTTGTGAGAGCATAATTCCTCTATTGGATTTTCTGATTTTAATGCCAAGAATTAAATCTGCCTCACCCATATCTTTCATATCAAAGCTAGAAGAAAGAAACTTTTTAGTTTCAATCACATCATCTAGACAAGTACCCATTATAAGCATATCATCAACATATAGGCAGATAATAACACCAACATAGCCATCAAATTTACTATAAACACAAATATCCGCGTCATTGATCAAAAAACCATTAGATAATAAAACTTGATCAAATTTTTCATGCCACTGTTTTGGTGCTTGTTTAAGACCATACAAAGATTTCACAAGTTTACAAACCTTATGTTCATTACCAGAAATAACATATCCTTCTGGTTGATCCATATAAATTTCTTCATTCAAATCACCATTTAGAAAAGCTGTCTTAACATCCATTTGATGAATAACTAAGTTATGAATAGCGGCCAAAGCAATTAAAATTCGAATAGAAGAAATTCGAGTCACATGACTAGAACACGGCCACACACTCTGTGTGTGTGCTAGTTTTTTTTTTTTTTTTTAATTTTTTTTATGCCAAAACGTATTAGACAATTTTGTCTTTTCCGCCAATTGCTTTAGACGATTTTTTCCCATTTGTTGAAGCAATTTTCTTTTAAATGATTGGACATTTTAGTACACTTATAATGTTTTTTTAGAAATATAAAATATAATAGTTTTACCGTATTTATGAAAAAACTTGAAAAATAATATTAGTACCCTAACCCTCTATAGTAGTGTATATATATACTACTGCTGGTGTTACAATTTCGAAAAAGAGGTCACAGACTCACAGTTACCCAAAAGCAAAAACCTCTTTCTTGAAAGATAAATACAAAATACATTATTTATATTTATATTTTATAGTATAGTACAATTGTTATTATTTTTTTCGTTCTTTTTTTAGTACTATATTTTATTTTAGGATGTTCAAAAATTAGTGTTTAATTTTCTAAATTGGTATACAATTTTTACTTACTTTCCAAAACTACCATTCTTTAAAATCTATACCAAGATAAAACTAAAAAAATTATTATAATAATAAAAATAATTGTAGAAAATAAATGTAAATTCTTTTTGTCCCCTTAAAAAATTAAATTTCCAAAACTGGACTAAAAAAAATACAATTTTCAAAAAGACTAAAGTAAAGGGCACAGAGACCCAAAAGTAAAAGACTCTTTACTTTTACTGAAGAGGTACGGTAATGTTAACTCTATTATACAATATATGATATATATATATATATATACCAAAATAAACCCTAGCCTCCCAATTTAAAAAGAAGGAGCCCTGCCACCTCATATCTTCCTCTTCCTCTTCCCTCTCTCGCTCAGTCGCCGCCGCTGGATCTTCTCTATGTCGTTCATCATCTCTCTCGCCGGCGACCAATCTCAAACTCTACCCCCTATCCCAGTGTCGATCTCTTCACTCTTGATCCTTAAACCTCTCAAACTCTCCCTCAATGTCGAAGACTCGAAGGTAGGATCTCAAAGTCAAAGAAAACATGCACTCTAGACTCCAGGCAGTCCATATTTTTTTTGGTTGATATTGATGATGTTCACTTTTGATTTTTTAATATTCAAGCCTCTCATCCAAAAATCTGAACTCCTCTTTTGTAGGGTTAACTTTTTGATGTTCCGATTCTTGAAAATTCAAGCCTCTCTTTCAAAAATCTGAACTTTTTTTCTTGAGATCCAAACAGACCGAAACCGACTGGTTGTTAGGCATTGATTGGTAGTTGAGTAGTATGGGAACACATCTTTATTCGTTTTTGGACCCTTCTATGGTATAAATTTATATAAACATATATACTACACCCGGTCACATTGAGAGATATCTAAGATTCCTTCTAATCTAAACTTCATTGTTTATTCATACTTTTAACGATTTTTGAGGGGGGTTTCTCTATCATAAAATATGCCTCCACAATCATCAGGTATTGTTCTTGTTCTTCCAATGATCTATTTCTTCTTCCATTTTTTTTCGTCCTTCTTAATTTGTCTCATCTTCATAAGTCTTTCTTAGTTTCTTCTCCAGATATTTGAGATCACATACTGAGTCGGTTTGATTATTTAGTTATTATCATTTTATTTATTTTGTCATCTAATTTTTTTGAAAATAGTATTGATTCTTTCAATTTCTTCCCCTCTTGTGAACTTGCAGGTTTAAGGAAAAGTGAAAGTTTGATGGCATGAGTGGACTTGAAAAAAAGTAAGCAACTTTGTGTTATTCGATATGTGGAGGTTGCATGTAGTGTTGTTTGGTTCCTTTTTTTTATTTTTTTTTATTTTTTTTATTTTAGTGAAACTACATTTTACCCCATGTATTTGATCTTGTTCAAATTACCCTCTTATATAAAAAAAAAAAAAAATCCCTTTATACTTTAAACTAAAGTAAAAATAACAAAATCTGTTAAAGTGGCAATAAATGACAAAAATACCCTCATATATATAGGGGTCACCGGCCGAGAAGTCAAGTAATGAACAGTCAACGGCCGAGAAGTCAAGTAATGAGGAGTCACCGATCGAAGAGTCAATTGATGAGGCGGAGTCACTGGACCGGCCAACTGATGCGGTGTCCCAGTTTCTCTCAATCTGGTTTTTAACCTGGTATCAAGATTCAGCTGTAGTAGACTTGTTTGTTTGAATAGGATATAATTTGTGCAGAGTTATAGATAAATGATAGTACATCGAGGACTCCTAATCTTTGAATTGTTATATTATGATAATTAAATTTATGTGCACTGTAGCATGAGTTATGTTGCATGAGTTATGTTAGTTTTTACTTCTTATTAAAGGGAAAAATTGGAAAAGTGGAATAAACATTTATGTATGATTCAACTAATTTGTCATTAATGTAAATCCCATGGGATTTAAATCTCTCAATTTTTGAACATGCTCATACAGAAATAGAAAAATAAAGTCTGTAAACCGTATAAATTGTGTTTTGCTTGTTACCTTTACTCTAGTATTTTATGTATTGCTTCCCCAAATGACCATATCGCTTTGTCCTCTTTTTTTTTTTTTTTTTTTTTTCTTTGGGGTGCCAATTGTTGCAATTGGCATTACTACTGATTTTTCTTTTTGGGTCTGTTTGGCAACTTCTTCTGATTTTGTGATTCAATTACAAAAAATTCGTTATTTTTCGTCAAAAGTTGTAAAAGTAGCTTTTGGTTAATTGCAAATTTCTGCGATAAACTTCCATTTTTTTCACGATTGAATTATGAGATGTTTTGCTAAACAGATTCATATTATTTGTTGGAATTCCATAATCACTCAATGGTTCCAAAATGTAACAACCTGTTTTTTTATTAATTACTAAACGTAATTTCAAAACTAAATTTTTATTACTTGTCTTCATTTTGATTTGATAGAATTATTGTGTGGGGTTAAACTGTAATTTTTATAAATTTAAGAATACTTGTGATGTGATTTGTTAGTTTTAACAATTTGTATTTTTATTAATTACTAAACGTAATTTCAAAACTAAATTTCTATTACTTGTCTTCATTTTGATTTGATAGAATTATTGTGTGGGGTCAAACTGTAACTCTTATAAATTTAAGAATACTTGTGATGTGATTTTAAACTGTATTTTTATACAACCGGGAATTTATTTCCTACATTAATATAATTTTTTGTATTTTTGTGGTGAATATTGTGCTGTGAAAATGCCAATTTATGAACGAAAATTGTCCGCGTCGTGATGAACTCTCACGGATTTTGGAATCTACTTCAAATCATACTTGACATTTACTTTCAAATCATTTAAATGAAGCAAATGATTGTGTTCGGTTTGTTTGGGAATGCAATAAGCCTATGGACAGCACTTCAGTACTGTTGCCACAGTGCTGGTGGTGCTGTGCCTCTCACAAATGCACAGTAAAACTGCTTTTGCAAAAGTAGTTTTTAAAAAATTGTTCAATTTTACTGTTCACTTGTGAGGAGCACGGCACCACCAGTACTGTGGCAACTGCACTGAAGTGCTGTCCTAAACCTATGTGTTAATTTTGTGACACAAGTTATTTTCCTTATGATTCTTAGACAACTTACTTGTGCCTTGTTTGACAATGCTTATATGGTGTGCTAAACTAGTACTATAAGCTAAATTGTCAAACACCTATACTTGACCCCGATGATTCACAGATTATATACGCATATATATATATCATGTATATGACCGGTGCAAGTTATGTAATTAAGGAAAATTGAATTTGTTGATTGAAGCTTAATGAACTTGGCCAACTTTGCAAAATCTATATAACTCAAATGCTCTCTCAAATAAACACACATTCTGCACTTTACAAACTGAAATACAGAGAGTAAAAGAGAGAGTTACAGAAAATTATTTCTAGGGAGAGAGCTCTCCACCATATACAAAAGCTTGGGGTTGGATTTCTTATTTGAAAGTCTTTCTCAACAAAACTTCAACTTCATTCACAGTGAGTATTTCAAACTCACTTGAAATGTAATTCATGTTTCATTACTACTTTTATTGTTAGAATTGAAAATCACCATTGTTGATTGAGCACTACTAGACCCATACAGTGAATTACACATTTTTTCCACACAGCTTTAAATGCTTGTACCCTATGCTGTATAAGTGGGGCACAAAAAAGTGTAAAATTTCAAACAGCACAAGATACAAGCATTTAAAGTTGTGTATGAAAAAAGTGTGTGGTTCACTGTGTGGGTCTAACATTTTCCTTGTTGATTTTATTTCTTGAGTTCATAGCTTGAAAAAGTTAATTTTTCAAACTTAACCAAAATTTATTTTGTAAAATAATTATGAAAGATTACAGTCTATAGAAGCTATGGTTAAAGTTTTAGAACCTAGTTCATTCATTCCAGAAAGTATATTAAGATTGAAATTTCGTCACCTCTTGGTTTTACGTAAAATTCGAGATTTACGATTCGAATTAGTTTAATCCTTGTGGAAAAATAGAGAGAACCGTATATTATATGACATGTTTAATTTCGGATCTCAAAATGGGTAAAAATCAGTCCCTGATTTCGAAACAGGGAGAAAAAGGTTGAAGAAGACAACTCTGTAACATTTCGCGTGCGCGACCCCCCTCACGCGACCTGGGAAATTTTCACTATTCTAGAAATTTTAAAAGAAAATCGAAAAATACACGTATCACGCGCGCGGCCTGCGCAAGCGACATCTTGTGTGAGCAACCTGCTCACGCGACTGGGCATTTTTACAATTTCTGTCTCTTTTTGTATAAGGAATTGTTTGGAAGAAGTTTTAAAGGTTTTTAAGGCACTGTTTGGGAAATGTGTTATTTCAAAATATGTTTTTAAAAGATTAAGTTAAAATGACTTGATTCTCGTACGCTCGTTCATTATCACTTTCCAGTAATTATGTATATGTGACATACATGTTAGAGTCGAGTTAACATGCATGGTGTGTGATGATGAGTTGAGAAGAGTCGAGAGTATGAGTTATGTTTCTTGGCGACCTTAATTATCCTAGGCCGACTCGAATACAGCATGTTAATTAGGAAGGATTGAGCCCAAGCTGACTCAAATATGGTAGACCAATCAGCATTATGTTATAGCCTTAATTATCCCAAGTCGACTCGGATATGGCAGGTTAATTAAGAGGGATTGAGCCCAAGCCGACTCGGATACAGTAGACCGATCAGGTTAATATAACCTTGAATGTCTAGGTACGTCCTGGCCGACTCGAATACGATAGACATTCTAAACCTAATGGTCGTGGGCCGGTTGTTCAGGGGAATCGTTTGTGTTGGGTTTCGTAGTCGAAGTAAAGGAGTCGGTGAGATGAGTTGGCTGTATTGTTTCATGCACGGTCATATGTGGTATTGATCGAATATTATTATGTTGTCCTTTTTGTTTATGTTTAAATACGAATTCACTCCTGTATATCTAACATGTTGAATAATAAACCTGTTAAACGGAAATGGTAAGAATGTATGTTTTACATTATAAGTATGTGTTTTTAATACTTACCAACTTCTTGAAGCTGACGACGTTGATGCACCCTGGACATTTATGTATAGGCTTTTCAGGTTATGATTAGGATGGACTTCTAAGTTATTGATCCGCGAGTAAAACTCTATATTTTATAAAAGTTTCGTATGAGTCCGAAATTACGTTCCGAAACTATTCCGTGGAATTTCTGTATAACCTACCTTTTATGCAACGCATCATATTGGTTCTCCAAAATGATCTTAAACAAGATCAAAACTACCAGAAAGTATGCCAGAACAAGTAAAAATTAATATTCATAATTACCAGATAAAGGTTGTAATAGGTTCTAATGTAATGTGTATGAGATGTATGTATGGGTATAACACGTAAGCAAGTTAGAACAGGTGGAACAATAAATAAAATATAATAAAATAAAATAGAAAGTGCAGTAGAATAATAATGTATAAAAATGCAGTAGAGAAATGGGAGTCGGAGAGGACGTGGCTTGAGTGAAAACCAAAGTAGCCCCAAATGAGAGAGAGAAAAAGCAGTAAGTATTCGGGTTTAGGTGAATGTGTGATAAAGTATTGATTAAGTCTCGGGAAGTTTAGATTGCATTAAGGGAGTGGAGATGGAAGGTGGATGGTGATTAAGAAACAATGAGAGTGTTGGTAAATAACTCAGGATGTTCAGAGTAAGAGGAGACTTAGGAGGTTCAGAGTAAGGGCAAGAGTAAATGACTCTTAGCTAAGTTGCTCTGAGGCTCTATATGGTTGTATTGAATGAGGCTGTTATTTATACAGAGGATTGTGAGGGGTTATGGCGGTTCTTGTCTTAGCTGAAGGAGCTGAGTTTGCCCCTTTTGAGCGGTGGTCTGTTTAAGGTAGGTAGAAAACATGAATGCATATGTTTAAGGTGGTTGGGGTCATTAAATGGGATGTGGACAAGCCAATGTTCCAGTCATACGAGAGGAAGGTGTTGTCACTTGGTGATAAGCCAATGCTAGGGGTCGGTCAAAGGGGGACAGTATGTTATTGGTGCAGAATGCTAAGCAGGGGGTATTGTTGCTTGGGGGCAACAACTCAATATTGTGTTTTGGTCAAAGGGGATAATGGTTTCTATTGGTGCAGAAGGTTAAACAATGGGGTTCTCGAGACCATGCTGTTGTGGTTTCTAGAGGGTTAAGCAAGGGTGAGTACCGAAGCTAAGGCCATTGGTGTAGAGGTTTAAGTGAGTGGAGATACCAAGGCTCACGCTATTGGTGCAAAGGTTTAAATGAGTTAAGATACCAAGGCTCATGCTATTGGTGCAAAGGATTAAGCGAGGGAGAGAACCCCGGCTCTTGTCATTGGTGCAGAGTGTTAAGCGAGCTTGAAGTGACCTGGCTGTGGGGGTTAAAGGTTTCAGCGGATGTTGCGGTCATCGACTCCTTTAATTAGTTGTGAGGTTGGTGGGGCAGGGCACTTGAAAGTCACGTGTCTCTCTCTCTCTCTATTTGGAACCAACCCTAGCTTTGCCTGTGAGAAGCATTAGCTAGGGAGAAGCCCTTGGTCCTAGCCACCTAGCCAAGAACTCCCGATATCCCAATGGGCATGGTCACCCTTAGTGATGAGAATCAAGGAAGTCCCGAGTAAGGGTGGGTGTCCCGAGTGGCAAGTATGTGTATTTAGTATTTAATAATTAGTATTTCAGTAGCATGTGGTCCTTGGTGAGTAGAGACACTAGCGAGTGAGATTCGGAGAGCGGTTTGCGAGTGGGGATCCGGAGAGTAAGAACCGAAGTGTTGTCAGCGGGTGGAGATCCGGAGAGTGGTTTGCGAGTGGGGATTTCCTTTGTCTTGGAGTTGGCTCTGAAGTGCATTAGAGTGGGCTTCGGAGTGGGCTCCGAGGTGAGGCTTCAGAGTAGGCTCCTCTGAGGTGAACTTTAGAGTGGGCTCCTCCGAAGTGAGGCTTCGGAATGGGCTTGTCCGAAGTAAGGCTTTGGAATGGGCTTTTCCCAAGTGAGACTTCGGATTGGGCTCCTCCAAAGTGAGGCTTCGGAGTGGGCTTCTCCGAAGTGAGGCTTCAGAATGGGCTTCTCCGAAGTAAGGCTTCGGATTGGGCTCCTGGGCTCTTTTGCGGTATAGATGGAGCCCATAATTGGTGGTGGTATTGATACACGTGGAGTCATTGGTGACATGTGCTGGTCAAACTTCGTGAGTTGTCAACCATTATCTACAAAGGTCAAATAACATTTAATCACGTAAATATCAGTTACGTCATGTCAATGCCTCATGAATTACCAACTTCCTGTGTCCTCGCTTGACACCCACCGTTGACCCACAATCAACTCCATCCACCATTATAAAATAACATTGATAATCCTATAAAATCAATTATGCGTTTTAAAATAATTGTATTTCCGGGACGGGTGTGACATTATTTTCACTTTTCTAAAGAATCACTGCAATTGCAGGATACTTAAGTTGTAGCCAAATTAATCTCAGATTGTATTTCTTGGTCTTTGACCCAGTTTATAGATCACTTTTTTCCTTCCAAAACTCTTCCTGTCATCATCATCCATTTCAATTTATGTTTTCCCTGTGAGTAATGGGAGAATCGTAACATTAATAACTTGGTGAGTGAACTCGTCGTGTAGATATGCAAGCGATGTAAGGAGTGTACAATGGAGAAAGGAGAGTGATGTTTACAGATTCGGGGTAGTTCTGCTAGAGCATCTAACTGGGAGGAACCCCTATGATCACATTATGCATTTTGAACAGTACGAGTCTTATTTTTCGGGTGAGCCCTTTTTTTTTTTTTTTCTTTTTTTTTTTCTCTTCCCAATATTTTAAAGCATTTTTCTCTTCTTTTACCATATTCGTTTATTTTTTTCATTTTTCTTTGATCATGTCCTCTTTTCCTGAGTTTTTAACCCTAGATTATTAAAGGGGCTTGCTAGCGTACTAAATGAAGCATTGTGTTCAATATTAAATTAGCAAAGAAAGTCCTTGCCATATCATTAAAACATAGCATTAAATTAATTCATAAAGAGGACACTCAAGTAATTTACTTAACCACCTTTGCAAAATTACTTTATTTTCCTTATTTTAATAAGATGGCATGGTCTGTTTTGTCCAAAAAGTGTGTGTATTTTTAGATATATAGGTCAGGTTTTGTCCAAAAAATGTGCATTGGTTGAAAGATTGAGTGAAGACGAAGTGAAACAATGGGTGGATCCAAAGGTCAAGGATTATCCTCCAATAGGTGTTGCTCAGGTCTCTCTCTCTCTCTCTCTCTCTCTCTCTCTCTCTCTCTCTCTCTCTCTCATATGCACACAATCACGTACGCAGAGCATCGGCTAACGGTGTTTTCTTATCTTTCTGTGAAACAGTTTGCTGTAATAGCAGCATTATGTTGTCATATCGAGCATGAGTCCCGGCCAAAAATGAATATGATTGCCTCAGCTCTCCAAGCATTACTAAAGCCTCCGGTTCCCGATGTCTATGCCAAATTTGGTTAAGTCACCTTGTGTTGAAATTTATGCATCTTTTGTGCAGTTCGGGTTCATATGTCTGTCCCCAGCCATATTCATATTGTTTGCATTATAGTTTTTGGCATTTGAAATTGGAAATTTAAAGTTGAATTTGCCCACCGGTTTGTTCTTATTATGATAAAGCAGCTTGTTCAAGCAAAAGTTGTCATCAGTATTGACTAGCTAGGGTACATGTACATGGGTTTCGGTTGGTGTAGAAGTACTTTGACAAGCGAAAACAAAAGAGGCCTTCAAAAAGTGTTCTTGGAATTTCAAAACTAAAAAGCATAAAACTGCACCAAAAATTCACACTCATCGCAACTAATGTCTTACCCAAGCCATTTGAATTCAATAAAATGTGTAAAAACAAGATATCAAGAGTTCGATATATTTGCAAAGGGCATAGTAAATCAGAAAAATAGATAGACACACAATATGAACACAATCAGATTGAACAGAAAACACCAATTTTGTTCTATACAAAACAACTGAACGGAACAAAAATAATTTGGATATTAAAACATGCAAATCTAATAATTCAAAACAAAGTAGCAGCCTTTCTTAGAAAAAAGGAGTAGAGATCATTAAAACAACTCTTTGTTCTCTGTTTACTAAAGAGTAGAGAAACTCGAGAAAAAAGAAAATGTGAAGAGAAAAAAATGAAGAGAGGCAAGAAACATGGATCGAAATCAGACAGTTTCCACGTAGGAAAATCATACAGTGATTTGAACTAAAATGAAATAAAATCAAACATGTTGGGAGAACGAAAATGAAGTCCAAACAATCCTCTTCCCTGTTTGAGAGAGAGAGAGAGTGAAATGAGAACGGGGTGTGTTGTGAGAGAATTAGGAGAAAAATCGAAATTGGATACAACTATATATATTTTTTATCTTAAAAACTGAGAAGTTCTCATTATTTTATTAAATTTCTAATCAAAAAACTAAGAAATTATCACTCTATTGGGGTTTTTTATTTAAAAATTTTGAGAAATTCATACTCTGTTGGGAAATTTCCCATTCAAAAACCTGATAAATTCTCATTATTTTGTGAAATTTCTCATTAAAAAATTGAGAATTTCCTTCGCTGTTGTGAAATTCTTATTCAAACAATTGAGAATCTTCACACTCTATTGTGTGAAGATTGAAAGGAACAAACAGAAGAATGAAAGGTTTTTAATGAAATCAGTGAGAATTTCATACCAAAATGCTCTGATTTTGTGTTTTTTTGGTAAAATTGATGTTGATCGCATCGAAAAGTTGACGGTTGCTTCTAAAATCTCGTCGGATGTCTTCGATCGCCATCAAAATTGTTGTAGATGATTTGGGATTCTTTTATGGTAAGTAAAATCTCTCTCTTTATCTTTTTTTTTTTTTTTTTTTTTTTTTTTTTTTTTTTCTGTAGTAGAAATCTCTCTCTCTCTCTCTCTCTATATATATATATATGTATATAGTTGCAGATTCTCTCTCTACATAAGTTGGGTTTTGAATTTTGAAAATTATATCCTTGATATATATATATATATATGTATATATAGTTGCAAATTCTCTCTCTATATATATTGGGTTTTGCATTTTGAAAATTAGATCCTTGATATATATATATATAAAGGGAGAGAGAGAGAGAGAGAGAGAGAGAGAGAGAACATAGGGGTACTTATGTCTTTAGCAACACAAATGGACTAATTTCTAGATTCAGATATAAGAGGGACATATTTCTAGAAAAAGGTAGGATTAAGGACTAAATCCTACTTTACACTAAAATGGAAGGATTGTCTCCCAAATTTTTTAAGTTTTAACTAATACTATAAAGCAATGCTGACATTTAAGTAGTCATATTAACACATATTATAAGTCAAAACATCATATACTCTTGAACAAAAAACAAACGGAAAAAACTCCTTAAACAACCATATAATCTCTAAACAACCATATACTCTTTCTTGGAAAATACAACCATATACTCTTAAGAGTAAAAGTTAACACAACCATGCTCTAAATCATCATATTCTTTATTTGAGTAGAAGAGAAGATTGCGACTAAATGATGTTAAAATACGGGAGGTGACAAATAGCTACATTAGGGATGTGTTTCGGTCGGACCTGATCGAAATACCCTATTTCGGAAAAAATTCTAAAAATTTCGGAAATTAAATAGGTGTTCTGAATTCCGTTCCAATTTTTTTTTTCGGAATTTCATTTTCCTTTCCGATTTTCAAATTTCGGAATTTTCGGAATCGGAATTCTTGGGAATTTTTTTTCAGAATTAGAATAAAAAATTTTCATAATTTTTGAAATTTTCGAAATACAAATACTATTGAAAGGGTAAATACAAATACTATTGAAAGGGTAAGTCATCTACTCTCTCCTTTGAAATTTTATAGAGAGTCACCTACTCTCTCCTTTCTTTTCTTATCCGATGTGGGACACACAAGTCCACATTCTTCCAAATTTTCGGAAAATATTTGGATTTTTTCGGAAATATTGCGAAAAACATATTTTTGGAATATTTTCGGAAATTTCTGAATTCTCAAAACAATTCCGATTCCGATCCAAAAATTTTTATTTATTTTTTTTTTTTTCAGAATTTTCGAAATTTGGAATTTAATTTTTGGTTCCAAAATCAGAATTTTTTGAGTCGGAATCGAAATTTCCATCCAAAAGACACCCCTAAGCTACACATACTTTAATGATAATAAAAGCAATAAATATATATTGAAGCATATCTCAATAGAAGCACACAAAATGGTGTGAATAACAGCCCAAAAATCCACATGCAATTAATAGACAAAAAAGAAGGTGAAGATATCTAAAGAAATAAAATAATAAAAGGGAGCTTCGGCCATAGCCCCTCCAAAAAAAACTCTTCAAAGCTAAAACACATTGTGGATACCGGCATTTGGGCCCACTTTTGTTTTTAAAACATTTTTTCAAATTCAAAGAGTCGCCACTTAATTTTTAAAAGGAAAAATTAAGAAACCATTTAAAAGGAAACTGATCTTTTGCGAAACCAAAGATAAACTGGGTCCGGGGATTATGGAATGAAAGGGGAAGGAGCCCGGCGGACTAAAACACCCCCTTTCATCCTATCTCGCGATAGGCCTCTACTCAACATCCTTTTTAATCGAATTATTAATCTAAGCATGCCCTCAACTAATACATATATAGGTATACATTACACAAGCATATTGGAAATGGTGTAAAATTGCTAACGGTAAAATATCATTCATAAGTCACGTAATTCAACTAGCAAACATCATGATATGCAATAGAGAACTAGAAAACATACCCGGGATCCGGCCGCGAATATCAAACGTGCAATGCATGCAAGAACAAAATAAGCCTAAGAAAGGTCTCTAACACATATATACACATAAGGCAAAACCTAGGCTAAGGTGTCGCACATGGAGTCGAAAATCAATAAAATCAACAAATGGAGTAAACTAGAGAAGAGGAGAAATTGTACCTCAAATGCGCTACAAAACAAGGATTAGTCCACATGCTTCACATAATAATATGATATCAAATAATCAATCCACGATCATAAGGAATCCATGGTTATGTTCAATTAAGTTCAACTAAGTCCAACTTTATTCAAGTACTAGTTCTAATCATAAGCATCAATGTACATGAATGAATGAATGATTATGAACAAGAATAAGATATGAATTTATTCACTAATTTGGATCACTTAGCCTCTGGATTTAAGCCAAATTATCATTATTCAAAACATGATTTGGGTTCCAAGACATTTGGGAACCATTTGAGTTGAAATAATTAAGATTAGACAAAAATAGTAGCAGTTTTTTATGAATTACAGAGAGCAGACCAGATGTTCAAAAATAGGAATAAAATACTTCTAAGAGTTGGATCTTGCTGATATTTGGATATGTTATGCCTCTGTGAGTCTAGTTTCTAACCCAAAAAGAAAATCAAGGTTTCAACGGTTAGATCTCCGGGAATATGGAAAATACCAGACCTCACTCAGGATTTTGCAACTCTCTGTCCAGAGATCTTGTATGATTTATTAAAAATAGCAAACAGATGAGAAACACTTAGATATTTTTAGGGGATCTTCCTAACACATTAAGGTATCTAGGAAAAATTATTAGGGACCCCGAAAAACCCTTTAAAAATCTGATTTACTAATTTCAAAACGGACTTACTGTTCTGAAACTATTCTGAAATTCTGGACAGATTGTAATTAGCTCACAAAAACCATGATCCAACCATTCTAATCACAAGAGCTTTCTAAAACAAAAATCACAGTGGTAAAACATTGTGTTATTGACACTTTCCCGTTGGTTTCACTTGATTTCAACGGTTAGATTTTGAACTAAAAATCTTTGATCGAAAACAGTTTGTGAACCCACTGTTTTCATTTTGCTAGTTCAACTTTATTTGTTAACCCCAACTATTAAATCATGAAGTTGGACTTAAACTAAACCATCTCTTCTACCATTTAATGGTCATTAAAGACTAAGGACATCTTTAGACCCATGGATTTTTGATGAAGTATGAAATGGACTTCACAAAATCTCAAACAATGAACTCAAACTTATGGACCAAAACTTGAGTTCAAATCATTACTCCTACCACTTGGTGGTCATTGGAGGCTAAAGACACACATACATGGAGGTTTTAGATGAAGTATGAAGAACTTCTCAAAACCTAAGGAAGAGATTAGTCTAAGCCATAGAGATGGACTTAAACTAAACTACTTCTCCTACCATTTGATGGTCATTGGAGACTAAAAACAACAAATCTACTCTAATCTCCATGGAATATAGTATGAATTCCATAAGATTCATAGTAAAGAGATCCTAGTCATGAGTTGATACTAGCATCTCACCAACTATGTGTAGATTAAAATCATGATTCATTTTAATCTCCATATGGATCATAAGATCATAGGAAACTAAGGAATCAAATTCAAAGAGTTTCAATGAGATATAGAAGATCTCATGAACCTCATGAATGAAGTAGAAATAAAGGAAATCAAAGTTTTATTTAGGAACACAAATTTCTTCAAAACTAATTTATCTCAAACCCAAGGCATTAATTAGATGCAAATTAATTAGATGTCATGAGATTCAATCACAAGTTCTTGGTGGTGTGTGATGAAATGGGGTAAGAAGAGAGGTTTTGAAAATGTGAAAAGTTCCTAGATCTAAGAACTTGTGATTGAATTATTATTATTATATATATATATGAAGGCTTTACCTCTAGATCTTCTCAAAACTTGTAGAGATGTTGAGTTTCTCAAGCTTTTCCTCTTCTTCTTCCTCAAGCTTCAAGCTCCTTCAATGGTGATTTGATGGTTGGGTAGAGTTTTGGTGGGATTTGGGTAAAATAATTGGTAGAGTTTCTCTCTCTATATTTCTTTCCTCTAAAGCTCTCCCAATATTTTTTCTATATCATTCAAGTGTCTCCCCCAAAATGAGAGAAATGGGTTTTTTATAGGCTTTCATTATCTTGGGGGCCAAGATAAGGGTAGATAGGTCAATTTGGTGTGGGTTAGGAATATTCTATGGCATCTCTAACTCTCCATGGCACTTCTATGTAATTCCAAGAAACTTGAAGGGCATTTAAGTTGGCTAGAATAAAGGAACATTCTAGAGCATCTTCAAAACACATGGGAGATTAGTGCCCAACAAAGGGCTTTTTGGATATTTACTTTGGATTAGGAATATGCCAAGGAATCTCTAACTCTCCAAATCACATGGGATACTTTCTTTTATTATTTTCCTTTTCTTATATATATATATATATATATATATGTATAGACACATTTTTCATTTTAAATTTAAATTAATCATATGAGTCACCAAATATCATCTTTTTCTTCTTTTTGTTTTTCTTTTTGAATCTAAAAAAATGAGAAACAATGTTATTTTTATAAAATATCATTATTATTATTATTATTTAATCTATTCCATTTTTTTTTTAGAAAGTAACCCATGATCTAGTGAGCTCGAGACAGATGGTCAGTGATTGGCCAAATCTAGGGATATTAGGAGCAAGTTTTGGGAGCTTGAAGCTTTTCAGAAGTCGAAGCGATGAACTTGAAGAAAATCGTCGGGACATTATTCATCATTGATTTCTAGAGGTAAATCCCCCCTAAGTTTAATAGTTTGGTCAAAATTGGGGTGTCTACAGTTTGCCCCTCTTCGGCAGAGCTTGTGAAGCAACGCGTATCACAAGTGAATGTCGAAGCCTGTGTGAAGACAAGCCTTTGACCGAGCTATTGAACTTAGGTAAAAATAAAATGCGTTGCAAAAACATTCGCGGAGACGGTCGGTGCTGGTCGTACTCAATGGTGAGCTGCCTACGTATCCCTTCGGGAATCAGACCAGGACGTAGTTCGGGCAAAGGACAACACACAAGCGCAAATAATCATACGGATGAATGCACCTATCCTGTCGTGATGCACATGCTATGCAATGGTATTTTCTTGAATTGACCTGATTATGCAAACGTCATGCTTACCCTACATCGTGTCTATACGACGTACTTTACACGATGTGCCGATCAAAGAAGATTACCGAATCTTGGACTGGTGCCAAATCTGTTAAGAAAGCTACTTTTGACTGAACATCGAAGGTTGGCGCAAGTCTGTTGCGAAAACTGAAAATGCAAATTCGTTATACTTTCAAACAAAGGATCATCGTAAATCTGTTACGAGGATCGAGAATATAAATTCGTTATATTCTCAAAACGAGGGTTAGTGCAAATCCGTTGCAAGAACCGAGAATGTAAATCCGTCACATTCTCAAATAAAGGATCACCGTAAATCTGTTACGAGGATCGAGAATATAAATTCGTTATATTCTCAAAATGAGGGTTAGTGCAAATCCGTTGCAAGAACCGAGAATGTAAATCTGTCACATTCTCAAACAAAGGATCGTCGTAAATCTATTACGAGGATCGAGAATATAAATTCGTTATATTCTCAAAATGAGGGTTAGCGCAAATCCGTTGCAAGAACCGAGAATGTAAATCCGTCACATTCTCAAACAAAGGATCGCCGTAAATCTGTTACGAGGATCGAGAATATAAATCCGTTATATTCTCAAAACGAGGGTTAGCGCAAATCCGTTGCAAGAACCGAGAATGTAAATCCGTCACATTCTCAAACAAAGGATCGCCGTAAATTTGTTACGAGGATCGAGAATATAAATCCGTTATATTCTCAAAACGAGGGTTAGCGCAAATCCGTTGCAAGAACCGAGAATGTAAATCCGTCACATTCTCAAACAAAGGATCGTCGTAAATCTGTTACGAGGATCGGGAAAATAAATCCGTTATATTCTCAAAACGAGGGTTAGCGCAAATCCGTTGCAAGAACCGAGAATGTAAATCCGTCACATTCTCAAACAAAGGATCGTCGTAAATCTGTTACGAGGATCGGGAAAATAAATCCGTTATATTCTCAAGACGGTGGTCATAGTTTGGGAGCCTGCAGGCTCAAATTCATTTCAACTTTTCAAAACTTGGAGTCGAACAGACTCATATTCTTTTCAATTTTTTCAAAATTGGGAGTCAATCAAACTCAAATCAATTCGTATTTTCCAAAATTGGAGTCATTCTGACTCTAGTCAATTCGTCTTTTCAAAATTGGAGTCTTTCAGACTCGAGTCAATTCATCTTTTCAAAATTGGAGTCTTTCTGACTCTAGTCAATTCATTCTTCTAAAACCAGAAGTCAATCAAACTCAAATCAGCTTAGATTCAACCAAACTCCCATTTATTCAATTTTCCAAAATCAGGAGTCAATTAGACTCTTTAATCAAATCAATTTCAAAATCCCGGAGTCAATCAGACTCCAAAAAAATCCGGAGTAAATCAAACTCCTAATCAAATCAATTTTCAAGAGTTCGGAGTCAAGCAGACTCCAATTTATTCAATTTTCCAAAATTGGAGTCAATTAGACTCCTAATCAAATCAATTTTCAAGAGTCCGGAGTCAAGCAGACTCCAATTTATTCAATTGTCCAAAATTGGAGTCAATTAGACTCCTAATCAAATCAATTTTCAAAAGTCCGGAGTCAATCAGACTCCAATTTATTCAATTGTCCAAAATTGGAGTCAATTAGACTCAAACAAATTCAAATTCTCAAAATCCAGAGTTCGGAGTCGATTCAACTTGAAACAATTCCTATTTCCAAAGGGGAGTCGCACTGATTCACATTTTACGAATGAGAGTCATATGATCTTGAAAATTTTCACATTTCTCAAACACGGATTCAGACGGACTCAAAAATTCACATTCTATAAACACGGAGTCATACAGACTAAAAACAATATACATATATATATATTTTTTAAAAGACGGAGTCACGTGGACTCAAGAACTCAGTATTTTACATAAATGGAGTCACACGGACTCAACAAATTCACATTTTATGCAAACGGAGTCATGCGGACTCAAGAGTTCATATGTTACATAGACGGAGTCACGCAGACTCGAAAATTCATATTTTACACAGACGAAGTCACGCAGACTCAACAAATTCACATTTTATGCAAACGGAGTCATGCGGACTCAAGAGTTCATATTTTACATAGACGGAGTCACGCAGACTCGAAAATTCATATTTTACACAGACGAAGTCACGCAGACTCAAAAATTCATATTTTACATAAACAGAGTCATGCGGACTCAAAATTCATATTTTACATAAACGGAGTCATGAAGACTCAAAATTTCATATTTTACATAAACGGAGTCATGAAGACTCAAAATTTCATATATTCACAAAGACGGAGTCATGCGGACTCGAAATTTCATTTCTTTATTCAAACGAATTCACACGGACTCAAAAATTTAAATTTTTACACAAACGGAGTCATACAAACCCAACAAACTTTTACTTTTATACAAATGGAGTCACACAGACTCAAAGAGTTAGTTTTTTTTTTTTTTTAATGGGTAGTCCTCGGACTCAAAGAAATGATTTTACAAAAATGGGTAGTCCTCGGACTCAAAGAATTGATTTTACAAAAGTGGGTAGTCCTCTGACTTAAAGGAATGATTTTACAAAAATGGGGAGTCCACGGACTCAAAGAATTTGAACGGAGCTGACGGGGTCTGTGCTGCCCTAGTAGTCTCTTGAAAGCATGATTTTTGCACTTGCAGACCATTTGGAAGGAACGTAATGATTGTGTCAAAAAGAGGGAAGTCACATTTGCCCCTAGTCTTGGACCATTATCATATTTCCACTTTTAGCATTGTGTTGTGATAGTGTTTAAAACTCCTGCTTGCATTGCTCGTGGGATGCTTATGGAGACTTTTCAAATCTTTATTCATCATCTTAAACCCACACATTTGAGACTATTATTGACTTATCAAAGGAAGACATACCTGACAAAGCTAGTTACTCGGGATGACTGACTCAAACTCTACATTCATTATGAATCAATGTGCTTTTTTGTGAATAACGTATCATCTTCACTTTTCATCATCTTACAAATGGTAGTGTTTTGCTGATAAACCGACACTTTGAAAACTTCTCCTTTTCGATTTAGCGAATTCTTTGCCTATCTAGAGTATGCTTCAAATTAGTGCTTTAGTTTATAGAATGAAAGGCACTCTATTTCAATCCTTTCAAAACAAACTTGATTACTTGAGACCTTGCCTCTGGCATAGAGGGATTTTGGCAAACGAAGTTTGCCCCTAGTCTTAAGGGCAAATAGGCTCATCCAAGGGTTTTGAGAACATGAGGGTACAGGATGCCTGCAGTGCATTTATTCCCAACCTAGAGATAGTCATCATGAATTGGTGGGCTGAAGCGGAAAACCCAATGCTGATGGGCGAACTTTGTTTGCCCCTGGTTTGGCAGTACATACATGGCTCCAGGCAAACACAAGTTTGCCCCTAGTATGAAGGAAGGAAACCAAAGGTGCAAAGGGTGATGCTTTCGGTTTAGGAATGGTTATGGACCGAGAACCTTGGAAGGTTCGCCTACTTATCCCCAAGTGGGAATCAGATCCAAAGTAGTTCGGCCAAGGCCTGGAAAAAAAAATGGCATGAGATGATGGGGTGATGACCGAACCGAGCAGGTTGCCTACGTATCCCCAAGTGGGAATCAGGTCAAAACGTAGTTCATCGACTCTGGAAGTCTCGAAAGAATAAGGCTTCAAGAAATAGTGGGTTTTTCGAGCCATGTTTCCATTTAGGTCAAATGAGTGCTCTTTCCGAAATGGGCCACTTGTGGTAGCCTTTGAACAGGATGATGAGAACATGAACTTCTTCTCCGCTTCATTTTCTTTTCTTTTCTTTTCTTTTCTTCTTTCTTTTTTTCTTTTCTTTTCTTTTCTTTTCTTGACGATTGATTCTTTTAACCCTTTCACTAGCCAGCCAACTTTGCCATTCTCATATTGTATCGTGTTTTTATCACACTCACAAAGCAATATCAACCCTCCAGATTACTCTTTATTTTCCTCAAAGATATCTTTGCATTGTTTTGGGCCCACTTAGCCATTGAGCCTCTCACAAGATTTTTTAGACTAATTGATACTTTCAAATCTCTCTTTTCCAAATCTTTTCTTTGTTTAGAACAACACAAAGTCTTCGAATAATTCATGTACCGATGATGTACTTGAAATGCTAAAAAATTCTCAATCTTATTTATTCTCTCTCTCTCCTTTTTTTTTTTTTTTTCTTTCCTTTCTTTTCTCTACCTCACTATCTCTAATTCTCTTCATGATTTTGACTGGCTAGGATTCGGGGTTTTGAAATCAATACGCATATTATTTTTGCTCTAACTTTTGGCTAGGTGCCCTTTCGGGTTTTCATCCTAGCGAGCTCTTTTTTCTTTTTCTTTTTTTTTTTTTTTTTTTTTTGTGCTCTAACTTTTGCCTAGGCGCCCTTCCGGGTTTTCATCCTAGCGAGCTCTTTTTTCTTTTTCTTCTCTTTTTTTTTGGAATAAGAAGTTCATTTAAAATGTCTGGCTACCATCAAGGACCAAGTTTATGGCTTTAGACTGGTTGGGCTCATCTTTTAGGCTTGGTATTTGAGAGAAGGGGATGGTGAGCAAGCTTCAAGTTCCAAGTTCATCTTTTCAAGATTGAGCAAGAGCATCTTTAAATTCTTAAAGTAAAGCTAATCAATTCTCTACTCCTCTTTGGATTTGGCACAGAATTTGCTTGATCGTTTGGGATCCTTTTCAATGCAAAGATTTATTAACAAAGTATTTTCCATGATCGTTTGAAAAAGTGACCCTTTTTTTTTGCTTAATGATCCATACATTCACGACTTAGCACACTGAATCAAGAAAAATGAGATTTTATTCAACTAGTAGGGAAAGAGGATTACATCACTTGACTCGATAAACTCGACAAAGACTTGCAAACAAACTTGATAACAGACTGACCAGAAGACTCGACTGGACTTGACATTTGACTCCAACTTAACATAACTCGACTACAGACTGGACTCGACTTGGTCTCAACTGGAGTGTCACAGACGATTTTCAAATTATTGGGTCCCCAGGAGCATCCACATTTGCTTTAGCAGCCGTATTTCAAAACACTATCACCTTACCAGCAACATATGTGCATAAACATCTCTCTTCCTATTATCTGTTCCTTCCTGACTAATCACGTCTTTGAATCTCTGTATCAAACAGTGCTTGACTCGGGTGCTTTTTCGCTTATAACAACACTTATCTTTAATCAACTTTGACTGATTTTCTCAAGAGAATCTTATACTTCTATTGATTTTTATTAAATTTTTATGCCAAGTGAAATGCTCATGAATGATTTATATGTCACACGAATGCAATGCATGTGTGTGCGTGCCTATTCTATATGCCAAACAAAAGAAAATTCTAATCCTAACACATAAACACATAAGCACATAAAATCCTCATCCATGTTGAGTGTGCTAATTTCTCCTTTCATTGTGATCCTCTTTACCCTTTCAAGGTTTTCAAATTTAGAATTTTTGAAATCCATTTGACGAGTATTTCCCCTAGATGATGGGATCTTTTCAAAATTCCTTAAGAAGCTTTCCTTTGAAGACAACAACATTTCTAAACAAAAGATGATTGGGTTGAAACTTTGCTTTTGAAATTTATTTGAAAATGATTTCTTTAATTGCAGTGATTTCTTGGATTATATTCCTTAACAAAAACGTGATTAGGTCCAAATTTTGCTTTGAAAAAAAGCATTCCTTTAGTTGGTAAAATTTTTCAAATTCTTTCAAGAATTTTAGGTTCTTCCTTCAAATATGGTTGATTTGAAATTTTAATCCAAAAGTGAACTCCAAAAATTTTTTGAAAGAGCGATTGAATGCCTTGGAATAAAGATACCAAAAATCTATTTGCTTCCAAAAACGTACTTAAAATTCTTTGGGTAGGAGGATCACATGATCGGATTATTGTCATACTCTTCATGAATTCAGATGCATACAAGGTCAATGATGCTAAGCTAAACATGATATAAGAGATGTAATCTTATAATCAAAATCTAACATATTCCCAAATGTCACGGAACATGAAGAGGAATTGCTCAAAAGTGATTAAAAGGTTACACATCTTTCATCAAGCAAGTATTGTCATCATCTCAAATAATCCCTTTAGGGCATTCAAACTTCCTAACATATAACCCTAATCAAGAATTGATTTCCTAATTTTCAAAGGTTCTACGGAAGCTACTATGCAAAGGTTGGGTTTTGGTCAAATAAGGGACCCTTGACACACACCCGATAGGATGCTTCATATACCAAATCATGGTACAAGATCAAGGGTGATCACACGGTCCCATGATGACTTGACCGACCGGGTTACCCCGAGCCTCCAAGGTCATAGTTCCATGCAATCGACTGGCGAAACATGCAAGTGCAATGCAACGGGCACACATAAATTAATTAATTCGATTAAAGGATGCTTTCAAGTCTAATCCTCGAGTGAACCCAAAATCAGAAATTCTGGTCTGCGAAACCAGAGATTCTGGGTTCGATCCCCAGCAGAGTCGCCAGATTGTAGATACCGGCATTTGGGCCCACTTTTGTTTTTAAAACATTTTTTCAAATTCAAAGAGTCGCCACTTAATTTTTAAAAGGAAAAATTAAGAAACCATTTAAAAGGAAACTGATCTTTTGCGAAACCAAAGATAAACTGGGTCCGGGGATTATGGAATGAAAGGGGAAGGAGCCCGGCGGACTAAAACACCCCCTTTCATCCTATCTAGCGATAGGCCTCTACTCAACATCCTTTTTAATCGAATTATTAATCTAAGCATGCCCTCAACTAATACATATATAGGTATACATTACACAAGCATATTGGAAATGGTGTAAAATTGCTAACGGTAAAATATCATTCATAAGTCACGTAATTCAACTAGCAAACATCATGATATGCAATAGAGAACTAGAAAACATACCCGGGATCCGGCCGCGAATATCAAACGTGCAATGCATGCAAGAACAAAATAAGCCTAAGAAAGGTCTCTAACACATATATACACATAAGGAAAAACCTAGGCTAAGGTGTCGCACATGGAGTCGAAAATCAATAAAATCAACAAATGGAGTAAACTAGAGAAGAGGAGAAATTGTACCTCAAATGCGCTACAAAACAAGGATTAGTCCACATGCTTCACATAATAATATGATATCAAATAATCAATCCACGATCATAAGGAATCCATGGTTATGTTCAATTAAGTTCAACTAAGTCCAACTTTATTCAAGTACTAGTTCTAATCATAAGCATCAATGTACATGAATGAATGAATGATTATGAACAAGAATAAGATATGAATTTATTCACTAATTTGGATCACTTAGCCTCTGGATTTAAGCCAAATTATCATTATTCAAAACATGATTTGGGTTCCAAGACATTTGGGAACCATTTGAGTTGAAATAATTAAGATTAGACAAAAATAGTAGCAGTTTTTTATGAATTACAGAGAGCAGACCAGATGTTCAAAAATAGGAATAAAATACTTCTAAGAGTTGGATCTTGCTGATATTTGGATATGTTATGCCTCTGTGAGTCTAGTTTCTAACCCAAAAAGAAAATCAAGGTTTCAACGGTTAGATCTCCGGGAATATGGAAAATACCAGACCTCACTCAGGATTTTGCAACTCTCTGTCCAGAGATCTTGTATGATTTATTAAAAATAGCAAACAGATGAGAAACACTTAGATATTTTTAGGGGATCTTCTTAACACATTAAGGTATCTAGGAAAAATTATTAGGGACCCCGAAAAACCCTTTAAAAATCTGATTTACTAATTTCAAAACGGACTTACTGTTCTGAAACTATTCTGAAATTCTGGACAGATTGTAATTAGCTCACAAAAACCATGATCCAACCATTCTAATCACAAGAGCTTTCTAAAACAAAAATCACAGTGGTAAAACATTGTGTTATTGACACTTTCCCGTTGGTTTCACTTGATTTCAACGGTTAGATTTTGAACTAAAAATCTTTGATCGAAAACAGTTTGTGAACCCACTGTTTTCATTTTGCTAGTTCAACTTTATTTGTTAACCCCAACTATTAAATCATGAAGTTGGACTTAAACTAAACCATCTCTTCTACCATTTAATGGTCATTAAAGACTAAGGACATCTTTAGACCCATGGATTTTTGATGAAGTATGAAATGGACTTCACAAAATCTCAAACAATGAACTCAAACTTATGGACCAAAACTTGAGTTCAAATCATTACTCCTACCACTTGGTGGTCATTGGAGGCTAAAGACACACATACATGGAGGTTTTAGATGAAGTATGAAGAACTTCTCAAAACCTAAGGAAGAGATTAGTCTAAGCCATAGAGATGGACTTAAACTAAACTACTTCTCCTACCATTTGATGGTCATTGGAGACTAAAAACAACAAATCTACTCTAATCTCCATGGAATATAGTATGAATTCCATAAGATTCATAGTAAAGAGATCCTAGTCATGAGTTGATACTAGCATCTCACCAACTATGTGTAGATTAAAATCATGATTCATTTTAATCTCCATATGGATCATAAGATCATAGGAAACTAAGGAATCAAATTCAAAGAGTTTCAATGAGATATAGAAGATCTCATGAACCTCATGAATGAAGTAGAAATAAAGGAAATCAAAGTTTTATTTAGGAACACAAATTTCTTCAAAACTAATTTATCTCAAACCCAAGGCATTAATTAGATGCAAATTAATTAGATGTCATGAGATTCAATCACAAGTTCTTGGTGGTGTGTGATGAAATGGGGTAAGAAGAGAGGTTTTGAAAATGTGAAAAGTTCCTAGATCTAAGAACTTGTGATTGAATTATTATTATTATATATATATATGAAGGCTTTACCTCTAGATCTTCTCAAAACTTGTAGAGATGTTGAGTTTCTCAAGCTTTTCCTCTTCTTCTTCCTCAAGCTTCAAGCTCCTTCAATGGTGATTTGATGGTTGGGTAGAGTTTTGGTGGGATTTGGGTAAAATAATTGGTAGAGTTTCTCTCTCTATATTTCTTTCCTCTAAAGCTCTCCCAATATTTTTTCTATATCATTCAAGTGTCTCCCCCAAAATGAGAGAAATGGGTTTTTTATAGGCTTTCATTATCTTGGGGGCCAAGATAAGGGTAGATAGGTCAATTTGGTGTGGGTTAGGAATATTCTATGGCATCTCTAACTCTCCATGGCACTTCTATGTAATTCCAAGAAACTTGAAGGGCATTTAAGTTGGCTAGAATAAAGGAACATTCTAGAGCATCTTCAAAACACATGGGAGATTAGTGCTCAACAAAGGGCTTTTTGGGTATTTACTTTGGATTAGGAATATGCCAAGGAATCTCTAACTCTCCAAATCACATGGGATACTTTCTTTTATTATTTTCCTTTTCTTATATATATATATATATATATGTATAGACATATTTTTCATTTTAAATTTAAATTAATCATATGAGTCACCAAATAGCATCTTTTTCTTCTTTTTGTTTTTCTTTTTGAATCTAAAAAAATGAGAAACAATGTTATTTTTATAAAATATCATTATTATTATTATTATTTAATCTATTCCATTTTTTTTTTTAGAAAGTAACCCATGATCTAGTGAGCTCGAGACAGATGGTCAGTGATTGGCCAAATCTAGGGATATTAGGAGCAAGTTTTGGGAGCTTGAAGCTTTTCAGAAGTCGAAGCGATGAACTTGAAGAAAATCGTCGGGACATTATTCATCATTGATTTCTAGAGGTAAATCCCCCCTAAGTTTAATAGTTTGGTCAAAATTGGGGTGTCTACACACATATTACCTTTTTTTTATCGCATTAGGCCCTTTTTACACTCAAATTGCTATAACTTTTGTTATACAAGTCCGTTTTTCATAAAATTTGATGTTTTGAAATCAGCAAAATGAGATCTATCAAATGAGTTCAATATTGACCATGAAATACTGAGTCAAAAAAAAATTTAAACATCAAACAAATATGAAAATTTGCATTTTTTCGCATACATATCATAAAAACATATTTCTTTCGTACAAATTATTATTATTATTATTTTAACAATAGTAAATTTTTATTGAATATCCAAATATGCCAAACAGGATACATCAACCAAGGTACCCAAACAAAGCCTTAAAAAAGCCCCCCGAACCAGTCCCTTCGAACAAAACGTCCAAAACAAAACACTCCCAGAAAAACTAACCCCCCAAAACACTAGCAACCACATCATTACACAATCAAAAATTAAATAAAAAATGTGGCTCAAAGCCCCTAAATCAAACATCCAGCCAATGAATACTACACCAGCACATGGCACAACACTTTGGGCACTTATATCCTAAGAAAAGGCAACAAACACTCCATCACCACTTGGCAGAAATATCCTTCTACCAGCACAATTTGTGATCAGCCCTATAGCCACTGGTATTACTCCCATGAACCTGATTAGCAGGTCAAAGGAACAAGTTCTAGCAGCCTTCAACTTCATTTAACAGCCCAAAACCTTGACCTCAGGGGTAATATCTCACAAGCCCAAATTTAAATCAAACCCTTGTGACATTCCA
This sequence comes from Hydrangea macrophylla, assembly GCA_033977485.1. Lineage (NCBI taxonomy): Eukaryota > Viridiplantae > Streptophyta > Magnoliopsida > Cornales > Hydrangeaceae > Hydrangea > Hydrangea macrophylla. Next base: position 78,660,352 of record CM066986.1, on the reverse strand, counting down.
TTTCTTTCTAACAATTGACATCATAGATGGATAGATCTTGAAAAAATACATGAAATCAAAAAAAAAATCACCCAAAAAACCCAAGAATTGAGAAAGTTATGGTAGTTTAAAGTTGACAGGTAATATTATCTGTTAGATAAAACCTCAAAATCAGGCTTCCACTTAACATTTTTTGGTCAAATTTCCATGCCCATTGCATAGATCTCAAAGAAATACATGAAATCAAAAAAAAAAAAAAAAATCACCCAAAAAGCCTAAGAATTGAGAAAGTTATGGTAGTTTAAAGTTGACAAATAATATTATCTGTCAGTGTCAACAGATAATATTAGGGTAAAAAGCATTTTGCCCCCTCAAACTATACACGCTTTTGCAATTTGCACCCCGAACTTTAAAAAGTTACAATTTCCCCCCTGAACTTCAAACAGTTGAAATGTCCCCCCTGAACTATCATCTGTTTTGCAAAGTCCTCCCTAAACTATCTTTCGTGTTGCAATATCCCCCCTAAACTATCTTTCGTGTTTCTTGATGGAATGTGATGACATGGTTGTTATTGCAACACGAAATATAGTTTAGGGGGGACTTTGCAAAACAGGTGATAGTTTAGGGGGGACATTTCAACTTTTGAAGTTCAGGGGGGACATTACAATCCTAAAGATAGTTCAGGGGAAAAATTGCAACTTTTTAAAGTTTGGGGTGCAAATTGCAAAAGCGTGTATAGTTTGAGGGGGCAAAATGCATTTTACCCATAATATTATTTGTCTGAAAGATAAAAATGAAAAACGAAGTTCTAAATTACTTTTTTTTGTACAATTTTCAAGCACAATGCGTAGATCTCGAAAAAATACATGATATCAAAAAAAAAATCAACCAAAAAGGCCAAAAAACGAGTGAGTTATGGTGGTTTAAAGTTCACAGATAATATTATTTGTGATAATATTATCTGTGATAATATTATCTGTGAGCGGGAGGGGCTTTTTACCAAATACGAAAAGTAGCGAGGAGCTTTTCACAAAATTGCAAAAAACGTGGGTTTTTGGCTACAACACATCATTTTAAAGGGCCTATGACCTAATATCCCATAATAAAATTCATACCTTTTAGTAGAAGAACTGCACGAAGAACACTGTTGTGAAAGTTTTTGAGAGAATATTACGAAAAATTCCATCTACGGTACTTTTAATATGTTAAATTCCTATAATTACAAGATTGGTTTTTCTAATCCAATCAATAGTAACGTGCCCAATCTTTCAATAATCCTATTTGTGAAATAAGAAGTGTCCTATTATAATTTTTCTTTATTAGGCGGAGAGAAAACAACTAAAAAGAAAAGAAGCTAAAATATATAGGTCTTTTAATTTATACACTGAAGTTAACAAACCACCTACAATAATGGAAATAAAAGTGGTCTACTACAACAGGACATCTTACCTTAAATTAGAAGTATGTCCAAAGCTTGGAATTGCTTGTAGCGTGAGAATTAGAATTGCTTAGGACGTGGATTTGTTTCTTAATGAGTATTGCTAAATAATAGGATAGTGAGCTAAGAGAACAACCAAAAAAAAAAAGAGTAAAGATTGGGGCACACCCAAACACACAACCTTTGGGACACAACTCAAATAATGTGTCTATCTCTCTCCTGTGATGTCACTGGACCCCACAGTGACACAGGAGAGAGATAGACACATTAATTAGGTTGTGTCCTAAAAGTTGTGTATTTGGTTGTGTCCCAAGTATTACCCAAAAAAAAAAAAAGAAAGAAAGTAGGAATCTTGCGGACAGACCCAAAAAAATAAAAAAATAAAAATTGGTGAAAAGGGCATTAAGACAAGCTAAATTGGAATGAAGGACACTTAATAAAATAACTTGGTTTTTACTCCTAATTTTTTTTGGACCAAAACATCCTCATCTTCATCATCTAACCTTACTATCAAACTCTAGCCACCATTGCCACTACCCATGCCTAGCCTTCGGCCACCACCAATTCCACCTCCGGCGACCACCACTTCTATCTCCGACGACCTCCGGTGATCGCCACTAGCACCTCTGGTGACCATCCACCATTGCCACCACCCATGCCTAACCTCTGACCACCACCACTTCCTCCTTCGGCGACCTCATACGACCTCTGATAACTGCCACAAGCACATCCGGCGACCATCACCTATCATCCTACCTTCATTCAACAGTTCTGACCATCTTAAGAGAAATTATCTTAAGAGAAATTTCTCTAAAGATCAGTTGGCTGTGGAGATTTGTTTTGGTGGTGGTGGTGGTGGTGGTGGTTGGCGGTGGTGGTGGCAATGGAGGGGGAGGAGAGAGAGATGGTGGTGGTGGTGGTGGCTATGGAGGGGGAGGAGAGAAAAAGTTAGAGAGAGAAGAGAGTTGGTGGTAGTTGCGACTGCGACTGCGACGGCGATGCTGATGGCGAAGACGACGATGGCTCCGGTGGTGGTGGTTGTGATGGTGGTGGCTATGGAGGGAGAAGGAGAGAAAGTTAGAGAGAGAAGAGAGATGGTGGTGGCTATGGAAGGGGGGAGAGAGAAAGTTAGAGAGAGAAGAGAGTTGGTGGTAGTGGCGACTGCTTCGGCGACAGAGATGACGGTGGCTCCGGTGGTGGTGGTTGTGATGGTGGTGGCTATGGAGGGAGGAGGAGAGAAGATGGTGGTGGTGGGTATGGAGGGGGAGGAGAGAGAGATGGTGGTGGTGGTGGCTATGGAGGGGAGGAGAGAGAAAGTTAGAGAGAGAAGAGAGATGATAGTGGTGGTCTCTTAGGGTTCCATGGGCAATTTTGCCATTTAGAGTGAAATTTAAAATTTTATAGGACTAAGAGGGAAAGTTCAAATTTTAGAAGACTTTGGGAGGGAAAGTTTTTTTGGAATATGTCCTTGTATGGGTTTTTGATTATCGCTTGTCCTTTAGTCCAACTTAACCCAACCTTAGGGGTCTTACACCAAGTCTCCAAAAAAAAAAAAAAAAAGGTCCCATTCCAAAAAAAAAAAAAAAATTAGTATTTAAACTCTAAAAAAATTACTTAAGTAAAATTGTACCAATTGATAAAAGTGTAAAACACTTACGGACATATTATTATTATTATTATTGTAGTACAATCTGAAAATCTGTTCTGGTATTTTGTTTGAATATATAAGTGCTCTTTGTTAAATTAAATATAACTACTTCTCCACTTTGCATTATAAAATGGTTCATTGTTAAGTGATATCAAAAGAGATATCATATATGTGTAGTGCTACTAAGGGCCCAAGTGGTCCAATGGTATCACCTCCTCTCTCCCGAGTTGGAGGGGATGGGGTCAAATCTCCCCAAGGGGAGTGGGAGGGGTTTATCCCCTTCTTTCTTTGCAGAACTCCATGTGTGTTCTGGTCGGGCTTATCTCTTGGGTTCCTACTACTTGAATTGTGTGTGTGTGTGTGGCATGTGTCATCCAGGAAAGTAATCTAATTATATATGTGTGTGTGTGTGTGTGTGTGGGGGGGGGGGGGGGGGGGAGGGGTTTATCCCCCTCCTTTCTTTGCAGAACGTCATGTGTGCTCTGGTCGGGCTTATCTCTTGGGTTCCTACTACTTGGATTGTGTGTGTATACGTGCGTGTGTGTGGTGTGTGTCATCCAGGTAAGTAATTTAAATAGATATATATATATATGTGTGTGTGTGTGTGTGTGTGTGTGTGTGTGTAGTGCTAAAAGTCATAACTATACATTTAGTGTGCTTTTTAGAAAATGAAAGGTACATAAATTATAAATCAATCAATTTTGTTTCTAAAATGTCTAAGCTGCACCCCCTTTCTTTTTTTTTTCTCTCTCTCTCTCTCTCTCTGGTCTCTTCTCTCTCCTCACATGGCCACCAACACCACCGGTCTCTTCTCTCTCCTCACATGGCCACCAACACCACCAACACTTGTTGCCGCCACCGCCACTGCCACCACCGCCACCACCTGTCGTTGCCACTATCACCTGCCGCCGCCACCTCCACCAAACCCAACCCAACCCCCAACCTCTCTCTATCTCTTCTCTCTCTTTGATCCTCTCTCTCTATCTCTCTTTCTCTAGAAAGAAGAGAAAGTCATAGCCTGCCACCACCACCACTGACTGTTGCCATTGTAGAAAAAAAAAGTTGCAGGTTTCTGGAGCAGCTGTCCAAACATAATAAACAACTCGCCAAACGGTATCCAAACGTAAGGAGCAACTCACTAAACAGTATCGGGAGCAACTCACCAAACCGTTTGAACAGTTGCTTACGTTTGGATAGTTGCTCCCAATACCGTTTGGTGAGTTACTCCTTACGTTTGGATAGTTGCTCCCAATACCGTTGGTGAGTTGCTCCTAACGTTTGGATAGTTGCTCTAGAAACCTGCAACTTTTTTTTTCCTGCAATGGCGGCGGTCGGTGGTGGTGGTCGCTGGCTATGGCTTTCTCTTCTTCTTAGAGAGAGAGAAAGAGAGATAGAGAGAGGAGATCAAAGAGAGAAAAGAGATAGATAGAGGTTAGGGTTTGGGATTGGAAAATTTTATTTTATTTTATTTTATTTTATTTTATTTTTCAGATCACGTTTGTTTATTTTTTTCATATCCGTCTTTTTTTTCTTTTTCATTCTCAGATCTGTTTTGTTTTTTTTTTTTCAGATACTTTATTTTTATTTTTATCATTTTCAGATTTTTTTTTTCAGAAACTCTTTTTTCCCTCTAAATCTACTTTTTTTCTTCCTAATCTGCTTTTTTTTTTTATTATTTTTATTTTTTTTATTTGAAATTTTTTTGGTGTTAAAAAGCAATAATTTGTTATAGGAATTGTTATTGTCACTCCATTATTGAACTAAGGCACTCCATGGTACCACTCTCAGAGCTTGTGGTAGATGTGGTACCACTCTCAGAGCATGTAGTACATGTATACCACATGCTCTGAGAGTGGTACCATAGAGTGCCTTGGTTCAATGATGGAGTGACAATAGCATCCCATATGCTCTGAGAGTGGTACCATGGAGTGTCGTGGTTCAATGATGGAGTGGCAATAGCATCACCCTTAGTTATTATCCGGAACTTATATCCGGGCACGTTTCAACACAGGACAACATGACAGCATCATATCCGATCCTGCCTTATCTTGTCTTCTCCACCAGTTTTATCCGGCCATGAGGCCTAATAGAATAGGGGGCTTAATTAAATTTTTAGGGAGGGCTTAACTTAAATATAACTTACTTTTATAGGGTATATAAAGATTTCCAAAACATAGGGGAGACTTGAGCCCCATTGCCCCTACGTCGATCCGCCCCAGAGTCCAGGTGACTATCTATTACATGTTATTATATCTTTACTGTCTTTACCATCCAATTTTTGTATGATTTTTTAAAGAAAAGGAGGTTGAACATGCTGCTTCGTGAAAAATATCTGAAGTACGTACAATCGATCACAAATTCAAAAATTTATCCTAGGAGGTAATTAAATAATAACTATAATGTGTTGTTCCATTTCATACAAATCTTTTTAATAACGTTTAGATTGAATATCTTAGCCCTTTTTTGGGTAATTGAAAACCTTTTAGTATCATTTCAACACATCTTTTCTTTCTCATAAACAATTACTTCTTTTGCTAACGATTCACGCTATGTTTAGGTGACGTGTATGTTGATGGAGAAATAGTCACAATGCCTCACAAGACTGTTAATGTTAATCGTATTGTGGAGATCAGGTTATATGGTACATGTGAAATACTTAAATTTTTATTTTCAAGTTAAAGGGAATTTTAGTTTTTTCACATTTTTGCTTAAGACTTCTTCTTCTTTTTTCTTCTAAAAAACAGTTAATTAAATCCAAAAAAGGGGAGTACAAATGTACAATGGACATACCCAAGGATATTCAACGAGCTCAAAAGCTTGGCAAAGTTCATATCTAAAATAATGCCACCAATGGGAGGCTAAAAGACTCAAAATCAAAAGCAACAAACCAAGGAAAGCCCAACCCTACCATTAAGAGTCAAAACATGTCAGCCAATGCAGACAAACAAAAAATCTATCATCGGCGACAACTCTTATGGTGACTACCCCTGAAGTTCTCTTTAGCTTACTTTTTTCCTTTGTTTAGAGGAGGTAGAGCTATCAAACATCACAGACACATCCTCACACACTATATCAAAATCCTCATCAAATTCATCATCTTCCCCAATAGGGGACTTGCAGTCTGCCCCCCTATTAACATCAAGATCAAAGATGTGGTTAGATGGACAAGTTTCGGAACAAGCAATCCTTTTGTTATGGGGGTCGGTGGTTGTCAATTCCCTTGAACATTGACCATTGTCTTCATTTACTTGCGAAAGAACAGAGAACATATTGTTCACTCTTTTGGGGCTAACCAGGGGGGATTTACCTCCAGGGGTTGGGGGAAGGTTATTCGAAAATCTTCTTTCCCTTATCCTTCTTTCTTACAATTTTCCAAACTCCAACTTCCTCATTTTTCTTGTAGTTACTATGATAATTAGGAACTGGTGTTGGTTTTACCACTTTACTGCAGTTATGCCCAAATTTGGAGCATCTGGTAGGACTCCATTAGTATTCCACATGGATTATTGACAAAACTGGCTCTCCATACTTGTCTTTATGCTTAAGACTTTAATTAAGACAGTGTTTGGTTTTGTCACTCCCCAATTAATTAATGGGGTAAAATGCATTTTACACCCTCGAACTATACCATGTTTGGCACTTTGGTCCCTAAACAATTTTTTTTATTTTTATTTTTTCACATTGGTCATTCAACTAACATTTTGTGACAGTTTGCCCCCTCCGTCACTTTTAGCGTCACTTTTGACGTCACTAAAAGTGACCTTTTCTGTCACTAAAAGTGACGAAGGGGAAAAACTACCACAAAATATTAGTAAATGGATCAAAATGTGAAAAACTTTTGTTTAGGGGCCAAAGTGCCAAACAAGATAAAATTTGAGGGTGCAAAATGCATTTAACCCTAATTATTGACATTATGTGTCAGCTCTTGACAAATCTGAAGTGCAGAAGTCACAACCACTTATTTAATTGCCCTCTACCTTGGATGAACTTGAAAAAAAAAAAATTGGATCGAAAGGCGTTGATTGGTGAAGATATGGAAGAGTATATTTTGCAAGACAATGGAAAGGCTGTGTATAATAACCCGCATTTTCTTGCATTGTCATATTTAAAATTAAATATACATTGTCTGCCTTTATTTTAAATTTCAATTCTTATGTGTAAAATTTATTTCTTAACTAATCTCATAATTGAAATTACTTTTGGGGTCAAAATGCGATTTTCATAAAATCTGGCAATACCTGTGTTAAATTTCAAATCTGTATTTCCAAAACGGTGAAAATAAATTCTTTTAACTCAAACTGAATTTTTATAAAACCGGAAAATTGTTTCTTTCAATAAAATGAATTTTCTGTATTTTTGTGATGAACACCGTGTCACGAAAATACCAATTTAGGTTTAAAACTGTCCGCGCAGTGCTAAACTTCCACAGATTTTGGAAGTGACTGATTGGACAATTACTTTATATACAATTAATGTTGCTAATGATTTTCCTTAGGCCTTGTTTGGCAATGCTTGTAGTATGTGTGTTTTCCTAATGCCATAAGCTTAAATTCCCAAACACACCTTGACCCCTATCGATCTACACTACCCTTTCAATATGTGGAGCTATATATGCATTAGTGTATGTTTACATCATCTTGCATATTCCTTATAAACTACCAATTAATTAGAAGTTAGTGGTTAATAATTAGATTGTTAGGCCATTATCTCCAAGTGGAGGCTTGGTTATTTATACACTAATATGTGGAGCTATATGTGCATTAGTGTATGTTTACATCATCTTGCATATTCCTTATAAACTACCAATTAATTAGAAGTTAGTGGTTAATAATTAGATTGTTAGGCCATTATCTCCAAGTGGAGGCTTGGTTATTTATACACTAATATGTGGAGCTATATGTGCATTAGTGTATGTTTACATCATCTTGCATATTCCTTATAAACTACCGATTAATTAGAAGTTAGTGGTTAATAATTAGATTGTTAGGCCATTATCTCCAAGTGGAGGCTTGGTTATTTATACACTAATATGTGGAGCTATATGTGCATTAGTGTATGTTTACATCATCTTGCATATTCCTTATAAACTACCAATTGATTAGAAAGTTAGTGGTTAATGAGTGGATTGTTAGGCCATTGTCTCCAAGTGGAAGCTTGGTTATTTATACACTCACATACTCTCTCAAACACACACATTCTGCACTTCTAGCATAGAGAGCTTGAGAGAGTCACACAGAGAGATAAGAGAGTGCAGAGAGTTCATAATTTCAGAATTTGAAGAGCTCAATCCTCCATAGCCAAAGCTTGAAATTGGAGATTCTTAATTTTTGTTCTTGTATTTCTTTCTCAACAACTTCTTCAATCTATATCACGGTGAGTATTCTAAACTCACTTGGAATGTAATCTCATATTTATTTAATGTTAGTTTAGTCTAATTTGAAGAACACCATTGCTAATTTTTGTATGAAAGCTTGAAGCTCAAAAATAGTAATTTTTCAAACTTAACTAAAATCAATTCCGTGAATTGGGAATGAAAGATCTTAGTCCCAATATGTTGTGGTTCGAATACTACGGCTTAATTCATCCGTATCGCGACGTACCGTTGATTTAAAGTTTTGTCACCTCTCGGTTTTACGTGAAATCCGAGAGCTACGATTGACATTTTTCAGCACTGACGACTTTTAGTAAAACGGCCATAACTTCCTCTAGGAAACTCGAAAACGCGCACGGTTTAAAGCGTTGGAAACTAGACTCAAAGAAATTTCTGTTGATATGTAATTCATGTATACAAATTATAACTCATTTTTTATGGAATTACTTCAAAGTAGACCCACTTGTGTTTCTAATAGCGATAAAAGCATGTTAAAGCATTCTTTGATGAATTCACCGGTTGTTTAATATAAGATTTGATTTCGTATATCCATGGTTATCGTTCCCAGTACTTTATATTTCTGTATTAAGTCACATATCATTCATGTGGAGTCAGTTGTACATGCATGGTGAGTGTTGGTCAGTATGGAAAAGAGTAATGGTCAGTGTGGAAAGAGTATGAGATCGAGATTGAGTTTGAGATTGAGATTGTGGTTGTGGTTGTGGTTGTGGTTGTGGTTGTGGTTGTGGTTGTGGTTGAGGTGACGGCGTGGGTATCTTTGAAATGCGAAGGTGGCAAATATGGACACTCCCTGACGCCCATGGAAGCGTTAAAGTGTGTGACGCCGAACTTGGACACTCCCTAGCACCCATGGTAGTACTAAAGTGTGGCCTACGGACACTCCCTGATACTCGAGTCTGGATACTATGTGAGGGGTTGCCCCGGTATTTGCATGGCGGTTAGGGTATTCAAAGTGTGAGGCAATGGACACTCCCTGGTACCCCGGACCAAAGTGTGAGGCAAACTGGACACTCCCTGGCGCCCCGTTGCTAAAGTGTGGCTATCTTAGTGTTTCAAAGATACCAGGAGTAGGATAGTGGGTTGTTGGGTTTTGTCGAGAGAAAAGAGTCGGTCAGATGAGATGGTGCATCGTTCTCATACACGGTCACATATGTGTGAATTTATCTTTTAAATAATGTTGTGGTTGTTTTCTAAACGAGCTCTTTATCTTAAATATAAACTTGTGGATTTAAATGGAAATGGGAAAAAGGTAAATGAGTATGTTTTACATTCAAAGTTATGTTTTTAATACTCACCAGCTTCTTGAAGCTGACGGCGTTGATGCGTCCTGGACATTCGTGTTCAGGCTTTTCAGGTTACAATCAGGAAGAACCTTATAACTACGCTAATTGAGAACAACTGCTGGAAAGAGAATTTACTTTTATATGCTTTAAGTTTATGTGCTTTAAGTTATGAATTAGCTTTGTAATAAGGATGACTGTAATAGATGACAAGTTATTATTTGTTTCAAGGCGGCCTGTGCCTTTAGATGACCCGTGCTGTAATATTTATTAAGTAAATAGAAAAATTTTATAAGCCTTGATTGCTCTACTCTGATTAATGGTTTTATGTTGTTCGACGTTTGGGACGAAATCGATCCTTCAAACTGTCGCGACCTACGGGTCCATAAAGGAAATTAAACGCTTTCCATATTTATGCTACGTCGGGGCGTGACAGGATTTGGTGGTATCAGAGCCAGGTTTCCTAGATTGACCAGGCTCAGTTATTCACGCCACAGATTAGTGACACAGGTTACCCTTAAGTTTTACTAAGCTATACAACCAAGTTTCTCTAAGAATAGTCTGATTTACCAAGCTCATATTTACCGAACAACCAAGTTCCAGTTTTAGTTTAGTACGGATTATCCTTAGTTCAGAAACTAAATTCCAGGTTGGTTTTGTCATAGAGATGATTACACGATTGTCTTGTCACATCGACAAAAATGATAGCAATCGCCATATATCTTCAGACGTATCCATTTAGAATTTGCCGAGATGGCCATAACTTATGATGCCCCTAGAGACAGATAGTAGCCGAGTTTCTAAGGAGTTAAAGCATACCATAGCCTTCATAAATAGCTTAGGCACTGACAAACTTCCTGAGTCAAATCTCGGAACAGTCAGCATGGCCCACAGCCCAGAGTATGGAGAATAAGAATACGACCTTTTTGCTATTAGACAGCCCTAGTTCGAATACATGTTTAGTGTATTATGTATACTTGATATATATTGCATATTTGGATTTTATTGTATGCTTATGTTATAGTACGAGTATGTGATATAGTGATATTTACTCTTTTGGATGTTGTCACTGTTTAAACTGCTTTATGTTACTGCTTCATGCATATTCCTCATTCTGTTATCATTATCATGCATTAAGAATGGCTGGGAGACCGAGGAGGAATCAGAATTTGATTGAGGGGGCACCCGAGGCTGCCGATCCCACGGGAATATTTGAAGCTTTCATCAGACGTCTCGAGAGGGTTAGTAATGCGAATGAAAACCGACGAGACCGCCAGACTGGAGATAAACTACTGGAGAGATTCCGTGCGCTAAGGCCCGAGCAGTTTGCGGGTACCGCGGAATCCTGGAAAGCGGAACAGTGGTGAAGACAGATGGACCGCATGTTCGAAGCTGTCCAATGCAACGAGATGGATAAGAGGAGATTGGCTACATTTCAATTGACCGACGCCGCTGCAGATTGGTGGGATTCGGTCATAGCCACTATCGGGAACACAGCTGCTACAGGAATGACGTGGACTGCGTTCAAAGGGAGATTCCTGGAAAAGTACTTCCCGGCTACGGAGAGGCACAGAAGAGAGAAGGAATTCATGGATCTGACGCAAGGAACCAAGTCGGTGCAAGAATACACTACTCAGTTCGAGAGGCTGTCTCGATTTGCCTCTCATATGGTTGATACTGAAGAGAAGAAGATCCGTAAATATAACCAAGGGTTGGCACCGCAGATTCGTCGCCTGACTCTCGGCCACCTAGACAAGTCGTTTGAAGGACTAGTCGGCCTGGCTACCGATCTGGAAGAAGATGCTCGAGTAAACCGTAAACAATTTGAATTCCGACCGCCTCAGAGGGGTAATTTTGGGAATAGACCACCAATGAATCGTACCCAAGGGCAGAAGAGGAATTTCGATGGGAGCAAGAAGGCACAAGCTATTACCTATCCGACTCAACCCCGAGTAGGAGAAGGAAGTAGTGGTGGAAAGTGCTTCAACTGTGGCAACCCTGGTCATCTGGCTCGAGATTGCAAGGCACCAAGGCGTGCTGCTCAGCAAAAGATAGTCTGCTTCAACTGTGGTGAACCAGGTCACATCAGCAAGTTCTGCACTACTCCTAAGCAAGTGACTTATGGACAACATGGCCAGACCCGCTTGAATGCTGTTATTCCTGATGCCGCTGGATATGATGGAACTGTATATGAAGAAGGAGATTATGGAGAAGCTCAACCTGATCAGCAAGCAGTGGAAGGTACATTGACTCTATTTAACTCCCATGTTAAAGTATTATTTTATACGGGTGCTGCTCTATCATTCATATCTGTTAATACAATTCGGAGATTGGGTATCTTACCTCATCGCTTAGAGAAAGCTTTGAAAGCTACATCACCATTAGGAGCTACGGTCAGATTAGGACACGTGTGCAAGGATTGTCCTCTACGGATAGGAGACCGTGAAATCCCTGCAAGGTTGATCGTCCTATTGATGAAGGAGTTCGACATAATCCTAGGAATGGATTGGCTCTCTCAAAATCAAGTGAAGTTGGATTGTGCGAGGAAGAGAATTACATTCTCCGACAATGAGAATCAACCCTTTGATTTTCAATGTAACCCTTCGGGAGATATGTTCCTCACCAGATGTTTAGCCAACATCGAAGTCGTCAGTACAGAGGTGACAGCTTCATCTATACCTGTAGTCAAGGACTTCGAAGAAGTATTTCAAGATATTTTTGGATTACCGCCCGAGAGAAGTATAGAGTTCTGTATTGAGCTTATACCGGGTACTGTACCAATTACCAAGGTTCCCTACAGAATGGCCCCCACCGAACTATTGGAATTAAAGGAACAAGTACAAGAGCTCGAGAACCTAGGTTTTGTACGTCCAAGTACATCGCCTTGGGGAGCACCGGTGTTATTCGTGAAGAAGAAGGACGGGACGCTCAGGCTGTGTATCGACTACAGAGAATTGAATCGAGTGACGATCAAGAACAAGTATCCCTTGCCTCGGATCGACGATTTATTTGATCAACTACAAGGAGCTACGACATTTTCCAAGATAGACCTTAGGTCGGGATATCATCAGTTGAGGGTACGGAAGGAAGACATACCTAAGACTGCTTTCAGAACCCGATATGGTCATTATGAATTTCTAGTGATGCCGTTTGGAATGAAGAACGCCCCGGTAGTGTTTATGGATCTGATGAACAGAGTGTTCAAGCCTTATTTAGATCAGTTTGTCATCGTCTTCATTGATGATATTTTGATCTATTCTAAGTCAGGAGAAGAACACGAGCAACATCTATGGATTACGATGCAGACGCTTAAGGACCACCACTTATATGCCAAGTTCAGTAAGTGTGAGTTCTGGTTACAAGAAGTGAAATTTTTGGGACACAAGGTGTCATCTCAAGGAATTTCGGTGGATTCATCCAAGACCGATGCTGTGTCCAACTGGGTTAGGCCAAGCAACCCTACAGAAGTTCGGAGTTTTCTTGGACTCGCAGGCTACTACAGAAGATTTGTTGAGGGATTCTCCAAAATAGCGGCACCTTTGACTGGATTGACGAAGAAGAATTTGAAGTTCGAGTGGACAGAGAAGCATGAGCGAGCCTTTCTAGAGTTGAAAGAGAGACTCACTACCGCACCAGTACTAGCAATACCCAAGCCTGATGAGAAGTTCACTATCTTTAGTGACGCATCATATCAAGGACTAGGGTGTGTACTTATGCAAGATGGTAGAGTTATCGCCTATGGATCCAAGCAGCTGAAGCCGAATGAGTTGAATTATCCCATTCATGATTTAGAGTTGGCGGCAGTGGTATTCGCACTCAAGATTTGGAGACATTATCTCTACGGTGAAAAGTTTGATTTGTTCTCCGATCACAAGAGCCTGAAATATTTGTTCACACAAAAAGAGTTGAACATGAGGCAACGCAGATGGATGGAGTTGATCAAAGATTACGACTTCACGTTGGAATACCACCCTGGTAAAGCTAATGTGGTCGCTGATGCTTTGAGTCGGCAGACTCGGGAGACGATCGCCTCCTTAATGGTTAGAGAGTGGCGAGCTTTGGAGACGTTGGCGGAGTTCGATGTACAGAGTGCTGAAAGAGGATAAGGACAACTTTTTGGATGTCTTATCCTACAGCCTGTTCTTATCGACCGCATTATTGGAGCTCAGGAAAAAGATGAGAAGTTTCAATCATGGTTTGCGAAGATGTCAGAGAAGGACCCGACAGAATGGAAGGTGGGAATCGATGGAGGGTATCGTTGCAGGAATAGATTATGTGTGCCGGATGTTGGAGAGCTTAGAAAGGATATCCTGGAAGAAGCACATAAGTCAAGATATACAGTTCACCCGGGAGGGACGAAGATGTATAAAGATTTGAAGAGAAATTTTTGGTGGGAAGGCATGAAGAAGGATGTGGCCGAGTTTGTATCCAAGTGTTTGACGTGTCAGCAAGTTAAGGCCGAACATCAGAGACCGTCAGGATTGTTGCAACCGCTACCTATTCCTGGTTGGAAATGGGAGCATATTACGATGGATTTTTTTGTAGGATTGCCTCGATCACAGCAGAATCATGACGCTATTTGGGTAATTGTGGATCGATTGACAAAGTCGGCTCATTTTATCGCTTACAGTATGACATACCCGGTGGAAAAGATGAGCCGGATGTACATACAACAAGTGGTGCGACTTCACGGTGCACCTGTGTCGATTGTGTCAGACCGTGACGCGCGTTTTACTTCTAGATTTTGGGAAAGTCTGCAAGAAGCTATGGGAACTTCACTCAAGATGAGTACGGCTTTTCACCCTCAAACAGATGGGCAAACTGAGCGTGCCAATCAGATCATGGAAGACATGCTTAGGGCTTGTGTGATTGATTTCGAAGAATCTTGGGAGACACACTTGCCTTTGGTTGAATTTGCCTATAACAATAGTTATCACGCGAGTATCGATATGGCTCCGTACGAAGCACTGTACGGACGAGCGTGTCGTTCTCCATTGTGTTGGGCAGAAGTTGGTGACACAGAATTGTTGGGACCAGATTTGGTTAGAGAAATCAACGAGAAGATTTCTTTGGTCAAGGAAAGAATGAGAACCGCTCAAAGCCGGTATAAGAGTTATGCTGATCGACGCCGAAAAGATCTGGAGTTTAGTGTTGGAGATCACGTACTCCTTAAGGTTTCACCGACCCGAGGAGTGGTACGTTTTGGTCTCAAAAGAGGGAAACTAGCTCCGAGATTCATCGGACCATTCGAGATTTTGGAACGTGTCGGGAAAGTGGCCTATCAACTGGCGCTACCACCAAAGATGTCTGGGGTTCACAATGTATTCCATGTGAGTATGTTAAGAAAGTACATACGAGACCCCTCGCACGTGGTTAATTATGACGATATTGAGACAAGTCATAACATTTCTTACAAGGAGAGACCTGTGAAGATTCTAGATCAGAGTCTCAAGAAGCTAAGAAATAAGGAAATTCCGTTGGTGAAGGTTCAGTGGAATCACCGTGACGAGAATGAAGCCTCGTGGGAAGTTGAAGCTGATATGAGGAAGAAGTACCCGGAGTTGTTTTATGACTAGTTAGTCTTGATTTCGGGGATGAAATCCTGTTTAAGGGAGGAAGAGTGTAATAACCCGCATTTTCTTCCATTGTCATATTTAAAATTAAATATACATTGTCTGCCTTTATTTTAAATTTCAATTCTTATGTGTAAAATTTATTTCTTAACTGATCTCATAATTGAAATTACTTTTGGGGTCAAAATGCGATTTTCATAAAATCTGGCAATACCTGTGTTAAATTTCAAATCTGTATTTCCAAAACGGTGAAAATAAATTCTTTTAACTCAAACTGAATTTTTATAAAACCGGAAAATTGTTTCTTTCAATAAAATGAATTTTCTGTATTTTTGTGATGAACACCGTGTCACGAAAATACCAGTTTAGGTTTAAAACTGTCCGCGCAGTGCTAAACTTCCACAGATTTTGGAAGTGACTGATTGGACAATTACTTTATGTACAATTAATGTTGCTAATGATTTTCCTTAGGCCTTGTTTGGCAATGCTTGTAGTATGTGTGTTTTCCTAATGCCATAAGCTTAAATTCCCAAACACACCTTGACCCCTATCGATCTACACTACCCTTTCAATATGTGGAGCTATATATGCATTAGTGTATGTTTACATCATCTTGCATATTCCTTATAAACTACCAATTAATTAGAAGTTAGTGGTTAATAATTAGATTGTTAGGCCATTATCTCCAAGTGGAGGCTTGGTTATTTATACACTAATATGTGGAGCTATATGTACATTAGTGTATGTTTACATCATCTTGCATATTCCTTATAAACTACCAATTGATTAGAAAGTTAGTGGTTAATGAGTGGATTGTTAGACCATTGTCTCCAAGTGGAAGCTTGGTTATTTATACACTCACATACTCTCTCAAACACACACATTCTGCACTTCTAGCATAGAGAGCTTGAGAGAGTCACACAGAGAGATAAGAGAGTGCAGAGAGTTCATAATTTCAGAATTTGAAGAGCTCAATCCTCCATAGCCAAAGCTTGAAATTGGAGATTCTTAATTCTTGTTCTTGTATTTCTTTCTCAACAACTTCTTCAATCTATATCACGGTGAGTATTCTAAACTCACTTGGAATGTAATCTCATATTTATTTACTGTTAGTTTAGTCTAATTTGAAGAACACCATTGTTAATTTTTGTATGAAAGCTTGAAGCTCAAAAATAGTAATTTTTCAAACTTAACTAAAATCAATTCCGTGAATTGGGAATGAAAGATCTTAGTCCCAATAAGTTGTGGTTCGAATACTACGGCTTAATTCATCTGTATCGCGACGTACCGTTGATTTAACGTTTTGTCACCTCTCGGTTTTACGTGAAATCCGAGAGCTACGATTGACATTTTTTAGCACTGACGACTTTTAGTAAAACGACCATAACTTCCTCTAGGAAACTCGAAAACGCGCACGGTTTGAAGCGTTGGAAACTAGACTCAAAGAGATTTCTGTTGATATGTAATTCATGTATACAAATTATAACTCAGTTTTTTATGGCATTACTTCAAAGTAGACCCACTTGTGTTTCTAATAGCGATAAAAGCATGTTAAAGCATTCTTTGATGAATTCACCGGTTGTTTAATATAAGATTTGATTTCGTATATCCATGGTTATCGTTCCCAGTACTTTATATTTCTGTATTAAGTCACATATCATTCATGTGGAGTCAGTTGTACATGCATGGTGAGTGTTGGTCAGTATGGAAAAGAGTAATGGTCAGTGTGGAAAGAGTATGAGATCGAGATTGAGTTTGAGATTGAGATTGTGGTTGTGGTTGTGGTTGTGGTTGTGGTTGTGGTTGAGGTGACGGCGTGGGTATCTTTGAAATGCGAAGGTGGCAAATATGGACACTCCCTGACGCCCATGGAAGCGTTAAAGTGTGTGACGCCGAACTTGGACACTCCCTAGCACCCATGGTAGTGCTAAAGTGTGGCCTACGGACACTCCCTGATACTCGAGTCTGGATACTATGTGAGGGGTTGCCCCGGTATTTGCATGGCGGTTAGGGTATTCAAAGTGTGAGGCAATGGACACTCCCTGGTACCCCGGACCAAAGTGTGAGGCAAACTGGACACTCCCTGGCGCCCCGTTGCTAAAGTGTGGCTATCTTAGTGTTTCAAAGATACCAGGAGTAGGATAGTGGGTTGTTGGGTTTTTTCGAGAGAAAAGAGTCGGTCAGATGAGATGGTGCATCGTTCTCATACACGGTCACATATGTGTGAATTTATCTTTTAAATAATGTTGTGGTTGTTTTCTAAACGAGCTCTTTATCTTAAATATAAACTTGTGGATTTAAATGGAAATGGGAAAAAGGTAAATGAGTATGTTTTACATTCAAAGTTATGTTTTTAATACTCACCAGCTTCTTGAAGCTGACGGCGTTGATGCGTCCTGGACATTCGTGTTCAGGCTTTTCAGGTTACAATCAGGAAGAACCTTATGACTACGCTAATTGAGAACAACTGCTGGAAAGAGAATTTACTTTTATATGCTTTAAGTTTATGTGCTTTAAGTTATGAATTAGCTTTGTAATAAGGATGACTGTAATAGATGACAAGTTATTATTTGTTTCAAGGCGGCCTGTGCCTTTAGATGACCCGTGCTATAATATTTATTAAGTTAGAAAAATTTTATAAGCCTTGATTGCTCTACTCTGATTAATGGTTTTATGTTGTTCGACGTTTGGGACGGAATCGATCCTTCAAACTGTCGCGACCTACGGGTCCATAAAGGAAATTAAACGCTTTCCATATTTATGCTACGTCGGGGCGTGACACTGCGGCTGTATGTGAATTTTTTTTTTCTCTGAAAGACATATTAATTAAAAGAAAAAAAAATTATACGACATCTACAAAAGAATACAAGGGGCGTATCTCAGGAATACAATGAGCTCAAATATCATAGCGAACTAGACTAACATGGGATAAGAGACTATCTAAAAGAAAAGCAAAGAGAGAGACTCATTCCAACCATCCAAACGGAACATCAAAGTCAGAAAATATCAAGATAGTAAAATTACAAACCATAGATGTGGGGCCAACCAAAAAAGCACCACAAAATAGACTATCAAGATCTGAGAAGGTCATTACAATCCCCCCTCATTTCTAATGCTTTATTGGAATTCAAATGTTAATTTTTCCTCAAGGTTATGCAAGAAAAAGAAAGAAAAACAAGTTGACAACCTAGCATTAAAGTTGTGTGAGTTCTTTGTCTGATGTGGATAGTGTATGAGGGAAGGTATAACACGTAAGATGGTTAGTGCCAGATGGAGCAACAAGTGAGGTGCGATGGAAAAGTAAGAGTGAGGGTTTGGTAAAAACAATAATAATAATATAAATAAATATATGTAAATAATCAACGATGGTGGGACTTGGAGAGTGTATGGCCCGAGTGAGAACCAGAGTAGTCCCAAATAAGAGAGAGAGAAAGCAGTAGAGCGTTGATTATCAGTTGGAGACTGGTGTAAGGAAGGGAGCTATTGTGTGGCTAAAGGAGATGCAGGGGAGGGTTGAGTAGTGGCTGAGAGTTGTGTGTTTTTGGGGATTTTGGAGAAGGTGATGAATGTCTTAAGTGCTTAGAATCACAGCTTAAGACTGGGTTAAAGCTTAAACTCTAGGTTGAGCTCAGGTTGTTGGATGTATTGAATGAGGTGGGTATTTATATAGAGTTTGTGAGGTTCTTGGTACAGTTGGAGGTAGCTGAGTTGGCGTCTTCGAAGTGGTTAGTTTGTTTGAGGTAGTTGGGGTCATTAAATGGGAGATGTGGACAAGGCAGTGTATTGGGAAGGTGGGACGAGGTATTGTCGTCTGATGACCAACCGATGCCATTGGTTGGTCAAAGGGAGAAAAAAGGTGCAGCGAAGGGGCAAACAAGGTTCTCTTATTGGTTCGAAGGTTTAAGCGAGGGAAAATATCGAGGTCTTTTTTCATTGGTTCGTCGAAATGTATTATCACTGGGAGTGATGACTCAATATTGTGTAGCGATGGTTTTCATTGGTGCAGAAGGCTAAGCATTGGATTTATTCTAGGTGATGCTATTGGCTTGCAGGATACTCAGCGAGGTTAAAGTGATTGGGCAAGGTGGGAGAGTCAATGGTTACAGCTGGTCTTTATGGCCATGGGCTTCTCTAATTGGTCGTGGGACTGGAAGGGAAGGGCAGGGCACGTGACTGGTGGTCACGTGTCTCTCTTTCTCTTTGGGACCAACCCTAACTTTGCCTGTGAGGCGTTCAGGTAGGTAGATGCCGCTGGTTTTAGCCACCGAGCCATGCATTCTCGAGTTCCCAGTGGATATGGCCACCCTTAGTACTGCTTCATGACCAAGAGTAGGGAATCCATGTATAAGTGTGTGCTTGTGTGTACTGAAATGTTCATGAGGGGGTGTGGAGGAGAGATCTGATGTAAGCTACGTTTGAGGGCAAGTGGTGGCTGCAAGCGATGGTCGTTTCTATAACGATTGTAAATTTTGTGGTGAGTGGTCATTCGATGTCATGGCCAATCGATGATACCAATGGTCATTCCAAGTGATAGCTAGCTTTGACTAGTGATCGTGGCTTAAACAATGTCCACGTGTCCAATGGTCGGTGGTGTAGCTAGTGGAGAGGGCAGTAGGTGGAATGGGCCCACTTTGCTTTGTTTGGGTGGACTCAATCGTAGTGGGCCTCGGGTGACTACTCTGGGTGGGATTTGGAGTGAGCTGCTTGATACTGGCCTTTTTCAATCGTGGAGTTTCATAGTGGGCTCTGCGGAGGTGGGCCCTGCTTTATGGGCATTCTGAAGTGGGTCTTCCGAGTGATTACTGTGAAGTGGGCTTCGAGATAGTTACTCTGAGTGGGTTCATTGATGGGTAGACATGCGGATTGGGTATTTTTGGTTATAGCGGGGCCCATCACTTGGTAACAGCATTGAATACATGTGGAGTCGTTGTTAACATGTGTTGGTCAAACTATGTGAGTTGTCAACCATTACCTATATTAGCCCCCCTGTCCGCATGCTAGGCGTGAAGCGGCTAGGATGCGGGCACGATCTTAGGGCCTGGCTTTTCTGATGGCGAATGGACATTTCATCTTTATTGGTGGCTTGGCTTTTCTGATGGCGAATGGACATTTCGTCTTTATTGGTGGCTTTGCTGACGACTGATGGACTTTTCAATTTTTGTAGGTAGTATTGGTATTACTTTGCTGGTTGCTAATCTGGCTGATAACTTGGTCCAGTGGATATTATTGTTACCCTGGTATCCGTTGTGCATCGTCCTTCCGTAGTTGCTATAAAAGGGGGCTTTGGAGAAGTCGTGCATCCAATCTTTCTATACACAGTCTTTCCTACTCGTTTGGTGTTTGGTGAAAGTGTGAGACATGCTCTGTGCTCCTCTTTATGTTGCAGAGTGTTTCCTATCTGGATTATTACCATGTGAGGCCGAAGTGTTTTGGCGATGGCGTGGGGTCAAACTTCTTGGGACCTCTGTCATGTCTTGTACCTAGTTTCTTCGTTGAGTTGGGCTTCAAGTTTTGCTTGGCGTATATCTAAGGGTCTTTTCTATCAGTGCAAAAATGGGGAGAGGTCTTTTCTAGCAGTGCACATGTCTTTTTAAACAGTGCATGCTCTATCCGGTGCCATGCTTCCTTATGGCGCATAGGATTGGTGACTGTTGTGTATTGCTTTCCTCGTATTTTAGTGATGAAGGCTGCGATCTTGGGGTGAGTTGGCGATAACTGATGTGTCTGTCTTTTGTGTTATGAGACCTTCTTTCGCAAAATTACTAGGCTACTATGGCCTGAGATTTTTGTTTTTAGGAGTCTTTAGGCAGATGTAAAATGATTGTGCAGGTTCTCATTGTAAGGACTTGTTTTACACAATCGTTGGCAGTGACATGGTGATCGTGACTTTGTTCCTCATTCCAGATCTGATTCCAGTAAAATCATGTGTGTCTATTTTAATGTATGTATTGGGTCTATACAAAACACACATGTTTATCCTTGTTATGTATTGGTGTATGTATTGGGTCTGTAATTTTAATGTATCGTAATGAGAATCGGCCTTTGCTCTCGCCTTTGTGGACTTGTGATTGGTGATTCTGACGTTTATTGTTGTTGTTTTTATCATTTCTCTTGTTGTGGAGAGCTGTTGGGAGTGGTGGTCGAATTTTGTATTCGTATAGCCTTGGTGTGGTGAAGTGGTAGAGAGCATGATGCTCGGTCACCTTTTAAGGAGAGAGTGCAATACTTAGACTGCCCATGTTGGGAGGTGTTGGAGTGTGCCCCTCAGAAAGATGGGGGGTGTATCCCGTGGAGAGATGGGGAGTGTGCCCCTAGGGGAGAAAGTTTCTTAGTCGAGAGGTAAGAAAGATACCGTATTTTAGATCCGAAAGTTGGGGAATGTGCCCCTAGGAGAGGTGTGTCTGCTTTTGTTTTGATTGAGATGTATGTTCTTGTCTGGGTGATAGTGATGAGGATTTGTATTGTGTTTGTTTCTTGAGAGTTTATGTCATGATGGAGGCCAGTCTGTCGGTTCAGTGGCTGCTTCATCATTTGGAAGACATGCAGCAGGAGTATTTTTGTTTTTAAGATTGTGTTTCATAGAAAGTGTCTTGTTTGTTGCAAAAAAGATTTTGCGAGAGATTGAGAAATGTAAGGATGTTCTGTCATGGCGGGGAAGGCTCTTGAGGCCGGAACATAGCCATATAGCTATCTTTGAGGTTCATGAGAGGGACTTAGTTGGATTGGAGAGGGCGTTGTCGGCTGTTCAACGAGAACTTGCGGAGGTTGTTGCCAAAGAGCTTCCTCTTCGTCCTTTTGTAAATGAGAATGGGCTTTATGAAGACTACGAGCTGGACACCGGACTCTCTTAAACGGAGAGTTCAACTCTTGCCCCCCTAGTTTTTTTTTTTATTGTAAAGTGGGGAGTGGACCCTTTGTGGTCCAGTATTCTACCCTTTTGTCGCCATGTGGTTAGTGCAGTATGGTACATGTAGCCTTTTGTCTTTATGGGGTATAGTTGTCTTTATATACCTTTTCCCTTCTATTTATTGTGTTGTTGTGTGTATCTTTAGGCCCTCATCTCTATTGCCTTCGTCGTGCTTGATTTTGTTTGATTGTGGTGTGTTTGATTTGTTTGTGGAGATGTCTGGTGCTGGGTCTTCTGGTGGTTCTTCGTGGGGTTTACCACGTCCGGAGTCGTTTGGAGATGTAGAGGATCATTGGAGGGGTGTGAAGGCGGATCAGAAGTTTTGTGATAGTTTAGAGCAAGTTTATCATCGCTATCCTGAAACTTTCGTTCGTTTTGGTCGAATTGGTGCCAGATCCCAATCTGATTTGCTTAGACGTCTTTGCCGGATTTTACGGCGTTTGCGTAAGACGACGTTAAAGGAGGCGGATAGCGATTTCTTTACTGAATTGTTAGAGCAGGTGCGGAATCTGATACAGGATAGATTGTCAGTCCACAGGTTGTATTCCCATGTGGAGGAGATGGAGCGCAGATTTGACCTATTTGAACCGATGCTGGTACGGCGAGCTGCTTTCGATGCTTACTTGGAGTTGGAGAATTCTGTCACGGAGTGTGCACGGACTATGGCACGCTACAACAGTATAGTGAACGGTGGTAGGCGGGTTGGCTCTCTAGATCCGAACACGGTGGGATTTATAGAAATGTATGAAGCAGAGAACAGACGCTTTTTGGAGTTGAAACAAGAATACGCGGATGCTAATGTTCGTTTTGAAGCTGCTAGAGCTGAGGTGTCTGCTGTTGAACAGCAAATTCGTGAACTGGGTTTGCATATTAACTATAAGTTGGATACTAGTCTGTTTGGCTAGTTGGCTCTTGAGTCTGTGTGTGTGTGTGTATGTGTGTGTGTGTGTGTGATTTTTTTTAGCCACCGTTGGTGTGGTTGTATCTTGTGTATATATATATATGTTTAAACATGTATTTGGAACTTGGTGTTGTTCCATTCATTGGTTCTCGTTATTTGTTTTTTTTTATTATTATTATATATATAATGAAAATAGGTTGTGTTTTGTGTATCAATAATGTACTGCACTGTTATGAAAAAAGAGAGAAGAAGAAGAAAAAGAAGAAAAAAAAAAGTTTTTTTGTATTTTGGAATTGTGGATATGGTATAGAATGTAGCAGATGAACGTCAGGCCAAATAAATATCAGGCCTAAAATTTGAGCAGGTGCAAGCCAAAATAAAATATATATATATATATATATATATTTTGGTTGTACTATACTGAATTGAGTGGTCTTATCAAATAATATTTGAAAAAGTTGTGTGCAGATCTTCGTGAATCTTAAAGTGTAGTGAGTCACGAGAAATCTGAAGATTAGCTAGCATGTAATACATGCTTGTCAGGCTGCAGTAAGATTCTAAGATTCTCTATATAGTGTGGAATCCAAATTCAAAGTGGAAAGCCAAGGCTTGTAACTGTGCTTGCACCATTACCAATGTACATGTTTTTTTTTTTTGTTTTTTTTTTAAAAAAAAATGTATACATGAGATCAAAGTGGGGAAAGAGGAGAAACTATAAGTCTAAAGCAAGGACATGTGAAATTGTCTTGTACTGACTGCAATAAGTGAGATGGTCCTTTTTGTGAATGTGTGTTGGGTTATTGTGGGACCGGTTGGGTATCTAGAACAAAAGGCTTAGGGTTGAAGTGGTGATAGAAATTTGGGTTATATCAAAAGACAAACCAGAGGAGAGAGAGGTAGCAACGGCAGGAAGCGACAAAGAGGGGTAGCGATAAGTATGGAAGTGGTGATGCTGATAGATATAGAGACAGCTCCAAGGCTTTAGCAGGTATATGCTTGTTCTATTGTAGTCAAATTGTTTTTGTGTATACAGACATGGTGAAGGGAGAGGTTTGAGTATGAAGAGGTAGATCTAGCGATTGGGGCTATCGATTAGGCCTCTTTTGGCGATGGCCGAGTCGTTGGGTCTCGGCGACGGGTTTCGTTTTTTTTTTTTTTTTGATGGCGATGAGCATTTGGCGATGGGTATGGTGAATTTGGCGATGGGGTTTGGTTTTGCGATAGGCGATTAGGTCTTGGGTCGGTTGGGAGTCATCGATCGAAGAGGTTGTCGATGGCAGGGGGTAAGGTGATGGTGGTGGATCTTACCTTACGATGGGTTGAAGAGTGGGGGGCTCGGTGGTAATGTGTCGGCTAGTGATGAAGATGGGTTTTGTGTCGAAGAGGGGTTAGGTGTATCGATGGTGGTGGCGACAGGTTGAGTGTGGTGGGCCTGGGTACATTGATGGGAATGAAAGGGGCAAGTGGCGATGGCATGAAGGTGTTATCGGCAGGTATGTCAATAAGGCTGGTGAAGCTGTAAGGCTGGATCTTCAAAAGGGGTTGGTGGGGTGTGCGTATGTAGGTGCTAGCGATGGCATTGTCTATGGCAATGGTGGGCCCGGGGCTAGCGAAGGTTGGGCCATCGATTGGGAGTATCGGTGTTGATGGATCTGTGTTTGGCGATGAGTTAGTGGTGGGATCCGTCGATGGGGCGATGGTGATGGTAGTGATTAGTTGGTAGGGCTGTGTCATCGACAGTAGATGAGTGGTGTCGGTGGGTGGTATCGTAGGGGTTGTGTGGTATGTGGTTGAGATGGTGGTGGCAATCGATGATGGGTTTTTTTTTTGGTTTTTTTTTTGTTTTTTGTTTTTTTTTTTGTTTTTGTGATGCAGGGTTGTCGATTAGGCTTGGCTTGGCGATGACAGGGGTGGGGCTTCCATCCGATGGGTGGGAGAGTAAGAACTTGATGGTGAAGTGTGATGATTGTAGGGCTCAGCAACAGGCTATGCTCACGAGCCGTGACATGGGTGGGCTTCGGTAATAGCGAAGAAAGTGATGAGGATATGGTGCCATCGATTGAGGGTGTGTTGATGTGAGGTAGTTTGGCAGCGACAAGGGGTGGGTCCGACTTTGTGTCGATGATAGGTTTGTCATCACCATAAACCGTCGGATGGTGGTGATGGCATATATGAGTCTGTCGATGGGATTAGTGGGTTTACAAAGTTGTCGATGGCAGGGGCTTGGCGATGAATCTGCGTGGGCCCAGATTGGCATCAATCGACAGATTGGGTGATTATCGATAAGAGTTTTTTTTTTTTGAAACAACGATGTCAAGTAGAAATGGCGTCGTCGATTGGGGGTAGCGTCATCAACGAGCCTTGGATGTCGCTCGATGTGTGATAGGTTGGGGATATCGACGGAGTTATCGATTGAAATGGAGGGTCCCTAAGCTGGCGACGACGGTACCTTAGCGACGGAGTCTCTTGGCGATGGTTTTGTTGTTGGTAGGTACACTGATGGGGTGGTGATAGGTTAGAAGTGGTCATTGACAGGGGCTGTCGATGGTCCCCTTTTGGTGATGGATAAGTCACTTAGTGATGACGAAGTTACTGTGTTTTTGTCGACGGTGATGTTGTTGGCGTCGATGACACATATATGTTGTCGACGTCGAGGGCATAGGTGATGTTTGGGTTTCGTCGGTGTTTGGTTGGATCCGAAAATTTTAAGTGAGGGCGATGGTTTTTAAGTGAGGGCGATGGTTTGGACGACAGGTCATTGTCGGCGTCGATGGATGATGGGTGCGCATTTGTTGTCGATGGTCTCTCGACGCATTTTTATTTATATATTTATTTTTTTATTTTTTTTATTTTTTTATTATTTTTTTTAGCAGCGACGGGTTAGATTGTGACGTTTGGCCTGATTGGGCTACCGACTAAAGCAGCAGAAAGGCTTTGTTGTCGGTTCTTTACTCGTTCCCCCTTTTTTTTAAGTACAGAAGAGGCACCAATCATCAATCAATTAGTACAGTAGTACTGTAGATGTGATAGCATCACGTGGCTTTAAGGCTGCAGTTTGGTGGGGCTCCACGCACCGTCAGTCTAAGCAAAGTACTCGGTGTGTCGTGTGGTGAATATAGTGTACTTTGTATGAGTTAGGTTATTACCCAAAGGATACGTATTTATGTATATATATTTGATGCATGTGCAGGGGTTTGAAAAAAAAACTTATAGTGGTGTATAGGTAGCGTGAGTGAGGAGATCTTTGGAAATTCATCTTTTCCTTGTGCTTGTCGATGGTAAGTATCTTGACCCCCTTCCCCCTTTTTTTATACATGAAAAGAAATCGTTTGAAGTTTGTTGTCTGTGGTGCTAAGGAACAAGAGTTATAGGAGTAAGTTTTTGTACTTATCTGTAGTTGCTATCGGTTGGTAATGTGCAGTGGAATCGTTGATACAAGTTTTCGTTGGAGTTTTTGGTGTAGTGATTGGGAAGACTCCTGTCCTAGTTTGGCGCTTTGTATTCACACTCTTCACACTATTACGCAGCTTTGCCATGACAGGCGTGGCTGTTGCCATTTACTGTAGTTGTGTGCTTCTTCGGTGATCCTCGGTATGTATTGTTATATATGGTTTTTTTGGGGGGTATATTTGCATTGATATTTGCGATCGTAAAATGCAGGTGTTATGGCTCCCCGTGCTGGTAAACCGTTGAAGGGCAATTCGCAGCCTAGTAAGCCATTGAAGGGCAATACCCAGAGTGTTCCTCCAGTTCCTCCTTTATCTCGCTGGTTGAGGGTGCCGTTCCTTGGTGACGCAGATGAGTTTTGGGTTCAGGTTGAACAGACGGTTGCAGATTTGGGTGTGGATTCTCCTTTACCTGCCTTGGTTTCTGATGCTGATCTGGTTGATTCTGCCAAGGTGATGCGATTTCAAGTTAAGCGTGGGGATTGTCCCTATTCGAATTGGAAGTTTGCAAACAGGCTTTTTCTGAAGGAGGATTGGCAGGAATGGACGGACGCCATTATCCGAGAGTTTGAGGGGCCACTTAGGCAAGCTCAAATTTATGACTCAGTTATGTGCTGGCATGATCTTGCTAATGTATCTCGGGTGGAGTCGAATATGGTGACGTTGATGTCTCGGTGGTGCACTTCTACACATACATTTGTCGCTGCTTGGGGTGAATTTACGCCTACCTTAGAGGATGTTTCAGTCCTATTGAAGCTCAGCATTTTGGGGGATATAAATCTGATGACCTATGAGTTAGATGCGGAGGAGCAACAGATTGTAAAAGTTCTTGAGGAGGGGTTGCAATATTGTCAGAGATCTTCGGTATTTGATGCTAGTACGGGTGCTCGTATTCCTGGACCGGCGAAGGGGAATGGTAATTTCCAAGCTTTTATACGGTATTTTTGGGAGGACCGCCAGCCTGAAAGGTTCGTCCCGGAGGGTGGTACTCGTGATATTGAGATTGGCTTGATGAATGATTATAGATATGCTGCATATTTGGTGTGTTGGCTTTCTCGGTGTATTTTTTAGCGATCTCCTGAGCATGGGCCGAGCTTTCGTTGGTTTGGGGTAGCTGCTATTTTATCTAGAGGGAAAGTTGTTCCCCTAGCTGGCCCCTTTTTGGGTCTGTTATATTCACGGCTGGACATGGCAGTGTTGGATATGTCTTGTTCGTTTGGTAGGTATGATGTTGCCACATTTGTGTCTATTCCATTTCTGCAGACTTTCATTTATGAGCGTTATCACCGTGGGTTGGCGATTCCAAATCATCATCGTACCACACAAGAGTATAGAGTATGCCGATGGATTAATTATGGGCCACCTGAGCATTCTTTATCATCGGTGATAGATAATGCGGATTCATTTGATTGGCGCCCCTATAGTCGGACAGGCCCGGGCTATCGAGCAGGGGTTTCTCCATGGAGCGAGGCTTCTGGTAGTCAAGTTTCAACTGCTGATTTTAGTGGAGTTTCTGTTATAGTGGCTGCTGTCGTGACCATGCTGGCTTGCCACTATCTTCCGGTAGTTTGGGAGGTTGGTGGCAGTGTAATGGCGTATCGTCTTGATCGGGTTAGGCGGCAATTGGGTTTGGATCAAAGTACTCCCTAAGCACGAACTGCTCTGTCTCTCGATAGTTTTTCTCTGTGTTGTGCTGGTTTCAGCGATGGGTATCTACGGTTTGGGTGTGATATGGTGTTACCACTACTGGGGAGGCGAGGGCGGTGTTTTCCTGATTATGACACTTTCTGGCGGAGTTCTTTGTTAGCGTTTCGCTCATATTATGAGGGTTCTCCTTCTGCCATGGTCATTGGGCAAATTCGCTGTGGCGATGTATCTCTTCGTGCCCCTATTCCTAGGCGTATGGATGAATGGGGTTTGTCGTGTTTCAGAGCGAAGGATATTTCCTGGACCACAACTTCAGAGGGCTGGGTTGGTGGGGTGTACGCGAATCCTTTTGGTACGTCTGTTCAGAAAGCTTTAAAGAAGAAAGCGAATTATGTCGTAAGAAAGGAAGTTTTAGCAGAGGTAAAAAAAAAAAGTGAAGTATGTCATCGTTTGTATCATTGTGAAGTGTATAAAAGTTTATAATTTATTTATTTATTTATTTTGCTAGGTGATAGTGCCATCAGCATCTAGTTCAAAAAGGAAGCGGCTGCGTAGAGGTGGGGGGTCCAAAGGGCCTATCAGTGCTGGTAATGCTGTTATTGCTAGTGGGGGTGGGGAAACTTCAGCAGGTCTGGCTGTTCCTTGTGATGACTTGGGGGACATAGAGTTTATTGGTGGTACTCAGGTGGATCTGTTGATGGAGGAGGTGGTTAGCGCCTCGGATGGCTTATTTCAGGAGAGGGAATCTATTTTTATGTGCGTCGCTAGGGGCGATGATGCTGAGGAGGCGGAGGAGGAGGAGGCAGAGGATGGTATTGACGGTGTTGAGTGCTGTGGTGAGGAGGAGGTAGTGGGTGGCGGCGGACAACCTTCTGTCTCGGTTTCTTCGTCGGCGCCTACTGCTTCTGGTTCGGTAATGGCGTCGGCTCCAACTGGTTTTGTTGTTTATGGATCGTCTACATCGACCCCTTTTATTTGTCCGTTCGAGCGACAAGGATTGTTGGCGCGGGGTCTCTCTGCTGCTGCCGTGCCTACTCTGCGTGTATCTCATGATTCTGCTCTATCTTCAGCCTTTATTGCATTTCGTGATGTGACTAGTTCAATTGCGCCTGCTAATGCTCTGACTTCTGGTATTAATGCTCAGACTGGTGTTTCTGATGGTGGCATCGTCGGCTCTCAATTTGGTATGCAGCTTGTTCCGAGTGTCGTTTTGGGTAAGAGCTCTTCCAGAGGTAAGCTTGTATCTCCGCCTGTTTTTGCCCCGAGGGCTTCCGTGTCAGGGCCTTCTCTTTCGGAAGCTTCGATAGTGGACAACACTGTTGTTTCGTTCTCGGTGACTTTGACGATGCTGGCTCCAGTTGGTGGTGGTGTTGGTGATGTAGCATCTGATATTATGTGGCATGGCATTAATTGTTCTATTGATGATGCGGCCGTGTTGGAGATGGTTTATAGGCAGTATCCTGAGACATTTGGGTCCATGCTTACTGAGGATGCCGCTCCTCGCTTCAAATCTTTCTTTTGTGGTGTTCTGTCGTTGGTCATGCGGTCTTTGTGTGCTCTTCGTTTAGGCGACTTGAATATGATGGCCTTTGATGGTATTTATAAGGAGATCAAATCACTTGGGAACTTTTGTGGTTCAGATGTAGAGTGGTTGGAGCAGCGCCTTCTTTTGGTTAGATCATGCGTATTTGTTTAGAGTGCTCAGGTGACGATAGCATTGTGTGATAGGAAGCTCGCGGAGTTGGAAGGAGAAGAGCTGCGGTGTGTTGATAGCATACAGGTGATAGAGGCGGAGATGTCGTCTTTGAGGGCCAGGCTGATAGCCCATCAGTCGCAAGAGGAGGCCATCAGGTTGTCGAAGGTTGAGTTTAGTGGTAATAGAGAGAGAGAGAGAGAGAGTGCTTAAACTTTGTGAGGATGAGCAGTTGCGGTCCGCGGCGTCTCGTGACTTAGCCCCCGAAGGTTTTGTGATTGGTGATCTATTTTCTGACGAGGAGATGAACTTTCTTCATTGATAGCTGCTAAGGAGGTTCCTTATTTGTTTTTTTATTATTATTATATATCTTTTTTTTTTTTGTGTATACATATGCATTGTGACCATGGTGCTCATGATGGTGCATGTAATGGTATTTGGTGATGACAGGTTGTAATGAATATTATATATTTGTAAATTTTTGTAGTCATTGACGATGGGGGTTTTTTTTTTTTTTTTTGTATGAGAAATGACGGGCTATCGAGTGAAATACAGATCCTGATGCGCCAGCTTTTTAGCACATTTAAAAAAAAAAAAAAACATTTGTGGAATTGTGGTACTATGTATTGTTAGATTTGTTATCTACTACTACAAGTATTTGACATTAGACCAAGCTTGAAGTAGGAAGCCCTCGTGATAGACATTAGTTTTGAAATTTAAAAATAGTGTGATCACTTGTCAACTACGGAGTGATATGTGATGATTTAATTTGGAAATTCTTTGGGAGTGAAGTGCATAAAAAAAAAAATTTCTTTATGGGATATGTACTAGTAAACCCGTGATATGTACGATAGAAAAGAAAGTAAACCCGTGATGTGCATAAACATGTTAGGGTGTAGACACGTGTTCATGTAAAACGGATAATGGTGTAGAAATGTGACATTTGTATGATGTAGGACAACGGCTAATGGTGTAGAAATGTGACATTTGTATGATGTAGGACGTGATATA
Source organism: Hydrangea macrophylla (assembly GCA_033977485.1). NCBI lineage: Eukaryota > Viridiplantae > Streptophyta > Magnoliopsida > Cornales > Hydrangeaceae > Hydrangea > Hydrangea macrophylla. The sequence goes on along the minus strand of CM066986.1, from coordinate 78,629,437 downwards.
AAAGAAGGATTGGTCTTTATAGTAAACCATAGATAAACCAGAGATAGAGGGTTAAACTATGGCTACTTCCTCACGAGCGTCCAACTTAGGGCCGAGTTACCCACGTCTACCGGTGAGATTTGGGAATTCGCAGGGGGGTTGGCGGGGTGTTCTTGTACAGGAAGAGCTTATCCCTTACCTAGAGAGGGTATATGAGAGTTACCCATAGACTTTTACAGGGTTAGCATTTATGGATCAACAAGAACGATTGCTGGCCTGTGAAATGTTAGGTAAAGTAATTTTAGAGCTGTATAGGACTAACATGGGCGCTGCCACTTATGACTATATGCAAAATGTGAGGGGAAGTATTCATGACATGAGCACGCAGGGACTGTGACTATTGTGGTTGACGGAGCATCTGGATATGACGGTCTTACTGCGACAATTTGTGGAGGCAAGGCGGAGGAGACAATTTAAGGAAAGACAACTTGCTGCAGCTAGTGAGGCCTATCGGAGAGCTTGAGTGGAGTTAGTAATGATATCAGGACAATGGAGGAGGTCGGGAGCACCTCGTACAGTATAATAGGAGGCTCGATCGTTGCGACTCCAAGCAGCGGTAGATCATGGTACGGAGGAATGCAGGATGTATGAGGAGAGATTGGCAAGGGCGAGAATCGTAGAGCAGCGTTCCAGAGCTGGGATCACTACTGATGAGGTTGATAACGAGACATTGATGATTGAAGGCTTGTTTGCGGAATGAAAGAATGTTCTGGTGGTGGGCTACAGTTTTTTTTTATCATGGCCTGTGATATTATTATTATCCCTTTTTGTGTACAAGTTTGGTGGACAGATAATAACAATAATGTGACGAATATTTTTAAAAAGGGAGAGTTTGTCCATAAATGATGCAGTACATATGCAAGGGAAAACAACCTTTCTTAGAAAAAGTGGAACAAAAGACTGGAAAGAAAGGATAAAAAAAAAAACGAGAAGAGAAGAAACAAAAACTATCTTGCCTAAGCATGGTATAGCTTCAACCATTGGGTGTTGATAGGTCCAGATAGGGAAGTTTCACCAATTTTTCGGATCGTATAATAGCCGCTGGGGTTGGCTTCTTTGACTTCGTAGGGCCTTTCCCATTGGGGTGTGAATTTGGGCGCCGAGATTCCTCTCATGATGTGCGTAGCTGCCTTTAGGACCAAATCTCCTTCCTTAAAGACCCTAGGTCGAACCATAGCATCGTAAGCCTGCGCGATTTGTTTCTGATATTTGTGGAGGTTTGCTCGCGCTTTGTCTCTGTGTTCGTTCAACTGCTCCAACATCATTGGGCGTGGGTCATGCAAAACTTCGCTTTCTATAGCTATCCAGGCAGAGGCCACCACCAATTCCGTGGGTAGGACAGAGTCAGCTACATAGACCAACGAAAAAGGGGTTGCTTGGGTTGGTCATCTTTTCGAGGTCCTGTAGGCCGAAAGGGCTAGGGGGAGCTTGTCAGCCCATATCTTGGGACAGTCCTTCATCGTCCTACTTAGGATTTTCACCCGAGATAATCAAATTTCACCCTACTCGAGCCGACTAACCTAACCACCCAATAAAACGAGTGGATGATGAGTCGCAGGAGAGCAAACCCGACTATGTTCGATGGATGAGCAGATGAGAGCCAACCCGACTCACCCGACTCGTGAGCACCCCTAACGTACCAATAAATAATATACTCCCTCTGTCCCATTTTATGTGTCCCTCTTCTTTTTTAGAATGTCCCAAAATTGTTGTCCACTTTCATAAATTAGTATGAAAATTTTACTTAGTTTCCCAAACTACTCTTCCTTGCAATCAACACTAAAAAAAAAAGTGCAATAATTATGGACAATTATAAAAAGTAGGTGTAAATTCTTATTATTCTCTTAAATAATTAAATTTTTAAAAAGGGACACATAAAATAATAGGCCATTACACATACACACACTGGAATGCGGATCTTCTTTCGCTTATTCTCATCGTTCACTGATCTAAGTTTTATTTACATTCAGAGATTGGCTCAACATGTTAAAGTGAGGCAAAGGTTTGGGTTTTTTTAATTTTATTTTATATTTTCATGTAGTTTTGTACAATTAGTTAATTTTCTTTGCATGACTATTATTTGACTAACCCAAGACAAATGAAAACAATCTCTGTACGTATATTTTTTGTTTTCCTTCTTTTGGACGAGATCTTTAAATTAAGAGTAATCTTTGGGGCACAAACATTTTATACAAACACTTATAAACACAGTTGCACAAACACTTTACACAAATGCTTATAAACATACGGACAACCTTCTACAATTCACCTTGGTAAATACAAAAGCAAAAGGTTAAAAAAATAAAGGGTAATGTTAATGCCAAGTAGAAAAGGCTAATACAAGAGCAAAATATCGCTAAAAAGTTTTACCAATAAAAAATACTTGGCGCGAAAACTTTTAGCGACAATTTCTGCTTTAACATTAGCAAAAACTGTTTTGGCATTAGCATTTCCCAAAATAAATAAATCAAAAACTATGCATTTTGCAAGTCATCTCCCATGGATGTTATACTAGGATTTTTTGTGATTACAACCGGACATTATAAGGTTTGGCATTTATAATTAGGTGCTTTATTTTTGTTTCTTCTTTTTCTCATTCTTTTATACATTTTAATCATTTTTTATACTCCCTCCGTCCCATAATAAGTGTCCACTTCTTTTTTGCACAATATTTAAGAAAGTTGTATTATATTAATTTATTTGGTTCACTTTCCAATTTTACCCTTAGATGTGATAGGTGTTTGACTTTTTGCTTGCTTTGGGACCACAAATAAATGCTTCTTTGTCTTTATTATAAGGGTAGTTTTGGAAAATGAGTAAAAGCTATATGCCAATTTAGGAAAGTGAACACTTATTGTGGGACATCCAAAAAAGGAAATGTGGACACTTATTATGGGACGGAGGGAGTATCATTTTGTTTTAAGTCTTTTTTTTTTTTTTTTTTTTTAATTTGTACCATATTTTGTTTTTATTTTTTGTTTTTACAAAATTTCCTTGTCGACTAATAAAATACTCCGTAAAATAGAGGAAATAGTTGCTACACGTGTACGGTATTGTCTTGATGGAAAGATTGGAACTAAACACCCAGGTAAATCAGCTTTACGAGCTGACATTACCCAACTTTACACACAACCTTAGCATCAATATGCACATGGACACGCATTCCTGGTCCCTGGAGTCTCTAGGCCAGCTGTCACGTTTTCATATGTCAAGACAAAAGCACTCCTTTGCATGAAGTAGCTTGGAATCTTTTTATCCGAAGCATTAATTTAGGGACAAATATATATCTAATCTATTACTTTAACTTATTTTTTAAATTTATTATTATTTTTTAAAAATCACTACTTCACTTAACAACTTTATAAATATTTTTACAAGTCGCTAATTTAATTCGTGACTTCTAACGCAACGAAAAATCGCTAATTGAACTAACGGAATTGTGGTGATATGTATCTCTACAAGAATATATTTTTCTTCTGGTCCAAATATAAATATATATGTCTACATATTCTACACACAGAGATATAACTATGTTTTCAACTTATTCACAATAGCATTTCCCTTTCAACTTATGTATAATATTCAATTCTATGTACTATATCAACAGTTTTGAGTACACTTGAGTACCTTACGTCTAGCAGTCAAGGACTGGAAAAGTTGATCTCTCGGGAACATAAAATGCATTAAATAGAAAATGACAGTATTGTGGGATCCATTAAAAACCGTGCTAATCTCCAGTTTACACGTTTTAGGGTTTTGAATTCAATATGCTCATGGAGAACCCCTAATCCTGCTTACATACATTGCAGACCACTAAAAGCAATTGTAGGCACTAGTCATCCAACTAATAAACCTGTTGTGTGGCCACAAAATAAATTTTTTTTTTTTTCCTTTCTTTTCCTCTTTTTCTTTCGAGAGTAAAAATTGGGACATATTCAAAGATATATGGAATAATTTTTGGGATACAACTAAAAAGATGTGTCAATATTTCTCCTGTGATTTAATTGAACCTTACAGTAATATAGGAAAAAAATAGACACATCTCTTAAATTATATCCCAAAAATTGTGTCTTTGAGTGAGCCCAACTCCCAACTATTACCCTGCTTTCGGGGATAGAAGACTGAATTAAATAGAAGACTGAATTATGATCGAGGATTCAGTTTTGTCCAGTGATCTGAAAAACATGATGAATTAGGTGGGGCCCATCTTCATTCCCGCCTGTCCCTGAGTAGTCTTGTAATGTTGACCCTACACTACATACTACAGACTGTCTACAGAACAGACTGAAAAGTCTGACTACACTCTCGCTTTACCAAGTGATGAAGTAAACAAAACTGTAATACTAACAATCAATGGTCCTAAGAGCATTGCAGTGGGCAGTCTTATACCACAAATTTAGTGCTAATTTCGCCTGTATATCTGTAATGGTGTAGTATGTACAATAAGAAACAATAGTTAAATTTAGCGAAAATTAAACTTAGTGTTCCGCTAAGTTTAGCTAATGTACGCCATATACGGACAACACAGAGCCGCGAGAAAGAAGACAACAAAGGGAGTGCCGTGGCCAAAGTAGGCGGCATTGTCTAAGCCGCTTGGGTGATAGGCGGCTAACACTAGGCCGCACGGCTCAGTGTGTGCCGCCTGAATCCCCACGGCCCACCCTATGCCGTTTGGTTTGATATGTGTGTTCACGGCATACCTTCTGCCGTTTATTTCCAACGGCTTTATTTTTCAACAGTATTTTAAATTTGTTAACGGCACAATATTAACGGTCATAATTTCAAACACATATATATGCGATTAAACTGGCGACATGTTGGAAAAACTTAACTGAAGAAGGTTTGTGAATACCAATTTGCAAGTAATAGAAAACTGTTGTTTTGCAATTGATGTGTAATGGCTGGAAGGAGTAGAACACCAAATATGAAACCCTTTGAAGATGATATATTATGTCATGCATATGTTAAGGTTAACACAAATGCTGTCGTCGGCAACAGTCAACCGGAGGCAAAGTTTTGGAGCACAATCGAAAACGAGTACAACAACCATTCTGATATTGCAATTCGGCGTCAAGGAGGTAGTCTTCAAACCCGCTTTTCAACAATTTCAGGCGCTGTGATGATATATGCATCCAAAATAGCACACTATTACGGATCAAGTAGTCATGGGAGCGGGACGAATGAACTTGATTGGGTAAATTACTTACTTTTATGATAATAATAAGTCATTGATCGCTTTATTGATATAGACGTCATAAAATGTAAACATGCATTTGCAGATAAATCGTGCGCGACTAGACTATCAAACAACACAGAACAAACCTTTTACGTTTGACAGCTGTTACCAAATATTGAAGGTTCTACCCAAGTATGACACTACTACTACTAGGATCAACACACAGCGATTTGGATCTGATGGCAATGAAATATCATCGCCTGGTACTCCAACCTTTCCTTTCGGAAGCATAAACTCTGATTGTGTTGCGACATTCACGAAACTAGAAGCTGCGACCCAACTGTTTCCTCGGAAAAGCTCGTAGTCTTCTTTTGATATTAGACTCATAGGATGTAGGGGGTTACGTGGAATTACAATGGTACCAGTCAACTGCTTGTAACAACGATCTCCCAAATACCATGTGCCCCCAAGTAACGGATCCCACAATAGTAGTCTGTGCAAAGACAAACTATGCGCTTGTTGGACGTCATCTAAGAGCCTCCACTGTGAATTTAAGTATGGCGTCCAACATATTGCCTCCGTCGATCTCATTTCCAATTGTTGCTGGTGCGACCCAAATTTAAATCTTACACTTCCCGTAGACAAGTTTGAGCGTTCCTGTGTAGACCATCTTTTCAACCTCGACCAATAGTCAGACTGAGCAGTACGTAGAACAGGCGACGATGTGTGTGTGTACTCGTAGAAGAAGTACTGCGCACAAAAAATAATTGGATTTTAGTATATAAAAAAAATCGTATACATGTATTTTAATTGTAATAAGAAACAATAAAATAATGTTCATAACGGTTACCTCAATTAACTGCCAAAAGCAGTCGACACTTTTGATATCACGTCGTGAACAGAGGTCCATTGCATTGTATATACGGGCCAAAATAGCAGACCCCCAATCATATTCGCCGACCTTATTTACGTCTTCTAGATATGCTAGCCAGCCAATAGGAATCATTGAATTTCCATTTAGGAAGAACAGAGCACCAATAGTGTAGAATAGGAATGTCCTACCAATGATGATAGGATCAAGGGCAACATTGGCCTCAAGATATGCAATTTGTTTTTTAAGATACCCATGGATTTCAGATAATTTGAGCGCTCCAGAATTGAAATGATTGAACGATGCCTCCGGAAAAAATCGTTGGATAGTTGATAAAGCATCTGCATATGCTGTGTCACTATATGGAGGCAATGGAACACCCGTTCCAATAGTCATGCATGCAATTATGATATAATACGCACTTGTAAATGATTATTTACTTAAATAATTACTTTTAGTGACTCGAAATAATTAGCATATCAATTGCATTTAAATAAGCATACCTGTCATGAAAGTAAAATCATAGGGGGTGATGCCCAGCTCAACTAAAGGTAAATGAAAAGTGTGTGTCGTGTCCCACCATCGCTCCACAACTGATTCCACTAAACGTTGATCTGAATTTGGCATATCCACCATGAGTAGGCGAGACCAACCAGCTGTGTCAATCACACTTTTATATGTTGATCTACAGAAAGACGCATATACAACGAGTGCACTGACTTCCAATTGCCTCGCATTTTGAACCTATGTCATTGGTTGTTCGGCACAGTATTCCCATCGGAGGCATGCGGATTCCCATCTACAACGTGCGCATGATCTTCACTCGAGTCTTGATGAGAAGCATTTAATTCTGTTGTCGCTGTGGAACGACGTCGTGAACTCTTATTTCCCCACAAACGATGCATCATTCTTTTTCAAAGCAAACTCAAATTGGCTAAATCATATAACAAACTAAAATATATATACCTTTTTTTCTTACTCAATCAAAAAAAAATTTAATACCCATGAGAGTTTTTAAGTCAAACTGAAATTAATTAAATTAGATATAACATATATATATATTAAGCACATGATTTTTTCTTACTAAAATTAAACAAAATAAGGATAAAGGAAAACCTCACGCAAATTTTTTTTTTTTTTAAACATTAGTAAACTCAAAAACTTCATGTATAAATTGAAGCAATTGCATGTATATATACATAATTCAAATAGTCGTTGTAAAATAGCCGTTGGAAGGAGAGCAAACCGTTGCAAGAAAACCGTTGGGACCACAGGGAAAGCTGCCTAGAACCGCACGGCATTGTTTAAGCCGCCTACTAAGCATGCGGCACACTCTAAGCCGCCTACTTTTAAACGGCTTTCCCTCTGCCGTGTACTACCACGCGGCATTGTCTAAGCCGCCTACTAAGCATGCGGCACACTCTAAGCCACCTACTTTTAAACGGCTTTCCCTCCGCCGTGTACTCTATGTGTCCCACTGCAAGCACCCTTTATCTGTACATTAAACTTAAACCTCAATACCCCTTAAATTTACTATATCGACTGCAGATGCTCTAATTCCTAAAGTCTCTATGCTAATTTTACAATCACTGAATCAAATATATATATATATATATCAAAGGGCAAAAATTCTATGGAGAGGGCGCCCTCTGTTTAATAAAGAGAGGGTCTCTGTTTTGGCCGTCGGATCGGGTTTAAAAACTGTGAAGTGACAAAACTATCCTTAATGAAAACACGATCTGACGGTCAAAACAAAAGCCCTATCTTTATTAAAAAGAGGATGCCCTCTCCATAGCCTGACTGATCAAAGGGTAAGCATTATTAGAATCCGTGGAAGTAGTGAAAAGTAGAAGTGGATAGTTCAACTAACCAGCGACTTTTACTTTTTTACTGTTTTTTTGCTATTTGAAGTAACGATTTTTTATTGAAACTTTTTGATCGAAATCGCTACTTGAAATAACTTCTTCTAAGAAAGTGATGGATTTGAGAAATAAATTAAAACAGTGATTGGTTAGAGATATATTTGCCCCAAACTGATGCTTCAGGTAAAAAATTCAAGTAACTTGTGCTACCCATCAGCCTCGGTTAGAGCTCCAGCCAGTCTTGTCACCATTTTTAAAAGAAGAATTATGATAACCAAAGTTAACGGCTTGCATGGTAAAGCTGTGGTTTTTAATTTTCTGAATTAATCATAGCCACAACTCCTAATGAAAAAAAAAATTGAAATAAAAGACCACAATATTACTATACCAACCCTATGCATACAAAGCCCTCTTACCATAAACACAAAAATTTCTTACATGGGTAAAACATACCACAAGTGGTTTTGATTTAGTACAAATATTTCTTATAAGGATACGACATTTTGTTATCCTAGTACAAATATTTTTTTATAAGAGTGTACTATTTTCTTACCAAGTACAAACATTTTTTAAAATGGTATAACAAATCTTACATTGGTACAAATATTTATTATAAGATGTACAAATATTTTTTTACCTTAGTACAAACACGTCTTACTAATTGTTTGATTGTACCATAAAACTAAACCACTTTGTGGTATGGTAGAATTCTCCATATACATGTATACATCAAACAAGATATTAAAAGCTCTTAACATTAGTAATAGCATCACCGCTGAATTACTGATACACGTTTCCACTTCCAAATAACCAAGAAAACCTCTCACAGTAAAATTACTAAAATGAGAGAGAGTGAAGGATTGATGAGAAATCTATTATCTATTATATATATATTATATATATATATAAAAGACAAGGCCAAAAGCCTTCTATGAGGCTATCCACATGGATCCTACTTGGCAGCCTCTACTTCTAGAATAATATCTACGTGTCAAATGAAGCAAACTGCCCATTCTCATCCTTTCTTCTCCCTATTCTAAGCTGGCTTCGAAACTTAACCGACATGTAGCGTTTCTCCACAAGTCTTTTGGACTCTTTTTTCCCATAAATGCCTGACCAACTGTTGGAGTCCCCACGCCATTCATCTACCTTTTAACTACACTGTATATATAATATGTCACCTCTCTTTCATTTGAAAAGAAACATACAAGATTTTATAGTGATGAAATGAAAGGTTACCCATTAAGAATAATCATTGTCTTTAATTTTCTTTTGGTTAAAAATAACTATTGTCATCGTGTTACCATCTCTACAGAGATAGAGAGTTCGAGGATTGGTGTTGTGCAGTGCTTCCGGGTGGGCACAATGCGATATCATTTAGTAAGGGCTTTATGTTCTATCATTTAACAGTTTTGCATATAATTTGAATTTCTTTTTATGTTTGTGGTTGATTTGTTTGTAGATTATTTACAGGAAAGAACAAATGGGTATTTCCTTATTGCAATAATTCAGCTCTCTCTCTCTCTCTCTCTCTCTCTCTCTCTCTCTCTCTCTCTCTCTCTCAATTTTGTAATAAGCATCATGCTAATTAAGGTACATTATTTTTATATAAAAAAAACTTTATGTAAGATATATATATTTACAGCAGCAAGAGAATTTAATTAAGAAAAACTTTATATAATAAGGTTTGGGTTTGGATTTTTACGTTCTAGGCAACATTGCTTAGAGATCTGAGTTGATTCACCATTTGTGATTCATTTTCACTTTATATTGCAAAAGAAATGCTATGGTTTCCAAATTATAAATCCCAATTACACTTGGATTTAAAGTTTGTCATAAAATATGAGTTTTCATTTGGTGTTTCAGTGTTTGGTAAATTGCTAATGCCTTGAAATTAACTACAAGAATTATTATTCTTTGTGTCAATACAGATTATTTATGCTTTTTTATTTTAATATGCATTCTCATTTTTGACTAATTCCCGTGCATTTGCACGGGTTGTCGACTAGTTAATCTATAGTCCTGGATCATAATCTATGTAGTTATGTAGTGGTCCTAGCTAGTAAAGGGATTGTCATATGGTCGGGTTATCTCACTATGATAGATAATCCGACCATATAACAGGCCATTATTAACTGAAACCACCATGTGAGAATAGTCCTAGACCACTAAATAATTACTCGGGAATTGAGAGAAACAAAAGACAGACCAATCTAGAGGTGATAGTAAAACCGCCACACCCAGAGGCAGCGCCAAAATTTTGGTCAGGGGGGCCTAAGCTATACGAGGGTTCGGGGGCAGCGTTCCCAAAGTGATTTTTTTTTTGTCTACTTATATATAATTGACGATTTTTTTAAGGTCTAGTTATACATAATTGGTATTTTTTTTGTGATCTATTTATAATATGAGTCTATTTGGTGATATGAAAATATTGTATGGTGTCTTTCAAAATTCTAGGGGGTCTATTTCTAAAATTCATAAAATTCTTACACTAAAAATGCAATTTTCAAAATTTTAAGGGCCTTTGCTTTTGAGTTGTATATACATGTATATCAATATGTATGTAGTTGATGACACTAAATTGGACCTTGGGCCCCTTTGGGGGCCTAAACATGAGCTGAGGGGAGGCCTACACATAAATTGAGGGGGGCCTAAACGTAAAATATTAAAAATTTTCAAACTCAAAATGTAATTTTCAAAATCTCAGGGGGCATGGGCCCACCCTGGTCCCTACTTCCCTCTGCCACTGCCCACACGGAACCGGTCGACCGGATGTCACGGTTTTGGCCGGTTTTCTCATAACAAAATCGGTGGGCGGTTTTCAATTTAAGAAATTTACTGTAGGCTAACCGACAGGGCCGGTCCCGAGCATTTGGAGGCCCGAAACAAACTATTAAAAGTGAGGCCCTTATACTGGGTTCGTTGCCCCCGAGGCAAAATTTTTGAGGTCTATTTATACATAATTCGTAATTTTTTTAGGATTTACTTATACATAATTGACAATTTTTTCGGGATCTACTTATAATATGAGTCTATTTGTAAAACTTAAACATTGTATGGTATCTTTCAAAATTCTAGAGGGGCCTGTTTTTAAAACTCAAAAAATTCTTACACTAAGAGTGTAATTTTCAAGAAGGCCTTGATTTTGAGTTATATATATATGTATATCAATATATATGTAGTTGATGACACTAAATTGGGTTTTTTGGGGAGGCCTAAAAGTAAAATATTAAAAATTTCAAGATAAAAAAGTACTTATGAAAATTTCATGGAGGCCCTCAAAATTTTGTGAACTTTAGTGGCCTGGGGTTGCCCCTTTTGCCCCCCTTTGGGCCAGCCATGCTGACCGAACCGACCGACGATCAACTTATAATATATATATATATACAGTTCGAATTTTAAACGGAGTTTAAAAAACGGAACTAAAAGACGAATTGTGTAAAGAGTGAGAATTAAGGCTGAGAAATTTCAAAAAAATTCAAAAAATTCAAACTCTTTGAAATTTCTCAATCTTTAGAATTTTTTACTTTTTTGTGAGAATTTCTTAATCTTTACACAGTCCGTTACTTAGGTCTTTTTTTTAAGATCTGTTTAATATCCAGATTGGTACATTACCTATACAATAATGATACACCCACATCTCTAACAACACTTAAACCACATCTTTGCAATAAATATATGTACATAGTGCTGTGTAAGTGGTGTACAAAAAAATATAAAAAAATTAAATAACACATAATACATGTATTTAAATCATATGATATGATTTAAGGTGTGAGTGTATCGTTATTGTTACCTATACGTAATAGAATAAAAAAATATATTGTTATTATAACCATAGCCTTGCTAATATCTCGACACCTAACCGCAAAACACTCCTACTTAACTGCTATTAGTATCTAACAGTGACTTTTCAGCCTTTTACACATGCCATCGTAACAGAGACTTTTAGTGTTCTGAGGTAACAGATGCCAAAAAACCGTATCCTTCTAGTGGTGTCAAGCGGGCCGGGCCGGGCTTCACCTAAAATCGGGCCGGGCCGGGACATGCTTGGGAAGGGAGGGGGGATGTCCGCCCCGGACCGGTGGCCCGGGCTCACTAGGGCCGGGCTTAGGGCCGGGCCGGGCCGGGCTAGTGGACGGGCTCATGGACGGGCTCGTGGACGGGCCCATAAATGGGCCGGGCCGGAGTTTTGGGGGGGGGGGGGGGGGGGAAATTTTAACTTTTAAAGTTTATGTTTGGGAATTGGGGGGAGTTTTGACTTTTACTCTTTTTTTTTTTATATGTTTAGTTTATGCACTAATGATTAGTGATTACTAAAAAAAATTTGTTTAACAAAAAAAAAAAAAGTAAATAATATTTATTATTCAATAAAAATTAATGAGATTACTATTATTTGATATTTAAAAATTATAGTCTAATAAAATATAAAGATTACTTATCATAAATTGTACAATAAAAAGTAAAGATTTATTCATTAATGATTACATTGATTAGTGATTACTAAAAAAAGTTCATTCAAAAAAAAAAGTAAAGAATATTTATTATTCAATAAAAATTAAAGAGATTACTAGTATTTGATATTTAAAAATTGTATTCTAATAAAAAATAAAGATTATTATCATTAATTTCAATAATTTGTATAATAAAAAGTAAATATTTATTCATTAATGATTAGTGATTACTAAAAGTTTAAAAAAAGTTCATTAAAAAAAAATAGTAAAGAATTTTTATTATTCAATAAAAATTAAAGAGATTACTAGTATTTGATATTTAAAATTATAGTCTAATAAAAAATAAAGATTACTTATCATTAATTTGTATAATAAAAAGTAAAGATTACATTTTACAGAATTGGATTTTTTTTTTTAAAAAGCCGTTCACAGTTTATACTCATGCGGGCCAGGAGTATTACAATTGATTTGTTTGGAACTAAATGATCTTCAACTCTCATATTCATTCTTCAATTCTTGATTCTTCAATTTTCTTCCGTAACTTCCAAATTTGCGAAGTCTTCAAGAATAGGATCTTGGCGGTTTTGAGTTCGATATTGTGCACGGTCCCAATCCTTCAAGCACATCAAGCAGTCAAGCATATCAGGAGATAATCTGCTCCTCCTTTCCTCTAGCACCCTTCCACCTACACTAAAAGCAGACTCCGATGCAACTGTGGAAGCCGGAGGAGTTAGTAGATCACGAGCCATGATGGAAAGAACAGGGAAAGTTCTTACATGTTCTTTCCACCATGTCAAAAGATTTAAATCGACCATTTCCTCGTTGGTTAATCGACTTTCCCACTCTGTTTCTCGATACTTATTTAATTCACCAAGAATGTTAGAGCTACTTACAAATGATTGACTAACACCCTTTTGTTTCTTTCGACTGAGAAACTGGCTCGCCCAAGAACCACCTGACGCTCCCGAACTTAACTCAATATTAGAAGTAGAAGAAGAAGTAGCACTTTCTTTATTTGTATATTTTTCATAGTAAATACGAAATAAAGATTCCAAAGTATTTTCCATTTCAGAAGTAGTTATTTCTAGACCAGGCTCACCATCTGGTCCTTGCATCAATTCAGATATTTGTTTAACCATTTCACAAACACCATCAAAATTGATTCTAGGATCCAAGATTGCAGATAAGTAAAATACAGGTGGAATGTAAGACCAATATTTTTTAAACTTTTTTTCCATTTTCTCGCAAATATCAATAAAAATGTCATTTTTTTGTTTATAACTATGAAATGTATGAGCCATATTATATAATTCCATAAGAACTAAACAAGAAGTAGAATAGTAAACACCGAAAAGTTTATTTGTAGCATTGTAAAATACTTCTAAAAATCCATGAAAGTCAAATGCCATATCCCAATCGTTTGAAGTCAAGTTTAGTGATGGATAATTAAAATTAACAAATTGAGTAATAATATTACTATACTTTTTACAAGAATCTATCATAAGATAAGTAGAATTCCAACGAGTTTTAATATCAGTTTGCAATTTCTTTGGATTAAGACGATTTTGTTTACAAACACCATAAAATGCTTGTAGACGCTTAGGCGTTGAACAACAAAAGACCACTGCCTCTCTAATTTTAAGTATGTGATCATCAATTTTTGTTAATCCATCTTGGATAATCAAATTAATGATATGACATACACAACGACCATGAAATAATTTTCCATTCAACATTGGGCGCATAAGATCTTTAAACATATTAATAGCATTTGTATTAGCAGTAGCATTGTCAAAAGTAATGCTTATAATTTTTTTCATAATATCATACTCATTAAAAACATTGATTATATAGTTATATATATTTTCACTAGTATGAGGATAGTCTAATGCACGAAAAGCAATGATATTTTTATTCATATTCCAATTTTCATCTACAAAATGCGCCGTTATACATATATATCCCGTTTTATTACAACCAGTCCACAAATCGGAAGTGCATGCAATTGTACAATTAAAAGTAGAAAAATTCTCAATTAATTTTTTTTTGGTTTGTTGAAAAACAGATTGTATATCACTTCTAAGAGTATTTCTAGTAATAGGTTGGTAGGCTGGTTGTAAAAAAGTTTGAATAAAACGTGTAAAACACTCTTCTTCAACTAAAGTAAAAGGCATATCGGATGCACAAACAAATTTTGCCAAGCCTTCCCTCATTTTTTTTTTATTATAAAGAAAAGTTCCAACACTTGTGCCAGTAGAAGCAGAAATTTGGGATTGTACTAGGCCATCCGCTTGAGCGGTACCTGCTTCCCATGCACCTTTATGTTTGCTCATGATGTGCCTTTTAAGTGTATTATTTCCTCCACCTTTGTAAGAAAATTTGAGTCCGCATATTTTGCAAATAGCTCCATTTTTTTCGTCATTTAATTTAAAAAATAACCAAACAGGTGATTTTAATTTTCTTTCAGTGGTGGGACTTGGATCATTAGGATTTGAAGGAGATGGTTCAGATGGATTAGACCCCATAATTTCAACGTCGTCATCATCCTCCAATTCCAAATCATTAATTTCATTTCTTTCCCCATAATCTAAATTTTCAAAGTCATAAGTTGGGCCTTCCCTAGTTTTTGAAGATCTTGAGTGAGATGCCATTTTTTTTTTAAATAAAAAAAAAGAGGGGAAAGAAATATAAAAGATTAAAAATACTAACAATTAAATAAGCAAATAATAAAGTAAGAAGTGAAACAATAAATAAATTTACCTCAACTTATAGTAGTAAAAGAAGAAGTGAACAACTATAAATTATAATAAGACTTGAGACTTGAGAGCTTGTAAGTTCAAGTTGTAGAAGACTAGAAGTGCCTTTACAAATTAGAGCTTTGATAATTGAATCACCAACTTGTAGAGTAGAAGTGCTTGTAGACTTGTAGTTTATGGAGTAGTATAGAGAAAGTAGAGAATAGAGAGAGATAATTGATTTTTGTATGAGAAAATATGTTGTGGGAGGTTTAGTATTTATAGAAAATGGGCTAAGGGGTATTTTGGGAAGTCAAAAAGCACATTTACATTTTTACCCCCAAAACTAGCCGTTTTATAGCCGTTAGAGGGGTAAAAAATGGAAAAAAAATTGAAAAGGGGCCAAACTAGCCGTTATGGCCACGGGCGGGCCTACCGGGCCGGGCCGGGCCACAACGGCTAGCTTATCCGGGCTAGCGGGCTAGCGGGCCGGGCCGGGTTTCGGGCAAAGGAGCGGGCCGGGCCGGGCCGGGCCGTGGACGGAACCAAGGGTGTCCACCCCGGACCGGACAAAAGTGCTCGGGCCTAGCGGGCCGGGCTTTTAGCCCGGAAAAATCGGGCCGGGCTCGGGCCGGGCCGGGCCAACCCGACCCGATTGACACCTCTATATCCTTATGTTATTTTTTTTTTTTTTTTTTTTAATTTTATGTAAGCCAAGAGACCCTATCTAACCCTTAATTTCTCTGTATCTCACCATCTCTCACAAAAAAGCCCCAACTTCATGAATGCTACGAAGACATTGATTTCACACAGAATTTGACATTAGGGACTTAGCAAAGATTTTTGAAGAGTATTACTAGATTTATATAGTGAATCACACATTTTTTTTTACACAGCTTTAAATGTTTATACTTTGTGCTGTTTAAATTTTTTATATTTTTTTGTACCTTACTTATATAGCACTGATTGTTAGGCATTGACTGGTAGTTGAGTAGTATGGGAACACTTCTTTATTGCCAATCGTTTTTGGACCCTTCTCACCTCTCTATGGTATAAATTTACACCCAGTCACATATTGAGAGAGATCTAAGATTTCCTTTTAATCTAAACTTCATTGTTTACATATATATATATATATTATAGGGGAAAATACTTTTTATTTTCTGTGGTTCCACCCATTTTCTCATAACCCCTGTAGTTCATTTTGTAACACTTAACCCCCCTGTACTACGGACTAAAGTGAGACTTTAACTTTTCTAACGGAAAAAAAGGAAATGACGTTAATACCCCCAAGCCTTTATACATACTCTTTAGGGAAAAATACCTATTGTCCCCCTATGGTTACACCCATGTTCTCATAACCCCTGTGGTTCATTTTTGTAACACTTAACCCCCCTGTACTAATGACTGAAGTGGGACTGCCGTTAGAAAAGTTAACAGTCTCACTTTAGTCCGTAGTACAGGGGGTTAAGTGTTACAAAATGAACCACAGGTGGTTATGAGAAAATGGGTGTAACCACAGGGGAGTAAAAGGTATTTTCCCCTATATTATATCAAAGATTTTCTAAAGAGGGTCACCTCTCTTTATTAAAGAGAGGGCCTCTGTTTTAGCCGTCAGATTGTGTTTAAAAACTGTAAAATGGCAAAACTACCCTTAATAAAAACACAATTCAACGGCCAAAACAGAAACTCTCTCTTTAATAATAAGAGCGCGCCCTCTTTAGAGCCTGACTGTATATTATATATATCATTGTTTATACATATTTTTAACGATTTTTGTGGGGGTTTTCTCTATCATAAAATATGCCTCCACAATCATCAGGTATTGTTCCTGTTCTTCCAATGATTTATTTCTACTTCCTTTTTTACGTCCTTCTTAATTTGTCTCATCTTTGAATTCGTAAGTCTTTTTTAGTTTCTTCTCCACATATTTGAGTTCACATACTGATTTGGTTTTGATTATTTAGTTATTATCATTTTATTTATTTTGTCATCTAATTTTTTTGAAAATAGTATTGATTCTTTCAATTTCTTCCCTTCTTGTGAACTTGCAGGTTTAAGAAAAAGTGAAAGTTTGATGGCATGAGTGGAGTCGGAAAAAAGTAAGCAACTTTGTTCCCCTTTTATGTTGATTCGATCAGTGGAGGTTGCAGGTAGTGTTGTTTGGTTCTTTTTATTTTATTTTTATTTTTGGTGAAACTGCATTTTACCCTATATACATTGACCCTTGTTCAAGTCCCCCATTTATACTTTTAAAAAGTATCAAAGAACCCCTTATACTTTAAACTAAAAACTAAAATGAAAATAATGGAATCTGTTAAAGTGACAATAAAATAACAAAAATACTCTCATATTGTATTTTTGGTCTTTGACCCTGATTATAGATCACTTTTTTCCTTCCAAACTCTTCTAGTCATCATCATCCATAAAATTTCTATTTATGCTGTCCCTGTGAGTAATGGGAGAACCGTAACATTAATAACTTGGTGAGTGAACTCGTCATACAGTTAAAAGGCTAGCTATCATACTAAATGAAGCATTGTGTTCAATATTAAATTGGCAAAGAAAGTCTTTGCCATATCATTAAAACGATGGCATTAAATTAATTCATAATCAAGTAATTTACTCTACTAACTTGGCAAAAGTACTTTAATTTCCTTATTTTAATAAGATGACATAGTCTGTTTTGTTCAAAAACTGTGCGTATGTTTAGATGTGTGGGTCAGCATTGGTTGAAAGATTGAGTGAAGACGAAGTGAAACAATGTGTGGATCCAAAGCTCAAGGATTATCCTCTAAAAGGAGTTGCTCAGGTCTCTCTCTCTCTCTCTCTCTCTCACACACACACACACACACATGCACTCAATCACATACGCAGAGTAGCGGCTAACGATGTTTATTATCTTCCCGTGACACAGTTTGCTGTGATAGCAATATTATGTTAGGATATCGAGCCCGAGTCTCAGCCAAAAATGATTATGGTTGTCAAGGCTCTCCAGGCATTACTAAAGCCTTCGGCTCCCGATGTCTAAGCCAAATTTAGTTCAGTTGCCTCCTGTTGAAATTTATGCATCTTTCGTGCAGTTTGGGTTCATTTGTATGTGGATGTCCCTAGTCACTTTATATACATATTGGGGTTAAATGCATTTTACACCCTCAAACTATACCCTGTTTGGCACTTTGGTCCTTGAATAAATTTTTTCTCGCATTTTGGTTCTTCAACTAATATTTTGTGGCAGTTTGTCCCCTCCGTCGCTTTTAGCGTCACTTTTGGCGTCACTAAAAGTGACTTTTTTGTTTACTAAAAGTGAGGAAGGGGAGAAACTGTCACAAAATGTTGGTTGGGGGATAAAATGCAAAAAAAAAAATTGTTTTAAGGACTAAAGTGTCAAACAAAGTATAGTTTGAAGGTACAAAATGCATTTTACCCTACATATATTGTTCTCATTATATTTTTTTGCCGTTTGAGATTGGAAATTTAAATTTGAATTGGCCCACCGGTTTGATTGTCTCTTGTTAATTCTGTTGCTGATATTGCAGTGTGATGCTAAATTTTTGAATCATAAATGACAAAGGGATTGGGTTTGGTGGTGGATGTATGTTGATAGGGTATTGACCTTGTTTTTCTTGTTTGGATCATAATATTTGAAAAATGGATGTGAAATTCTTATAATGATAGAAGTAATTCTTGGAATACAACTTTCATACAATTTTCACACAATCTTTTTAAAAGATACGTCTATCTCTGTCTTGTGATGTCACTGGATCTCACAGTGACACAGGAGAGACATAGACACATTTTTTAGGAGGTTGTGTGAGTTATATGAAAGTTGTGTCCCAAAAATTACCCTTATGATAAAGCAATTTGTTCAAGCAAAAGTTGTCATCAGTATTGGCTAGGGGTGTACATCAGTTTCGGTTGGGGTGGAACCGTGGAAGTACTTTGACAACTGAAAACAAAGGAGGCCTTCAAAAAGCGTTCTTGGAATTTCACAGCTAAAAAGCATAAAACAGCACCAAAAATTCCCACTCATTGCAACTAATGTCTTGACCAAACCATTTTATTTCAATGAAATGAGTAAAAACAGGATATCAAGAGTCCGCTATATGAACACAATTAGATTTACCCGGAAACACCATATTTGTTCTATACAAAAAACTTGAACGGAACCAAAACAACTCGGATATTAGAACATGCAAATCTATTAATCCAAAACAAAACAGCAGCCTTTCTTAGAAAAAGGAGTAGAGATCATAAAAACAACTGTGTTCTCTATTTTACTAAAGAGTAGAGAAACTCGGGGAAAAGAGAAAATGCGAAGAGAAAAAAAATGAAGAGAGGCAAGAAACATGGATTGAAATCAAACGGTTTCCACGTAGGAAAATCAGACAGTGATTTGAACTAAAATGAAATAAAATCAAACACGTTGGGAGAAAGAAAATGAAATCCAAACAATCCTCTTCCTTGTTTTCAATAGAAGAAAACCATTAAAAAAATGCACTTTTTTCACACCCTGGGAAATAAGTAGCTTAGGCTGAAAACATGCTATTGTTACCCAAAAACAACATTTGATCCCCAAAATAAAGAGCAAAAGAGATAGGAGTACCAAAATAATCCAAAAAAGAAGTATGTTACATGTAGGCACACCCTCCAAAGTTCCTTGAATCAAAGAATTAAACATGGCAGCAACATCTCCATCCTAATATAAAATGAAAAAGAAACAAAGAAAAAAGAATTGATCTATACATGTCATCACAAAATTGATCTAATCAAAGTACAGGTGTTTTTCATTTGTGGACATCAACATAAAGAAAAAGGTGACCCGATAGAGTCCTACCTTACATCTAGCTATGTGACTAAACTTGTTCGAACCCACTAACTTAAAAAACTTAGAAACAATGGGTACAAATCATGGAATAAGAGTATATCATTAAAGCACCAAGAAAAATGAGAACTCAAAACTGTTTAGCAAGAATCTCACATCAAAACTTGATTCAAGTAGATTTCCAGACCTTGGTAAATAGCATTTTTCAGGAGATATAGAAGTTTCCCAGTTTCAAATTTGAAGCTCTTTCAATCTGTAAATCAAGAATTATTCAGTTAATCAAAACTCAAAAGTCAAATATAATTTTCATAAATATAGTTTATAAGTACAAATTCTAATTCCAAATTAGTTTAACTCACTCAAACAGTTAGCTTGCCAATGTGTGAAATTAGTAACTTACCTGGAATTTTTTTATTCTAGGTGAAGAAGCATGTGGAGCCACATTAGCGTCACTTGACGGCGACGATGTGCAACTCACTGAGAAACCTTGAAAGAAAACAAGCACTGAGAAATAGAGAATTTAACTCTACTATGAAACTCGGAACAACAAATTCAGCTACAAAGATTTGTGGTCTACTGAAATAAAGGAAACAAAATAAAAAGCTGCCCATAGTCAGCCGTAATTTAAGCAACGAATGGAAGACTGAGTTTACACAGCTTTTGGTTTACAAACTACCCAATGAGAAAATCATTTCAAAAAGAGTAATGCTATAACTATCAAATTTAAATCCCGAATTTGGTTTCCCACCATAATCAAAGGTGGTATAATTTGAGAGAGTGAGCTGCCACATGGGGTATTTCAGTATTTGGTGATGGGACAGTAACATCACATGATTTGTGGCTTACCCGGGGGGAGGGGCGATTTTTTGTAATTTATAAGGGAACAATTGAGCTCTTATTAATACTTAAGTCCAAAAATGGGGTGAGTAAAAATATATTAAAATAAAAAATAAAAAAAATTTGATTGGAGAGATAAACATTGATGAAAATTTAACTACATGAAATCTTGAAAATCCATTTTCTCAATTTTTCTTTCTTTCTTTTTGTATTGGAACAATTCCTCATAACTAATATAACCTAAAGTTCAATTTCAAAGCGCTCTTATGATAGATTTTTAACAAAACATGAAAGAAAAAGAAAACAATTATTTAAGCTTCACGAAGCGCTTGTAGTGCAGATGGCATTGGGCACCACTTTTGTGACGACCAAGAGCCAATACTCCTGAGGCAGGATGGCCAAGATGGATGAGGTGAGGCCGGGTGTGGGGACTTGTCCCACATCGCCTGGGGTGAAGTTCCTGGACTAGTTTATAAGGATTAATCGCCCCTCTATATGCAACAAAGCCTTTTAAAACCGTGAGGGAGCTAAACATGAAAGAACTTCACAGTTAAGCGTGTTGCTGCCAGAGCAGTACCAGGGATGGGTGACCCCCTGGGAAGTTCTTTGTGTTTAGACCCAAAGCGGACAATATTGTTGCTAGATGGGGAGGTGGGTCATTACAAATGGTATCAGAGCGGAAACCCAGCCGGAAGTGTGGGGCTGGTCCCACACGAGGACGTGTGGCCCTTAAGGAGGGTGGATTGTGACGACCAAGAGCCAATACTCCTGAGGCAGGATGGCCAAGATGGATGAGGTGAGGCCGGGTGTGGGGACTTGTCCCACATCGCCTGGGGTGAAGTTCCTGGACTAGTTTATAAGGATTAATCGCCCCTCTATATGCAACAAAGCCTTTTAAGACCGTGAGGGAGCTAAACATGAAAGAACTTCACAGTTAAGCGTGTTGCTGCCAGAGCAGTACCAGGGATGGGTGACCCCCTGGGAAGTTCTTTGTGTTTAGACCCAAAGCGGACAATATTGTTGCTAGATGGGGAGGTGGGTCGTTACAACTTTCCAGTGAAGAAGCTTCAATTAAGGGAATAATAAATAAAATTTAAAAACTAGATTCAGTTGCAATTTGCATGCATGTGAAGGTTAGAGAGAAATTTATGCACATAGATTGCCACTAGATTAGCATTCCTGTGGTTTCATCAATTGCATATGCTATTTTTGGATACGGTATTACTACTTGATTTTGAGCAAGTTTAATTCAATGGTTTCTTGATTAAAAAAGTGAATTAAATAAAATAAAAAAATTCTTTGATTTTCAAATTTTAGATAGATATCCCAAATTTTATAAGAGTGCATTACCAAATACTGTGTTTCGTGATTAACGACCATTGGATACAACTGTTCAAGCATTTAAAAACTAAATATGAGAACCCAGCCCACTCGCAAAATGCAGCATAATCATTTCTTGAATCCACAAAACCAAGGCAAAAGAACTAATAATATGGGTGTACTTATTAAACTAAAATGACATGGGAGCCTAAGGAAATGAAAAAATTTATGTGTGCCTTAACTGTCACCTTTTTTTGGATAGAGAAAATATGCTCGAGTTGGAGTTGGTCCTTTTCATAAACTTTGTTTTGCTGAGAAAAAAATCAAACTATGGAGGTTAGTTCGGTTACATTTACATACTTCATATTTTGTCGATGGTAACAGCGGCGGATGTAGAAATCTAAATTAGGGGGGCTTGGTAGATCAAGTAAAACCAAAAAAATGAACCTGAAGGTAGTCAAGAAATATTGTACATATATATTTTTCATTTAGATTATAAAAATTAATACAAAAACTCAAGAAATATACTCCATTATATGAACCATACATCAAAGATACAACACTTTCGAACTTTTTGTTATCTATTATAAAATTGTAACTAACAAATGAGGTCTAAAAGTTAATTTTAAGTGGCTCTTTAGAAAAGTTAATACTAATTGACACTAAAAGTACAATAAAATTTCACATCTATTTTACATATATCCATTACTATGCATAAAAGCGGAAGTGTGAACACAGAATAGGGGAGAGTGCCAACGGATGACACGTGGCCTTTTATTAAGGCTTAATAACAAAACATACCTCTGATGTTTGATCCATATGTCAGTTTAGTCTCGATAGTTTTGATTGCATCAAATTCATCCCTACAACTTTAAATAAAAGCAATATGATCCAAAATGTCTCATTCTGTCAGAAAATTTGACAGAGTTCATCTACTCCTCAATTACAAAATATATCTCTAAAGTTTGGTAACTAGCTCGATCATTTTCGTCCCTGTAGCTTCAATTGAGTTAATCTAGTTCCTAAAGCTTTAAATTAAAGCAATATGGTCCTAATGTCGCTACTTTGTCACAAAAAAATAATAATAATAATAAAATGCGACAAAATTCCCCCACTGTTTTATACAAGTTACACCCCTAAAGTTTGGTACATGTCTCATTTTAGTACATATTGTTTCAATTGCATCAATTTTGGTCTCTTATACAAAAACAATATAGTCCAAATGTCCTGTTTTGTCAAAATATTTGTCGAAATTCACCCACTGCTTTGGGATTGTATTAAGGCATAATTATAAAATAGACCCCTAAAGTTTGGCCTCTGTCTCATTGTAGTCCCTGTAGTTTCAATAAGCCAATTTGGTCCCTAAAGTTTTAAATAAAGCAATATGGTCCAAATGTCTCATTTTGTCAAAAACCTTGGCAAAATTTTCTCACTGCTACGCACAATTACGCTAATAAGCGAATGGGGAGAATGATGGAGTTCCAGTTTTACCAATGTTGAGATCTCTTACAATATACCTCTCGTGCATCGCACGGGCTAAAGCATCTAGTATATATAAGACTGAAGCGAATCAAGTCTTTACAAGCTGCCACATCACCATCCTCCTCTTTACAAAAAATCCTAAGTGGCAATTTCTCCCCATTTTGCTCATTTTTTTCCTTCTTTTTAAATTTTATAAATAGATTTGTTCTTTTTCCTTCTTTTTTTTGTTACATATGTATAGATTGATAGATACACATTGTTATACGCGCAGATTCATTTAATAGTAGTATCCTAATAGACTAGCATTAAATTCTGTTATTTAAGATCTCTTCCCAGCTCACAAGTTCCCACAAAGAATTTATACACATTTATACATTGAGTATGAGTATGTATACGCAACTACTCTCTATTATATATATATATATATATATTCTATCTATCTATTATATATATAACTCTCAAAGCCAAAACTTTCTCCATAGCCATCCACATCTGCAACTCCACTTCTATTATATATCCTATGTGGCATCTCTCTCTCTCTCTCTCTCTCTCTCTCTCTCTCTCTCTCTCTCATTGAAGCTATGCCACATCGCAATGTGAATGATTTTCCTAAATTTTCATCTTTTGTCTCCTCATTGAAGCTATGCCACGTCGCAATGTGAATGATTTTCCAAAATTTTCATCTTTTGTCTCCTCTTGCCATGTGGCACTCTCTTGCATTTTCTCTCTCCAGATTTATTGAGTATCACTTCCATTTATTTTTTTCATTTATTTTTCCTTTTTTGTTTTATGATTATGATAGATACATGAGTGACCTCTCAAATTCTCTCTCTATCCTTCCATCTTTTATGAACCTAATGCATTAAAAGCAACTCTTCCCCTCTTTCTCATACTACACATAAATATATGTACAGAGTATATACCTTGCCTTTCAACATTCATTCCCTTTACAAGATTACTGAACCATCTTATCCCCATATTCAAATGTATCTTAATGCTCAGGCGAAATCACTCACTATAGCTTTCTTTGCCTATAATCATGGCCTTATACAAGAAGCCATGATGCACTAAGGATGATCTGGGTGATGCACCAAGGAATTTTTTTTTTATTTATTATTATTATTATTATTTTTTTTGCTTTGAGTTCTTACTGGCCTATATGGGCTTCATGATTATCTCTATGGATGCAATGATGTGTTGGATTTGAGGGATTCAGTATTACTAACAACTGCCAAAATTGCGTTGTTATTTAATTATTAATAATTTTTGTTAATTTACTTTTCTCTTTAAATCTAGAATGCCATTGTACTTTCACAGAAATTAGTTTGTTAATATTTTCCAGAATTTGCATATCTGGGATGGACATGTTTTATTAGGACTTATTTTGTAGATCTTGATTCTTATTGTTCCCAAATTAGTGTAAAGGGTACTCGGTTGAATGGATATTGATCTGGTGTATTATTTTCTATATTGCAGCATTGTATTCAAAGAGTTGTATCTCCCCAAATCTGCATAGAATTTTTTGAAATAATTCTCTTTATTTCTCTCTACATATAGGGTATGCATACACATTACCCAGCCTATCAAGTGCTTGTAAATTATGTGTTTATCTGAAGGAGTGAACTCAAGCATTTAATTTTTATTTCAAATATTCCTTATCGACCACAATTGATGGCTTCATATGCCGTACACATTTACTATCCCGTGCATAGCATGAGACCAAGAAATTGAATGTAGCATACTTGGTTTTGTTGTAGAATTTTTTAAAACTCAAATGCTAATAAAATAGGGAGTTATAAAAAAAATAAAATAAAATAAAATAAAATAAAATAAAATATTAAGGGGGGAGGGGGGGCTAAGAGTAAAAACTATATTTCTTTAAGGGTATGTATGAAAAATTTTCAAAATCAAAGGGGGGCTTGATCCCCTTTGTCTCTTGCTAGGTCCGCCCCTAGATGGTTATTGTTGGTAAGTCCAAACAAGGTTGCAGTTGGCCAAATTTTAATCCACTAGAATTGATAATGAATTTTTTTTTTTTTTTTGTCGTCCAAGAAAATTGATATGCTTTACTATTTTTAAATTGATTTTAAAGTTGGGATAAATAGTACTAAATCCTATTAGCAGTACCTTATTTTATATTGACCCAACCCAAAAATCAATTCATTGATAAGTCCACAAAAAAATTGAAGGCCATAATACCCCTCCTTACATCTCATGCCTTATTCATTACTTCCAAACTCAGTGCCTGAAAACACCTCCACGAACATCGTGCAAGAATGCCCACAATCGCTCCTAAGATGACGGAATTTCAAATTCAAACACAACATACGTTTGATTTTCACAAAATACATTTTGATTTCACAACATTTTCAGTCCATTACCTCGTTTTCAATTTTTGGGTTGAAGAAATTTCTCTCTCATCCCATCAAAGTTGCTGGTGCGATTTCGACGCAATCAAACAATGGGAAGAAAATGTATACAATTATTCTATGCTTTTGGACGAAACACATGAAATTTCTCACTACATTGATTCCTATTTGGTTTGTTCGATCGTTTTTGTGATCGAACACAAATTTCTGATTAAAAAAACTCGGGATTTGAGAAAGAAAAGAGAGAGAGAGAGAGAGAGAGAGAGAGAGAGAGAGAGAGAGAAAGAGAGAGTCGAGAGTCGAGAGATCTCACTTTGTTGCCAATTTGAAGTTTTGATTCCCCTCTTTACCTCTCAGCTTCTGAATTCAACCAGGAAATGTTCGATCGAAACCTATGAGGTAGACTCTCTTATTAATTTTCTTATACAGGTAATTCCAAACTCAATACAAACAGATCTCCCCTCCCTCTCTCTCTTTCTCTATGTGTACATATGTATGCATGTATTTATATATGTATATATATGTCTCACTTTCACGCAATTTTTTGATTTTATTCGTATATATGATCATGCAATTGAATTGTATTGATTGTGTTTCCTTTTGAAAGCAATTGTATTTCTATCTCTAAAATCAAAATCGTCAATGTGTTCTAAAGAACAAATGGATAAATAATTTAACTTTCTTGATATCACAATTGTTTCAACTTTCACAAGTTGTGGGTTTATTCCAACCAATAAAAACATGATTATTTTTAGAAAGAATTCAGGTTTCCTCCTAATTATGATTCCTCATGTACTATTTGGGAAAATGTACATTGGCTTAGTAGCTTAATTGATTAATATTGGTGCATAAATCTGCTATATTTTTACACTTAAATGTTTGGTTGGTATGACCCAGAAAAACATCTCAGTATTCTGACAAACGATTATGTGTGAGAAATTTCTCACTATTTCTTAGTTAATTTACTCTTCAAACACCATTAAAATAAGTGACAAATTTCTGAGACATGTGAGAAGTTTCTCACTATTCTTACAATATCTGAGTTAATTTATCATCCAAACCCATTAACATGAGTGAGGAATTTCTCACTCATATGGAACAACTTCAAAATGAGTGAATAATTTCTCACTCACATAGGATAAGATTTTCATTATAGGGTGTCTGTGCCGCACTAAATACTTTGGCTATCAATGCAGCTCGTGTATCAAAGTCTATCACTCTGAGAAAATAGCGCCGCCGAAAACCGACTCGGGTGCACACTTGTCACAATCTATAGGCTTCTGGACGAAATCAAGCTATGAGATGAGCACATAAAGATGTTACCGAGAATCAAAGCATTCCTTAAAAAAATGTTAAATTCGTGAAGAAGTTTGACTAGATGTTCATACGAGTAATCTGCCAACACAATAGAAGTGACAAAACTTTCACAATTGGTCTTGAATGGAGAGGTTGCAGCCTTCAGATATTAATGCAAACACATGATTACGTCTTTTGTAATATAATGTAAAATTGTGCAAATGTAGTGAGCGGGATTATGCAATGTAGTGAGGATTTCACACTAATAATATAGTGTGAAATTGTACACTGTAATGTAGTGTAAAATTGAATGATGATTAAGTGATGCTTAATGAATAGATTTATGCTTCTTTCTATATCTTATTTTGGGATATTGGATTTGTGTAACCAATCATATTGAAATTTGTGTATCTAAATTGGTTCTGGCTAAAGTTTGGCTTGAGTTAATTGGTTGATATTATGTGTTTTAATAGCTTTGGTTTCTATCCTAAAGGAGAAAAGGGGAAGAAATTAAACTAACGTGAAGAGGTCAATGTACGTATGGAGTTTCAATTTAACTGACTGAAATTAATTTAATGAAAGAGAAGTAATAATAGCATTTTTTGTCTGACATCCTTACTTTTTAAAGGGCAATGCTATTGTAAGAAGCTTCTCATATGAGAATGCGAGTTTTAACCGTTGGATGAGCATCTAGCCTTAAGATTCCCAGGAATCTGGAGAGAATCTTAAGGCCAGATGCTCATCCAACGGTTAAAACCCGCCATCTCATGTGAGAAGCTTCTCACAATAACATCTTTTTAAAACAATGAACTTTGAAAATTCAGAATAAGCCATTTTTTGTAATAAATAAACAAATAAATAATAGGTTATCTAATTAAGTAAAAGCTTTTGTTCTATCAAATGACTTCTTTTCTATATATATATATATCTATATAATAAATTAGAGCGGTGTGGATCCCTTCAAATTAATAACTTTCAATCTAAATCATTGAGACAAATTTAGATATTCTTAACCCTTGGATCGTTGGTCCACCAAAAATGGTAATGCACCTCATTCACGGTAACAAATCACTAGAGATCAGATCACACACATTAAAATCTCTCTCTCTCTCTCTCTCTCTCTCTCTCTCTCTCTCTCTCGCAAATCCTCTCTCTTCTTCCTCTCTCTCAGGTCACCACCACTGACTGGCACCGCTGGCGCCAGCACTTTACGGTCTTTACCGCCTTCCTCCGCCGTCGCCGTCTTTTCCATGAGAATCAACTTGCCAACCTATGGATTAATTGTCTTGGATTTTCTGTATGTTTGTCTTTTTGTCCTATTTGGTTTTTGTTCATAGCAGAATTAGTAGGTTTTTTGCATTGATCTGGACAGTTCCTGTCTGATTTGTGTCTATGTATGCTTATTTCATAGGTTTTGTGGGTATATTTCAAAGAGCTTGAAGCCCACTGCCATAAATATACTCTACTATATAGGCTAGAAAATTTGATTTTAGTTTTTTTTTTTTTTCTTTTCAAACCAGAATAGAAGGTTATTCACAACTCTTTGGAGATGATTGCCTTATGGTCATACTTTACTAATCTTCTTCTCCTATTTTTTATTTTTTATTTTGATTGAATCATTTTTATTTTATTTTTTGTTAGTCCTTTGTGGTTATTAACATAGGTTTTTTTTTGGGTAATTTACAGGTTCTGGATTTGTGTCCCAAAACCTTATCTTCATGGATTTTTTAGTGCTTCGATTAAACTACCAGCAGATTATACAACTGGTGTTGTTGCTCCGTTTTATGTGACTGAGTATAATCCATTCAATATCTGATCATATCAATCATACCTAGATGTGTTGGAGAATAATACAATATAGCCTTCAAAGAATCCACAAATGAATAGAATAACCGTCAATTCCACCAAAATCGAATCAAACCGATAATAAGGTGACTGGGATGAGGCGCGAAACGCTCTCTTGAGACGATACGCGCCCTCTACGGGTGATACCCGGTGCAGTAGAAAATAGCACGCCGCTCCGGGATACAACAGCCCGGCCACCCTTGCCGTGAGCCTATCAAGTCTGCACAACTTGACAAGGCAAGAAACTTGCCCACTAGTGCCTTCTTTACCCAATATACTTCATAGAATATAGAGCTAAATGTATATTCTAATACAATATTACTTGCTGGAGAATATATGTTAAAGTGAAAGAGAAAACTAAGATAGTATATATTCCAATACATACGCACATGTAGTGCTATACATGAGTTCTTACTGATCAACAAACTTTATGGCAGTGGATTAAAATTGCTATCAATACACAGTAGTAACGGAAACCACATTAAACATTGTCATTGGTTTAACTTCAATACTCAACACATCAAAAACCCATTATATATTTATAACTAGACAATGCCTTAGTTAATCATTAACTACAAAATAAACACTGCTAAATATACTATGCATTTTTATTAAAATATCCAACAAGATGGGTCTACGATTGTGTTTGGGGTTTATTGTATTTGGGATTCCTATTCAACTTTTATTATATTTGGGATTTCATATTGAGTTTTGATATGTACGAACAAAAAAACATTAGGCTTTGTTCAGTTCTTGGATTTAGTGAAAGAGAAGAAAAGAAAACTTAAAGGAAAATATTTCTCCCTTAATAGAAAAGAAAAGAAAGTAAATTGAGAAATAAATTAAGCCTTTTGAATGTTGTTAGTCATTTTCCTTCATTTATTTGATTTACTTTGTTTCTCATATATGGATCACATGATTTGCCTGTTTATTGCAATGATAGCTTAGATTTTTTTAACGTTGTACCTTTTTGTCAGTCTCTAAATTTTGCTGAATTTAGTGTCTTTCTCATGGGCTTTGTGTTTATAGGTTGTCTTTCCATAGAACTATTTTGTTGAATTTTTCAGCGCCTAAATAGAGCTTAAAGCAGCCCCAACCAACCCATGTTTTGTTGAGTTTACTGAATTTTTTAGCCGCTAAATAGAACTGAAAACATCCCAATCAGTCCCATACAACCCCTATTTTGCTTAAATGTTTTGCTCAAGTTCACTTTAATTTTTTGCTAAAATTTTCGGCCTGTTAAGAAAGCTGAAAACATCTTCAATCAGACCCTCCGCTTGACGTTCTTCTTTTTGACAACAACTGAGTTGGCCAGCCAGTTCGGGTATAGAACCTCTTTTATTAATCCTGCATTTTAGGTGGCTTGGGAGACATGGAAGAGTTGTGGGCTCAGCTGGGAATTCATGAAAATTAGTCAGATCCACATAGTCAAATTGGTTTTAGTTTTGAATTTTGGTTTTGTAGAAGGTGGTGGTGTTGTTGCCTCGACGGGTTTACCTTGCTTTGTCAGCATTGGAATGGCTAGAGATATATCCCTTCTCTTACATTATTCTGATTGATGCAATATTCTGATTCACATTAGTGACAATTGAAAAAAAGAAGCTAATTCACTATTTAGATATCTAATTCTCATTATGAATTTGGGGTTTTTCACCCAGTTTGGACACCATTTCCTTTTTGAGCCATGCCCACAAGCACATGCAATTACTATTTGGGCACCCCAAGAAATCCTAAATGTTACTATCAATCTTTCTTCAATTGCTGATCTAATGTTCTTTTTTATTTTGTATTTTTTTGGTTTTTTATGTGGGTTTTGCAGATTTTTGGTGTTCTATTAGTTCACTTGAAAAGTTTTTATTTCCAAATTTAAGAGGTTCCAAATGTATGGTAGTAAATAATTTTGAGGGTTAAGTTGGATGTGTAATTCCTTGCAAATTTGTTTATTAAACGCTGCTTCATTAAAAGTCTATGGAATGACGATAACTCTCAAGGATATCAGCTTTGATTGGCAAAAATAAATAAAATCTTAAATCTAATAAATATATTGGAATATTGAATTCCCAAATGGTATCTTGGAAAATTGGCAATTCAGCGTGTTGGTGAAATGTATTGCTTGAGTCTTGAGTAATATATTGCTTTTTAATTTTGTGCTTGATCAATATATAAAGAAAGTTTTGGGGATAAATGCTATTACTTGATCAGTAATTCTGTACATTGAGGTTCATGAGATTTTTGCATTGCTTTAATAGAAATTGTTTTAGGGTGCCATTAGATAGTTTTGACAGACCATTTGGTACTAATATTCACCTCAAAAAAAGTCACAGAAATAAATTCACCATTTTTAAGGTGCTATTTGGTGATATAATGGTTATGTATTTTGTAAATCCAAAAATATAAATTCTTCATTTACCTTTTTGTGCGCCGTGCCCCAATTACTAGTATATATATATATATATATTCAAAAATGTTAGGCACACAACACATTTCACAACAGGGTTTTAAATGCATTTACCCTGTGCTGTGCAAATGGTGCATAGAAAAGTGTGAAAAATTCAAAATAGCAAAGGGTACAACACATTAAAAGCCCATTTGTGGAATGTGTTGTGGAATGTGTTGTGTACCTAGCATTGTTAATATATATTTATCTAATTTTAATATTTTTACGTATTGTGTTAAGAAGAAAAGATAGGTATCATACTAACTATACACATATATATTCTAGTACTTATCCGTATTTGTGGGCACGGCGCAAAAAAATAAAAATAAATAAATGAAATAAAAAATAAAGTTTAATGTTGCGGGGTGATGGTAGTTTGATGGTGCCAGAAACATAATGATTGGCGCTACCAAAAAAAAAGTTTGATTCACTAAACCTGGCAGTAAAAATGGAATACCAAAAGTAATTCATGTAATTAAAATGGAATACCAAAGTTTCGTTATATTAGCTAGCAATTACCGATGCGGCTGTGTCCAATTAATGGCACTACCCATCAGTCAAGGTTTGTCTAAACCTCAAATGAGCAATTACAGTAAAACAACATTAATCATAACATATTAAGTTGTAAAAACAATTTGAACTGGTATCAAAAAATACAATCACAAAGAGCACGTGCCAATCACAAACTAACTGTGAAATGGCCAATTACAACACTGACTTTTGTTGCGTAAACTAAAGGTATGTGAATTTCAAATAGTGAACGGTCATGAAGTACATACACTACTAAATGTACATAAACATAATTTTACAAAGCTAGATTATGAAAAAGGAACAAAAGGGTTCCAAGTATATAGTGCGAAGTCCAAAACTTTGAAAATAATTAGGTATTCCCGAGAAGTGACTTTCATCACTTGAAGTAAAGTGACATTGCATGACCTGCGAAGAAAAGAGTGCATTATTCGATGTTAAGTGAAGTCCTATAGTGTTGAAAATTTTTATCCATGAAAAGGAATGCAAAAAAAATAAAAGAGAAAATTAATAGAGGAAAATAGGGTGGGGCCGGGGGGAAAAATTCAAATCATTTTGAAATACTCAAATTAGAATGGCATCAACACTCAATATATCCTCCAACTTATCAGCAGCATATGAAGTTCAAAAATTCTAAAATTTGGAGGGGCCATACTAGTGAGGAAAAAAAGAACCCGCTGTGCCTCAAAGCATGGGATACAATCTGCCTCCCAAAAAGTTGTGGCGGATTAGGCCTCCGTCGAATGAAAGATTACAATCATGCCTTGCTGGGCAAATTGGGTTGGCAAATTTTATCTAAAGTTGATAAACCTTTGGCCACATCATCATTGGGAAATATCTTCGTGGGAAAAGCCTAATCCTTAAACCAAAAATCCAAAATTCCTCTTGGACTTGGTTGCTTCATCTTCCCCCCTTCTTTACAAAGGGGCTTTGTTTCCTTATTGGCAAGGGGAACAACAATAATATTTGGCAAGATCCATGGATTCCTACCCTGCCAGATTTCAAGCCATTACCTCTCCATCTTTCTAGTACTCCAGTGATCAATGTTAGTGACTCCTGGGAGACGGGTGTTGGAATAGACAGTTACTGGATGCTCTTTTTCAACCCACTTGTGTTGAAGCTATTCTCCGTATCCATATGCCTTCAAACATACTGGAAAACACTCTTTGATGGTTTCCGGAAAAAAAAAAAAAAAAAAAAAAAAGAAAAGAAAAGAAGAAGGTATGTTCACTGTGAAATCAGCCTACCTTACGAAGCAGAGGCCGAGAATGGTTACTTCCCTGAGCTTCCCGTCCCAAAACTGGGAGCAAATTTGGAGTGCAAAATTGCATGAACGCCTTAAGACTTTGCTTTGGAAAGTGGCGGCAAAAATCATCCCCACCAAGTCTACTTTGACATCTCATTTTCACATTGATAATCTTAGTTGCCCTCTGTGTGATCACCCTGTGTAAATATCCTGAGCATCTTTTTTTTTTTTTTTTTGGCAATGCCCGATTGTCAGAATCACTTGAGAGCTTCTAGATGGCCGCTCGATCCTTCTTCTTTTGCAAATGCTAGTGTTAGGAATTGGGTAAAATTGATCACCAACCCAGCTCACTTTTTTGGCTTTTCTTTGAATGAAGCTAGAGATTTTACTATTCTTGCTACTATTGTCATGTATTAAACATGGTTACTCAGAAATAAAGTTCTCTTCCAGAATACCTCATTTGATATCAGACAATGGTCCATTCAGACTCTCTCTTTGGCCCAGGAACACCAACTCACCCAAAGGAAATGTTCCCAATCTGCCAGAACTTTAAAAGAATGATGGACTCCCTCTCCGGAGGATTGGGTCAAAGCAAATTTTGACATGGCTATTCGTGATTCAGCCACTTCTCTTGCAGTCATTTTACGTGACTACAAGGCTAATATCCTGTATGCTAGAACTTGGAAAGAGGCACAATGGACCCTACCTTGGCAGAAGCAAATGCGGCCATCTACGCCATCTCAATTGCAAAGGATTTGGGAATTAGTAATATTATCTTTGAAGGAGACTCTCTGCTGGTTTGCAACCCCCTCTCTGATTGGAACTCCACCCCAATGTGGGCAATCGAAGACATCATCTTGGATGGAAGAAGATGTCTCTTGACCTCTTTTATTTTTTTGGAGTTTTGTAGATTCATGGAACGGCAAATGTTGCTGCTCACAATCTTGCCCAATGTGCTCTGTGCTGTAATTGTTTTGGGCCAATCTCGGTTGATGATTTTCCTCTTTGTATCAGGGAGGAAAATCATCATGGGGTTAAGGCTTTGTTCTGTTTTTTGGTTGGTTTTGATTAATGAATTTCTTCTTCTGGGCCAAAAAAAATTAAAATTCAAAAGTTCTAGATGGCATCAACACTCAACATTTGTATCGGTGCTAAGATTACATTACCTGAACCCCAATGATAGACTCAACTTTCAACCATTTCTAGACCTTTATTGCTAGTACCTCTATGCCCCAAGATTTCTTAGAAAAAACTTTCTGCCTATTAATTGCTTTTTTAATTTAATCTTGCAAATAGTAGTTCAAGCTAGATGGTTTAATAGAACCTACAAACTACCCATCGACAGATATGTAAATCCTGTGGTGGGAGCTAGTACTAGAAAAGGTTTGTGATGAAAAAAAATAATTTGAAATTAAAATTCTCACATTGTGTGACTCAGTACTCTTCCTCATTTTTTGAGACCTTTTTTTTTTTTTAAGAAAATTTAATTCTAATGTTGTTCCAACATAAAGAAATTAGCTTGCATTTTTTTTTTTTTTTTGCTTTTTCTTTTTCTTCTATACTTTGCCTATCAAATGGAACCCAAGGGAAGAAAACTTGAAATGAACATTGATAAAAAAAAAGGTCAAATTACACTTTAGTCCATTAAACTACACATCTTTTTAATTGGGTCCATAAACTTTTTTTTTTTGCAATTGGGTCCATGAACTTCAAAAATTCATTCAATCAAATCCAAATTCTGATACTGTTAACTTAAATTATTAGAAATTATCACGTACATTGCGCGTAATGCTTACCTGTCACATGTTAGGTTAAGACAAACATGGGAGACTGTGAATGGCTAAAAAATTATGTGATTTTGGGTATAATTGAATGCAATTTTGGATCTAGCCGAATGTATTTTCGAATTTGATTGAACGCGATTTCATATCTATTTGAACGCAAATTTTTGCATTGTTCACAATCTCCCGTGTTTATCTTAACCTAACATGTGACAGGTAAGCATTACACGCAACGTACGTGTCAATTTCTAATATTTTAAGCTAACAGTGTCAGATTTTGGGTCTGATTGTATGAATTTTTGAAGTTCAAGGACCCAATTGCAAAAAAAAAAAAAAAGTTTATGGACCCATTTAAAAACATGCTATAGTTTAATGGACTAAAGTGTAATTTGCCAAAAAAAAAAAAAAAACCTTGGCCCCAACTTACTGTAAGGCCTAACAACTCCTAGGTCAATGATAGCAAAAGTGTACAGGTATGGAGCACATTCGTGTCATTTCCTTTTGTTCTTGCTTTTTAATTACAAAACAACCCACAAAAGTGATATTGCATAAGAGGATAGAAACATACTTTCTTTTGCGAATTCAATTGTTCTTCCTTGCCTTATCAACACTCTGAATTGGAAAATTTTCTCCTCTTGCAGTTGACAGACTCTTATTTTTCTCCTTTTTTTCTCTCACGTATTGGTTGAGTTTTCAAATTTGAAAATGGGGGGAAAAATATAAATAAATAAATCCAAATATCCAAGAATTGAAAGAGAAGAGACAAAATCGGCTTGCCCTTGAAAACCAAGAAAATAAAAATCTAGGACCGTGAGGGAGAGAATATCTTGATGGAGAGAACTGGTGGAAAAAAAATGCAATCTGAAATAGACAAAAATAGAGAAGTTATAGGCACTTCAAGTATGCAAATGTGGAAAAGATATAAACACAGAGATTATAACAGTTCAAATATGTAATGCGAAACTATATATAGCAGTTGAAATCTGAAATAGCAAAGAAATATGTTGGAGAATAATATAAAAATAGCATCTTCAAAGAATCCACCGAAATAGAATATATCACCGTCAAATCCATCATTGAATAAAACCAATAATAAGGTGACTGAGATGAGGCGCAAAGCTCTCTTGAGACGATACACGCCCTCTATGGGTAATACCCGGTGCAGTAGGAAAAAGCACGCCGTCTCCGGGATACAACAGCTCGACCATCCTTGCCGTAAGCCTATCAAGTCTGCACAACTTGATTAGGCAAAAAGCTCGCTCACTAGTGCCTTCTTTACCCAATGTATATAAATTCAACAAAGGAAATTACATACTCTAGTAGATGTATATTTTCATATGGTAATGTTTGGAAAATTGATAAGTATATTGCCAACTCAAGGAAAAGACTAAAAAAATGTGTACCTTTTCCAAATCCAGAGACACGTATATATACATCTTGTTGGCAAATAATATAATGCATGTTTTATAAGCTTTGAAAACTTATATTAACTAGCAATAGCCAATAAAAGGCTTTATGACAAATGAAAGAATGAAACTTAAACAGTCATATAACTGTTGGGTATAAAGTGGTCTTTATCTACTCTGCTTCAATGCCCTATAATGGTTTTTTTTTTAAACCAATTGGTAAAAATCGTATGTAACTTTGAATATTAAATCATTGGTTAATACCACCACAATGAATATTCTAATAATATATTTTTTTATTATAATAATCCAACATTCCCCCACTTATTTTAATAAAAATAATGCACTCACATATTGGGTAAAGATAAAAAAATTATGCATAATGAGGGTCCCAATGGCTTGAACCCCCACTTAGTGTTCAGCAATTCATGCTCCAGAACCAGTAGTGACAATGTCTTGAACTATGACTGTTTTGGGGAAACAAGACATTGTGTCACACACATAATTTTTCAGCACTCTATTCCAAGCTTCTAAGCTAGCACGTTAACGGCCATGTGCTAGATCCCGACTTCTTGAGCGCTCTACAGAATTAGCCCCATTCTCATAGGAAGCGGCCCCACTTCCACACTCAAATAGGTGAGTCTATCAAGGATATTCTCATGACTCTGACATCCCACCAATAATGGCTATAGAACTCATTAAGAATTGTAAACAACTCAACCTCATATCTGTCATGAGATCCATGCACCTACACCATAGGGATAGCCAATGAGCTAGTGCTCAAATTAGTGCATGTCAATCAAACCACTCTATGATTCGTTCTTCCCTTTGAACCTAGTTCTCAGGATCTCTGATCCCTAGGTAGGGTATCCTCATAGGCAATTTATTTTCATTGGGCTTTAGGCCTATCCCCCTCGATGCAATCTAGAATTTAACTTTAGCTAAAGCTTTAATAGATAATTATCTGCATAACTCGTCACTTCACTTGTAAATGATTTTAAAAAATTTTGTTTCTCCCATTGTAGTACTTATCTACTCTTCCAATCATTAAAGTACAATCACAATGGATCAAAACACAAGTGGTACTGATTTTCTTGAACAAAAAAGTTTCATACAGATAATGAAGACTTCTGTATGAAAATAATGAACTTCTTAAAACAGTTCTTAAAACATAGAAATCATGAAAAATCAAAATAATGAAGACTTCACAACAAATTACAATAACTGATATGCTTCCATCGCTTTTGAATCATAATCCAATGTTATTCCATATTCCAAATGCACTATTAAAATACAATTTTTTTTTAATTTTAAAATAACGAACTTTGAGAGATAGCTCATGACTGTGAAATCAACAAACATGCTCTACCAAAAGGCAAATATGTAAATACTTTCAAGATCCTATATATACAGTTAATATTTTACATGGGTAAAAGCTTTCAAAGTACTTATGCTCCTCAGCCAAATAGAGCTTAATTCTCAGATTTCTGTATCTCCAAAATGTCTCTTAATAAAGATATAAATATACACCTACCTATATCATGTAGATGTGTGGAGGGCATCCAAATAGTCGGTAGCCTTAGAATTAAATTGATAAAGGCAAATGATTGAATTCAAACTCTAACAATAATATCAAACATAGACACATTTCATATGTTAAAATTTTCTTGCCATAAACAAGTATCCCCAACTCATTGGGAAATATTCCAGTTTTCTTTTGCTTGCAACCATTTACAAGCTTTACCACTAATATCAATAATATTTCAAATTCTTCCTCTAGATCAATCAATGGTCGCTTTTAGTATTGTTATACCCGAATACAAATACACAATTTTGTATAACTATTCCACATACACGTAGCATCTATGACATTCTAAAAGAAAATATCATACCCCTTTTTCAGTGACACATATCAATGAATAAAATCTCTTTTAAGAAGACCATATACGATATTTGAAATCACAATTTTATGTTACCAACATGTAGTCTAATTTGCTTCCTTTTACGAGGATAAAAAACTATTAAAATAATCATATCTTATACCCCCACTATTTCCATCACATACTACTACATCTCAAAAAAGGAAATCTAGATAACATACCTTAGTCATGGAAAAGTATCCACAAAAAGAAATCCAAATTCTTACCAAGCACAGTCTCAGACTCTCAAATGATCTGATTACTCTCTGTAGGTATCGTCTCAAATTGTTGGAGAATAATATAAAAATAGCGTCTTCAAAGAATCCACCGAAATAGAATAAATCACCGTCAAATCCATCATTGAATAAAACCAATAATAAGGTGACCGAGATGAGACGCAAAGCTCTCTTGAGACGATACGCGCCCTCTACGGGTAATACCCGGTGCAGTAGGAAATAGCACGCCGTCTCCGGAATACAACAACCCGGCCACCCTTGCCGTAAACCTATCAAGTCTGCACAATTTGATTAAGCAAGAAGCTCGCTCACTAGTGCTTTCTTTAGCCAATGTATATAATTTCAACAATGGAAATTACATACTCTAGTAGATGTATATTTTCATATGGTAATGTTTGGAAAATTGATAAGTATATTGCCAACTCAAGGAAAAGACTAAAAAAATGTGTACCTTTTCCAAATCCAGAGACACGTATATATACATCTTGTTGGCAAATAATATAATGCATGTTTAATAAGCTTTGAAAACCTATATTAACTAGCTATAGCCAATAAAAGGCTTTATGACAAATGAAAGAATGAAACTTAAAACAGTCATATAACTGTTGGGGTATAAAGTGGTCTTTATCTACTCTACTTCAATGCCCTATAATGGTTTTTTTTTTATAGATTTATATGTATTAGTCCTCCATTTCGGGAGGATAACAGCTTAAGTCCTATTGGCATGTGAGTTTTGAAATTGGCCTGTCTATATGCCATTTATCAAGAATTAGTCCTTCCCCAAATAATATTGGTGGATTTATGGACCTAAATGCCCCTCTCTTTCAAATTTTTGTTTTTAAAAATGTACTATTATTAGTTAGTGTGATGCTGAATTCTAGGCGCATTATAACGAGTTGCTGATTTTGAGGGATGTGGAGTTATGTATCCTTCAATTAAGCTGATTCCGAAAAATCCTTGGGCATAAATCCTGCGTTTAAAAGTTTAAATATCAAAAGTGTGTTGCAGGTTTGATTCACACTCTGTATATCAGATACTGATTACATGTGTTGATTTACAGAATAACAATAAAATAGTATAGCAACTAAATCATGGTGCTCAGACAATTGTATTCTGATTCCTTTCTATTGTTTTGTTGTGAGCTGTGAGAATTTATCACTATTTTCTCAGATTGTTTTCATATTTTTTTGTGCTCGTGTATGTGAATTTGTCCAGAAGACATGCATCATATGTGGGGACTAATTGTGATTGGTAAGTATAAATGAAATGTGTAATGGATAAACATCATATTTCGTGGAAGTTCAACCGAGCACCATTGCCGCTCCGGTCACCCATCATCATCATCGGCCATTATTTTCCGGCGCCATCACCGACTATCACATCTTGTCGGACCATAGAGAAAAATAATAAGTTTTTGGTACATATTTGTTTACGTTTACATTTTGAGTTTTGAAGGTAAGAAATTTTATTTTATTTTTTGGTGAGAAATTTGTAATATTAAACTTCATCAAAGTTCCAGAACTAAGAACTTCTCATCAAAAAGTGAGAAATTTGCATTAATAAGTGACAAATTTATCATTAGAGCATTCAAAAATTTTCATTAGTACATTACACATTTCTATCAAAAATTTTAAAAGTGAAAATTTCTCACCATGATTGATAGGTTTCTTACTTATGGTCAGTGATGTCTTTTAAGTGAGAAATTTCTTATTATGGTTAGAAGAGAATTTCTCACTATAATATATAGCGTTTTGTATTATGGTATTGAAAAACCTCTCACTTGTGGTATGTGATGTATTTTAAAGTGAGGAATTTCTCACTTTTTTTTTATAGAGAGAGATTATGTTATTATTGAAGAATTTCTATAGAGAGAGATTATGTTATTATTGAGGAATTTCTAGAACCGAGAAATTTGTATCAAAATTCGTATTATGTTATTATTCAGGAATTTCTCACTCTGTGATGTATTTTAAAGTGAGAAATTTCTCAATTGTGATGAAAATTCAGATTTATTATTATTATATATATATATATATAGAGAGAGAGAGAGAGAGAGAGAGAGAGTTATGAGAGAGAGAGAGTTATATGGGTTTTAAATTTAAAAACCCTTAATTGTAGGAGTGGGGGTATTTTGGTCCTCAAAATAGGTGAGGGACTGATTTCTAAGTTGACTTATACAATGGATCTATTTCTAAAAAATGACACATTAAAGGACTGAAATCTAACGGACCCAAAAAACTTTTTTTTAAACCATTTGGTAAAAAACGTATGTAACTTTGAATATTAATTCATTGGTTAATACCACCACAATGAATATTCTAATAATATATTTTTTTATTAAAATAATCCAACATATGACACCAGGAAATTATGGTAAAATGATGCAATTAACTTTTGGTGAGAAAGACCAAAAAAGAAATGGATGGGGCTATAGGGACGACAATGGTACATGTTAGATAGTCTAGGTGAAGTTGCAGAAAAAAAATTAAAATTAAAAAAATCAATGGTTATCAGTCCCTTTATTTTTTTTTTTTTCCCAGCTCAATCTGCATACCGGAGGCACGAATCAAAAAAAAAAAAAAAAATGCATCGACCAAAAAAAAAATGGTAAATAAAACTATTTAATACTTCGCGTAAAATTGCCCATATCATTCAAGACTCACACCTATATATCCAGAATGGAGAGAGAGATAAGATTAAATGAAATCATGTCACATTATACCTATCTCATAAATCATGAGATTTGCATGCATTCATCCCAATCATTTGAAATAAAGTCATCCAATAACTAATGGGATTACAATAAAATACGGAATTCTTTACCATATCTTCCCACAATCACAAATGGCTGTTATAATTCATACAAATCAAGAAATCTTCATGCAATAGAAAGTCGAGAGGGTTGGTAGTTCAAAATTGTGCATATTCTGAATAAAAGCACGGTTGATATCATCTCATGATTTGGAACTCTGGTGAATTTACAATTAACTTCGCCTACATTAGTGCCCAAATTTCTTCTCAAGAGATTAAGGTCAGCTAAAAATAAAAGTGTGACTAAATGTTCTTGCCAAAAAAAATGTAATTGCATGCAAGACAAAAGAAGACTTCAAATCTCGCATTTTTTACGTGACAAACACAAGTTCCACGTCAACTCATGCAAGCTTTGAAGTGGGGGCATTTGTAGGCATCAAAATTTTATGATTGTTTAGCCACTTAATTAATCAAAATGACCCAAATTCTTTTTGACTGGTCAAAGTCAAAATTCACACCAAAGATGGGTTCCATCTTGACACATGTCAAAATTATATTGGTGGAAGCATTATTGAAAAATATAATAATGTGAAGGCAAATCAAATTAATTTTGATTAAAACAGGAGATAAATTATCTCCTAATTGAAAATCAAATTAAATGAGTCAAAGGTATTAAATCTTTGAAAATTACAAAAAAAAAAAAAAAAAAAAAAAAAAAAAGAAAAAGGCCCCTCCAAGCATGTCCATAAATATAGGCCCAATAGAAGAGAAAAAAGAGAACAGAAAAACTTCAAGGCAACACTTTGCCCAAAAGTTCTCTTAAGCTTTTTCTCTAAAGTTTCAAACTCAAGTCATAATACTCAAGTGAAGAACAACAAGCACATCAAAATCAGTGTCGTTCTTCGTTACAGTGTTCACAATCTTAAGAACTATTCTTTGCGCACTAAATCTGCAAGGGCTTTACTTCAACTTTCGGTGGTTCAACAAGTTCAAAGAATCGTTCCGTTCCATTTGAGATCAAGCGTCTTAGCCCTTGAAGTGTAAGTATCAAAGGAGATCGAATAAGATGATTAGTTCTGTTATTGTAAAACAATATTTCAGAGATTGTACTCATTTTCTCCCATTAATAAAATTGAAATATTTGTTTTTGCATTTTTCTTGTTTATTTTTGTAGACTCGAAATTTGTTTGGGTACACAAGTAGCTCATTGAATTTCAGAAATTGTTACCTACTATATGTTCTAGGCTAGCCGCAAATTGGACAATAAGGTTTTCTTTTTGTTAATTTATGTGAGTGCAGTTCATGGTTGGGGATCAAGATCGAATTTATTAACTTTTGTGGGTATTTAGGTCAACTAAATTTAACACAAGAAAGGGTGGTCCTTTGCATTGACTTTTGGATCAATGTTGCCTCTCTTCTTCTTTTTTTTTTTTTTTTTTTGGAAGACGGGTTAATTAGAAGAAAAAAAAATTATACGACATCTACAAAAGAATACAAGGTACAATGAGCTCAAATATCATAGCGACCTACACTAACATGGGATGGAAGACTATCTAAATCAAAATCAAAGAGAGAGAGAGACCCATTCCAACCATCCAAACGAACATCAAAGCCAGAAAATATCAAGATAGTACAATTACAAAGCATGAATGTGGGCCAACCAAAAAAGCACAAACAAGTTTACGTCCCACATGCCGTTGTTTTGTGGACTACGATGCCTTGTTCTTGAGGATACTACGATCTAACAATTGAAGTACAACTAACTTCAATTGTTCTGCAGAATATATGTATATGACTTGCTCTCAATTGACTCTAGAATAGATGAAGAAGAGGAGAAAAAATCTGTTAAAAATCTATATAAATATAACTAACTATATTGTATATATAGAGGTGTCTATTGGGTAAGAGATGTCTCTCTACACAAATGGTTGTGTCCCAACACCTATACATTACATATATAACAGTATATACAAGTTTATCAGTGATTAGAATAGATTAAGTTCAAATAAATTCGAAGTTACAACATGAAAAGTTGCAACTCTTCACAAACTGGGTCTGGTCGAACGAGGCTGGTTGACTGGTCGAATGCTCCTCTGCCAAAACTTGTTTAAAACTTCATATAGCCGTTGACCTGGTTGACCGGTCGAAGGGACCCAGTCGGCCGGTCGAAAACCCCTCTGCTAGAATCTTGAAACTTAATGTTCCAAGCCTTTCCCTGAGCATAGAGCCGGTCCATAGCGATCCTAACGATCCCTTTGAGCTTACATAAGCTCCCATTCACACCCCGAATCTAAAAGCATTTTGGAGTTGGACTCAAATCAGAGACTCCAATAAGAATGGATTTTTTTTTTAGCCAAGACCCTCGTGGTCTAGTCGCATCACTCACCCTTCCCCAAGTGGGAGGTTGAGAGTTCCATTCCCCATAGGGGAGTGATTTGAGGGGGTTTTCCCCTCTTTGGCTCATGTGCTATAGTGTGTAGGATGGACTTGCCCTTGGTAGGTCCTAGTCTAGGGGGGCATTGCATGTGTGTGAAAGTCCTTGCATAAGTCAAAATAAATAAATAAATAATACATTTTTTTTTTGGGTAAAAAGCATTTCGCCCCCTCAAATTATACACGTTTTTGCAATTCACACTCCGAACTTTAAAAAGTTGCAATGTCCCCCCTAAACTATCTTCAGGGTTGCAATGTCCCTCCTAAACTATCTTCAGGGTTGCAATGTCCCCCTGAACTTCAAAGAGTTAAAATGTCCCCCCTAAACTATCTTCCGTGTTGCAATGTTCCCCCTTAACTATCTTTTGTGTTGTAATGTCCACC
Source organism: Hydrangea macrophylla (assembly GCA_033977485.1). Taxonomy (NCBI): domain Eukaryota; kingdom Viridiplantae; phylum Streptophyta; class Magnoliopsida; order Cornales; family Hydrangeaceae; genus Hydrangea; species Hydrangea macrophylla. The sequence goes on along the minus strand of CM066986.1, from coordinate 78,585,205 downwards.
CTGCCATCACATTACATCTAGAAATGTGACAGAATTTGCTCATGTGGGACGCACATGCCAAATTGCAAGGGCATTTATGACATTTCTCCTTCCCCTTCTAAATTGACCATCAGAAAAATCATTAAAACTTAGTTAATTTCAATGTGTTGTCATTTTTTTAATCTGTTAATTTGTTATGTAGGAAGAAAAAATATGAGGTTTTTTTATGATTTTTATGATTGTTAAATTTAGAAGGAGAGGGTGAAATATCATAAATGCCCTTCAAATTTGGCATGTGCGTCCCACATAAACAAATTCCATCACATTTCTTGACGGAAAGTGATGGTAGGATTGACATTGCAATGCGAAAGATAGTTCAGGGGACATTGCAACACATAAGATGGTTTAGGGGAGATATTTCAACTTTTTTGAAGTTAAGGGGGGACATTGCAACCCTGAAGATGGTTCAAGTGGGACATTACAACTTTTTAAAGTTTGGGGTATGAATTGCAAAATGTATAGTTTGAGGAGGCAAAGTGCTTTTTACCCTTTATCTAGCCAGATAGACCACTTTGACACAATTATGAAAGTTGAGGGGACCAAGGGGTCTTGAATGAAATTGTAGGGAGGTGAAATACCACTACGTACCCCAAACCTTAGGGGGGAAAGTGTATTTTACCCTATAAAGTTCAAAGCATGTATTATCATTTCTGACCACTCTCTCTCTAGATTATGCAAAACTCTTTTTCGAAATATATACTACATCTATCTATCGACGAAGAGCTACTTTTTCTCTAGGAATTCGTAGGTTTTGATTTTCCGTTGAGTTCCTCTAAGCTTAGGGTTTTAGTTGATCTCGCAATCTCTAAACTCTCTCTCTCTCTCTCTCTCTCTCTCTCTCTCTCTCTCTCTCTCTCTCCTAGGGTTTTACCAATGAAATTGAGGATTGCAATTGAATTATATGGCTTCTAAAGTGCACACACACACACACACACATACACACACACACACACACACATATATATATATATATATATATGTAATATTTTGAATTATATGGTATTTGAATTCCATTTCTGATGCCAATTGAATCTTTAATTTTGACCCTCACCAACATAACTTGTTAACTCAATTATTTTTGTACACTCCATCACAAAATTTTGTAATTGGCACACGCATTTACAACCGACTGCACTCATTGATGCAGATTTCCAATTTCAGTTCTGTTTCTGTTTTTAATTCTTCCAATGCATCCAACTTCTAGGTCCTTATTATGCCTTCCACTAAAGACCAAGAAAAACGCATGGCTGGTACCTATCCAAACACACCACGAGCTGATAGATTTCGATCCGACTCGGATCGCTTGTGGTTTGATAAATACTTTGTGGACCGGAAAGTTTTGGTTGAACGACCCATGGATCTGACTTACTACGAGGAGTACACCATTCCCTTCTTTCTTGAGAAGCTTGGGTCTATCCCAGGCTCACTGAAATTATTGAGATGCACCAAGAGGTGCAACATCACCATAGTTCGAGAGGTGACGACTTCGATTGTTAAACATACTAATGCCCCGCATGTTTATTGGGAATACGTCCTTGGCACTCCTATCAACATTAACCTGACAACAGTGTCCCAGGCCCAGGACATTCCGTGAGTTAACAATCATATCTGTCCAACCAAAGCCAAGACTGAGGCCACAGATCCTACACTCTCAGAAATTGCAGCAGAAATTTCAGGAATACAATTACAGTGTGGACCGGGAAAATTTTTTACCGCAAACATTTGAGTAATAAATATAAGCCGCTGTACTTGGTCATCTGCAGCTGCATATTCTTCACTAACTATCCCAATGAGATGGACGAGTGGAGGGCACGGATTTTATTTGCTATAGGGAACAACAAACTGGTCTGTTTAGCTCTGTGCTACATCGAGTATCTCAGGGGAGGCACCTTTTCCTCCGCCTCGACTGAGGCACTAAAAAGTGCCTGAGCACTTCACTCCATTTGTTTGATCAACTCTTATAACCAAAAGAATAGGTTCTAGCAGTTGCCAAACAGCAGCTAAACTAACGTCCAAACAAACCCTCAAAAACAAAGTCAAAAACCCTAACATATCGCATTCTCTTCAATAGGCTCGCCCTAATGGCGATAAATGGATTCACCCTACCACTTTCAAAGTGGTTTTGCACTACTCAGAAAAGTACATTGGCCTTGGTACCCCAACCATATGGTACCTCCCTTTCTATCTCTCTCCTCTAACTTTCAATATTCATTTACGCCTATTTTTGATTCTCTGTAATGGAAGTGAGTCCATCACTATAGGTTGCTGTCAATTACTCACATAGTTGCTCTCATTTCAGTGAGTTGGGGCAAGGGTTACAAGTAAAAGGCCTTAAATTGCTCTATGTCATCTGGACAAAGTCAGCCTATAAGTTGCTATTTGTCATCTGAACAAAGTCACCTGCAAACGAAGAGAGTGTTTGCTAACAATGCATTAAATATTATCAGTCCAGGCAGTGGTAGATCTAGGAATTTGGTCTGGGGGGGGGGGGGGGCTATCTTTTACATGTTTACAAGTCTCAAGTAGGCTTTTCATATTGGACGATAAAAAAGATATGAAGAAGTAGAGAAAGCACATAAGTATGCACAATTTTACTAGTCGGTCAATAATCTGCATAATTCTTCGAAGTATAGTTTTTTTTCTCAAGAAGCCTTATAATTATTGAATGATTTTGATGAAGGCTACCCTACTTATAAATAATGGTTAGTACGGTCAATGACCATGATTTATACAAGTGGCGATCATCCAATAAAATAGTAATTCATGATAATATTTTAGAAGTTTTGTACCTCCTAATAAAGTAGTCTTTCTAAAATGTCACCCTACTTATACTACTTTGTACAAGTCTCTCAAAGACTCTAGATAATTTGATTTCCCTTTAAGGCTAGGGAGTTCTGAGCGTTCCATACCATCTAATGTTACTTCTATAGGAACATTTAAGTATATATAAAAATTTTAAAATTCTAGTGGGGGCAGCTATGCCCCTATCGAGTCCTTACTAGATCCAACCTTGTTGACATCCATCTATACACTTCTAACTTAATGCTAGATTTTTTTTTTTTGCTAAAGAACTTAATGCCTGATACACCCAAACAAACTACTTGCTTTTTTTTTTTAATAATGATATTAGATTGTTTTGTTTACAACCCAGCTGCACCAAAATGTGACATTTTAAAGGAAAATTGGGCACCAAACCTCTCTCCTCCATCGTACACTTACCAAAGTTGTGGTATTATCAATATTTATGAGAATTGCATGAAAAATGGGTAAACTGATATAGGGTATTCTTACCTTTGATCAATACTAATCAATCGTAGGTGTTGTTTGTCATTAATTAAGACACATTTGACTTATGTAAAATTACAATGGTTTTTTTTCTCAATATTAATTTATTTATTTTTATTGCATATTTTAACTCAAGCCAAAATGTCTACACTGGTCGGGTAGATGTACAAAACCCATTTTACTATAGATGCCATGTTAATTTGAATTTCTGGTTCTTTTTTCTTCACATGTGAAAAATAGAGACGATGCACATGGGAGTGTTTCGTTGTAAATTTAAACTGTGAATTTTACCATAGGGAGTAAAATGTAATTAACCCAAAATAGTAACTAATAAAACCACCATATAAACCACCCTAGTTATTTATCCAAATGCGCTCTCTCTCTCTCTCTGCCAATCGATTCTATTTCCACCACATAATCTAGCTAGAGGTGTCGAACGGGCCCGAGAGGGCCTTGCCGGGCCAGGCTTAGAAGGAAGGGGGTGTATCCGCTCCGGACTAGTGAACCGGGTCCCACTAGGACCGAACTTTGGGTCGGGCCAAATGTGCTTTAGGACCGGGCTTTTGGGCAGGTCGGGGTTAGTGGGAGGGAGGGACTGTTTGAATTTGAAATTTTGAATTAATGTTTTTTGGGGGAAAATTTGATTGGGAAAGTTTAGGTGTATATCATATGTAAATATTACATTTGTTATTAAACTTTATTCTTTATTATTATGTTAATGTGAACTTTACTCTTTATTATTATTTTATAAACTTTACTATTATTATTATTATGGGTAATACTTGGGACACAACTTTCATACAACTTTCATACAACCTCCCCAAAAGATGTGTCTATCTCTTTCCTGTGTCACTGTGGGGTCCAGTGACATCACAGGAAAGAGATAGACACATCTTTTGGGGAGGTTGTATGAAAGTTGTATGAAGGTTGTGTCCCAAATATTACTCTATTATTATTATGTAAAATTGGTTGGGAAAGTTTAGGTATATGACTATATCATATGTAAGTTGTAAACTTACATTTGTTATTAAACTTTACTCTTTATTATTATTTTAGAAAAAATAAAGATTACTTAAAAAAAATATTTATTATTTAATAAAAATTAAAGATTACTAAAAAAAACTGAACATTAAAGATTACTAATATTTGCTATTTAAATTAAATTCTATTTAAAACTAAAGATTACAATAATTCATAAAATGAAAAGTTAAGATTACATTTTAAAGAATTGATTTTATTTTTAAAGTCGTTCACAGTTTATACTCATGAGGGCCAGGAGTATTACATTTGTTTGGGAATGGTTGATCTTCAATTCTTCATTCTTCAATTTCTTCAGTAACATTCAATTTTTTGAATTCTTCGACAAAATAATCTTTTTGGTCTTGAGTTCGATAATGTGTAGCCTCCCAATCCTTCAAGCAGTCAAGTATATCAAGAGATAATCTGCTCCTAGCTCTTTTCCTCTAGCACTCTTCTACCTATACCAAAGCAGACTCCGATGCAATTGTAGAAGCCGGAGGAGTTGGTAAATCATGAACCATGATGGAAAGAACAGGGAAAGCTCTTACATGTTCTTTCCACCATGTCAAAAGATCCAAATTTATTATTTCCTCGGGAGTTAATCGGCTGTCCCACTCAATTTTTCTATACTTATTTAATTCACCAAGGATGTTAGAACTACTTACAAATGATTGAGTAGCACCCGTTTATTCTTTTGACTGAGAAACCGGCTCGCATATGAAGCACCTGACGCTCCCGAGCTTAACGCAATAGTAGGAGTAGAATAAGTTATTTGCATATTTTTCATAGTAAATACGATATAAAGGTTCCAAAGTATTTTCCATTTCAAAATTAGTTCTAGACCAGGCTCACCTTCTGGTCCTTCCAACAATTCAGATATTTGTTTAACCTCTTCACAAACACTATTGAAATTGAGTCTAGAATCCAAGATTGCAGATAAATAAAATACAGGTGGAAGGTTAGACCAATATTTTTTAAACTTTTTTTTTCATATCCTTGCATAACTCAATAAAAATCAATTTTTTTTGTTTATAAAAATTAAATGCATGAGACATATTAAGTAATTCCATAAGAACTAAACAAGAAGTGGAATAGTAAACACCAGAAAGATGATTCGTAGCCTTGTAAAATACCTCTAAAAATCTATGAAATTCAAACGCCATATCCCGATCATGAGAAGTCAACCCGAGTGACGGAAAATTAACATTAATAAATTGAGTAATAATCCCGCTATACTTTTTACAAAATTCTATCATAAGATAAGTAGAACTCCAACGAGTTTGAATATCTGTTTGCAATTTACGAGGAGTAAGACAATTTTGTTTACAAAGATGAAGAAATGCTTGTACACGGGTAAGCGTTGCAGCACAATAGACCACTCCCTCTTTGACTTTAGATATATGACTATAAATTTTTGATAATCCATCTTGGATAATTAAATTAATGATATGACATACTCAACGACCATGGAACAATCTTCCATTCATGATTGGTTGTAGATGATCTATAAACATATTAATAGCACTTGTATTAACACTAGCATTGTCAAAGTAAATGCTCATAATTTTTTTCATAATATCATAGTCATGAAAAACAATATTAATTATATAATTATAGATATTTTCACTAGTATGAGGATAGTCTAATGCACGAAAAGCAATGATGCTTTTAATTATTTTTCAATTTTCTTCAACAAAATGCGCCGTGATACTTATATATCATGTTTCATTACAACCAGTCCATAAATTAGAAGTGCATGCAATTTGCATATAAAAAGTAGAAAAGTCATCAATTTTTTTTTTTTTTTTTTTTGGTTTGTTGAAAAACAGATTGTATATCACTTCTAAGGGTATTTCTAGTAAGAAGTTGGTGGGCAGGTAAATTTTTTTTTGAATAAAACATGTTAAAACACTCTTCTTCAACCAAAGTAAAAGGCATACCGAATGCACAAACAAATCTTGTCAAACCTTCCCTCCTTTTTTTTTATTATAAAGAAAAGTTCCATAACTTGTGCGTATTGGGCCGCTAGCTTCAGTGATACCGGCCTCCCATGCAAGATTATGTTTGCTAATGATGTGTAAGTGTGGTATTTTCACCACCTTTATAAGAAAAATTATGTTTACATATGTTACAAATTGCTTTAGATTTTTATCCTCGGTTTTTGTAAAAAAAATAACCAAACTTTTTATTTTAATTTTCTTTTAGTGGTGGTGGGATTTGAAGGAGTTGGATTAGACCCCATAATTTCGACTTCATCATCCTCCTCCTCCAATTCCAAATCATGAATCTCATTTCTTTCCCCATAATCTAAATTTTCAAAGTCATAAGTTGGCTCTTCTCTATTTTTTGAAGATCTTGAATGAGATTCCATTTTATAAAAAAAAAGTAGGGGAAAGAAAAATAAAAGATTTAAAGTAACAACAATTAAATAAACAAGAAGTGAAACAATAAATAAATTTACCTCAACTTGTAGGAGTAGAAGAAGAAGTGAAGAACTATGAATAATAAATTTAGGGTAAAATGCATTTTGCACCCTCAAACTATACCATGTTTTGCACTTTGGTCCCTAAATAATTTTTTGTGGCATTTTGGTCCCTCAACTAACAATGTATGGCAGTTTGCCTCCTACGTCACTTTAGCCGTTAAAAGTGACGGAAATAGTTATTTTAATTACATATATCTCCCTATAGTTAGATCTTTTTCACTTTGTCCCTTGTTTTATTTTTTGGTCAATGAAAAGGGAGTTTTATTAGATATGAAATAAACCCGAGGAGGTACATCACACTTCAACAAAAAGCAGAGTTCAATAAAAGAAAGAAATCTATCAAAGAGCTCAACAGTACCTCTTGTGGACTGTTTGGCAGCTTCATTTTTCTTATGTAATTAAGTCACAAAAATTTGTGATTCGTAAAAGTTATCCAATGTAGTTTTTGGTCAATTGCAATTGCAGAGGCTAATTTGCTAAATATTTAATTTTAGCTTTTAGAGTTTCATAAGTATTGAGAAAATGAAAGTTGTTGCCAAACATGGCTTATGTAGGCTTTTACCCGTTAAATTTAACCAATTTACTAACGGTTTCACTTTAGTCCAAAGTATAGGGGATATTAGTGATATGCGATTGAGATACATGGTGCAAAGTGAAAAACGGGCCAAGTTCAGGGGGTGTATATGTAATTAAAATAACTTTTCCTGTCACTTTTAATGGCTAAAAGAGACGGAGGGGGAAAACTGGTAGAAAATGTTAGTTGAGGGACCAAAATGCAACAAAATTTTGTTTAGGGACCAAAGTGCAAAATATGGTATAGTTTTAGGGTGCAAAATGCATTTTACTCATAAATTTACTTGAGAATTGTAGAAGTGCTAGAAGATATTTAAATCACCAACTAGACATTGGGTGCCGGGCCAAACTTCGGGCTGAGCCGGGCCACAATAGCTAGAATTTCACGGGCCTCAGGCCGGGCCGGACCAACCTGACCCAATTGACACCTCTAAATCTAGCCAGTCCCTATGCGCATTCGAGAGCCTGTCATGGACAAACAACTAGCAAAGTGGTGGCTCCACACCTTCTTCGCGTGGGTTGACAATCGCCTTCTCCACATTGAATGCATTGGTCTAAAATGGACACAGATTTGCGCACTAAATTCATGTTACATAACTTACATGGAACAAAGTCATGAAGAATGGACCAACCAAAACATCGAATCATGAGAGCAATGCCCAAAGTTTTTTCCATTGAAAGTGCCTACTCTATCCAGATGTCAAACCTTGCCCTTGCTCGAAAATAAATTCTAGAAAATTGAAAAGTTACAAATTTGAATAGTAGAAGATATAATGCGTTAATAACTCAAAAGTTAACTCTAAGGGAAAAAAAACTTATATACATACTGCAAGGTTGAGAGAACACCCGAGAAATTGGTAGTTTACATATTACAAAATAAAAAATTACAAAATAGGAAGAAAAAAAAAATGGAGTGCCACATAGCCATATGCTTTGACTTTTATATATTTTAATAGATAGATAGATAGATAGATACTATATATAAAAGTTTTACTTTGGGCATTTTATTTATTAATTGAAATATTTAAGGTTTTTAATGTGTAAGTATGGATCAATTAAGGATAATTGTTAATGACGTTAAATTTTATATGTAAAATTTATCTTTGATCATTTAGGATAGTGCTATCGTGCGAGGGCATAAGGCCGTGATTTGATCTCTGGTAATAAGTATGACATGGAGCATCTTTCTAGAAACTAGGCTAAGCTGTTGCTCATCTTTTCATGTAATAACATGGTACTAAAGCATTTTTAAACCTTAATTATTTTAAGCCACGTGGTCCATTTCACCTTTTTTATTTTTATTTTTTTTACGTCGTTAACTATTGTTCTTAATTGATAAATTGATATGCAGTTACAAATCAAGGGCCTTAATCTTTCTGTTAATAAAATTGGACTCAAAGTGAAACTTTGCTATATTTATGGGGTACTAAAATATTTGGGTAAAAAACCTCCTTTTCTCTCAAAAATATATATATATATATATATATTTGGGTAAAATGCTTTTTGCAACCTCGAACTATACCCTATTTGGCACTTTGGTCTCTAAACAATTTTTTTTGGTATTTTGGTCCCTCAACTAACGTTTTGTGGCATTTTGCCGCTTCTATCAATTTTAGTCCTTAAAAGCAACGGAAAAAACCAATTTTTTTTTTATGAAAAAAGGGTTAATTACATATGTACCCCCTGTACTTTGATCATTTTTTTTCACTATATACTTCAATCGTATCACTAATATTCCTGTACTTTGGACTAAAGTGAAACCGTTACTAAATTGGTTAAATTTAACAGGCGAAAGCCTACATAGGCCAAGTAGGCAAAAACTTTTGGAGTTCATCAATAATTATGAAACTCCAAATGCTAAAATAAAGGGTTAAATACACTTACACCCCCTGTGGTTTGGCCGATTTGCACTTATCCCCTTGTGCTTTAAATTTTGGCACTAATACCCCTTGTGGTTTGGACTAAAGTGCAACCTTGAGTTTTTCCATCCAAATTAACAATTCTAAACTTGGGAGCCCTAATTTGAAGGGTAAAATGACTATTTTGTCCCTAAAAGTCATATTGAAAGGAAAATAAGTCATTATTCATTTTCTTTGGGTCAAGCACATGACCTATACCAAGAAAATCCTAACAAATATGAAAGATTATTTCTCACCCAATTCGAAATCATATGTTTCTTCCTAAACGAATTGAAGTAAACAAATTATGTTCTTAACAGTGTTACGAAGACTTGGGGGTAATTTGGTCATTTAACTTGCTCCATTTGCAATTTTTAATGGTTGCACTTTAGTGTGAAGCACAGGAGGTATTAGTGCCAAAATTTAAAGCACAATGGGGTGAGTGCAAATTGGCCAAACCACAGAGGGTGTAAGTGTATTTAACCCTAATATAAAACACTTAGTAAAATAGCATTTGCAATTGCAAATGACTAAAAACTACCTTGGATAACTTTTATCAATCACAAATTTTTGTGATTAATTACATAAGAAAAGAAGTTGCCAACCGGTCCACAAGGGTATTGTAGAGCTCTTTGATAGATTTGTGTCTTTTATTGAGCTCTGCTATTTGCTGGGGTGTGTTGTTAATCCTCATGGTTTTTATGCCTAATAAAACTCCCTTTTGATTGATTAAAAAAATAAACAGGGAACAAAGTATAAAAAAAGGTTTAACTACACGGGTGTATATGTAATTATCCCTCTTCTCCCAAAATATTTGGTTTTTCTCTGTTACTTTGAACGGTTAAATGTGACGGAAGGGGAAAAGAATCCTAGTGGTTCGGACTTAACAGTTAATGCTTAACAAAATCACGAGATACAAATGAATGTGTTGAACCAGAATCCATGAGTATACGTGCACGATATGAGCAAATAGGAAGAATTCCTGATACGACTGCATTATCCGTATTCCCCGGCCTGAGTTAGAAATATCGTCCTTGTTGTTGCGCGACTCCTTTCCCTTTATCCACCGGTGGTTCTGTCCTTGATTCGCTTGGCATGCTCGATGCCCCGTCACTCATCCCTAGTTGTCTTTTACTCGAACAATTCTTCGATATGTGCCCCGGTTGTCCACACTCAAAACATTCCACCCTCATCTCTGGGTTATAGCTCTTGGTATTTGAGGTTGTGTTCGGTGTAGTCACATTTGTATTCTGAGGACAATTTCAGGATATGTGCCCGAGTTGCTTACAAAGGTAACATGTGCTCAGTAGATAACAAGTCTCCTTGTGTTGCATATTACACGTGGGGCACAACGGTCTCTAGTCTCCAACGAATGTGCTTCCTCCTTGACTACCTACATACGATTCCGAACTTTGCGTGAATAGCTTCTTAGCATTCCCTTGCCCTTTGCTTCTATTGTCATTGGATCTCTTCCCTTGTTGCCCTTGTCGATATCGATCGATGCTTTTCTCAGCTATGCGTGTCAGGCCCTGCTCCAGCTCTCCATTTGAGGGGGGGTAGAAGTTTGGCGTCCCACATCGCCTGGGGACGGAGGGGGGATGTGCTGTATATGTGTGAGCACGCCCTCAACTGGTACGACGCATTTTGGGCCGGGGGTTTACCCTACCCAGGAACAAAGCCGTGAGTGGGCTGGGCCGGTCTATAGGGCTGGGCCCAGTGCTGCAAAGCGGACAATATTGTGCCAGTGGGGCGGGCTGTGACAGTTGGTATCAGAGCCCAGCCCAGCCGGAAGTGTGCCATGTCCATGCGTGGGGAAAGCCCACGGGGACGTGGGCTCCTCTAAAGGGGGGGGTGGATGTCAGGCCCTGCTCCAGCTCTCCATGTGAGGGGGGTAGAAGTTTGGCGTCCCACATCGCCTGGGGACGGAGGGGGGATGTGCTGTATATGTGTGAGCACGCCCTCAACTGGTACGACGCGTTTTGGGCCGGGGGTTTACCCTACCCAGGAACAAAGCCGTGAGTGGGCTGGGCCTGTCTATAGGGCTGGGCCCAGTGCTGCAAAGCGGACAATATTGTGCCAGTGGGGCGGGCTGTGATAATGCGGGTGGCTTCCTCGACTAGAGCGATGGTTGGATGTTGCAACATGTCAACCCGACTACAGATATTCTCCCTAAGCCCTTCCTTAAATTTACGTGCCTTATCTTCATCAATCGGCACTATCATTTTCCCAAAATGTAACAAAGCATTATAACGAGAGACATACTCACCCACGATCATATCTCCCTGAACTAAACTTGCAAACTCCTGACGTTTCTGAGTATAAGCCAATCGCGGAAAGAAACGCTTGTTGAATTCATCTTTGAATGCTTCCCACATAGTTGGCTTTCCTTGTTCGAGCACATTATTCCACCAATCTAATCCTTCTCCCATCAATGTATCAGATGCGCAAAGAATTTTCTCTTCGTCAGTGCATATCACCGTACGAAAATGTCTTTCCATGTCTATCATCCAATGATCGTCCAAGTCTATGTCAACTTGTCCATGGTACAAGGTCGGTTTTCGTTTATGGAACTGTTCTACAATCATGTGTTAAGGTCTTGGTACTGGTGGTGCATTAATATAGCGAACCTCAACTGGTGGAGCCTGAACATACATCTGCTCTCGTTCATTTACAGCTTGAACAAAATTTCCCACCATATTCACTATTTAATCCATACGCGAATGCGGTGACAACTCTCTTATCAGCTGTCACACCCGTTCCAGAATTTGCCTGCTTTTAAAATATGACATTGTGGTAACACGTGGAAATATTAATGTTTATTAATATTGAGATGAGGTTGACTGTGGGTCAACGGTGAGGTGTCAAAGAGGACACAGGAACATGGTATTTCATGTTGCATTGGCATGGTTAAATGACATTTACATGAATTAAATGTTATTTGAGATATCTGTTATTTCATGAATAGTGAATTATACTGTGTAGTATAATTTCTGGTAATTTTGATATTTTTATATACTATTTGAGAACTGTGGTGAGAATGTGAGTGACACGTTAAATAAAAAGGGAGGTTGTGTAGAGATTCCACTTAATTTAGTTTTCGGACGTAAATTTTGGATCCAAACGAGACTTAGTCGAAAACTTTTGAAATTTATAATTTTCACTCGTAAAGGCATAAAATGGACGTAGGTGAAGTTTCAGGAATTTATTAGATAGTTGAGAAACTTGTGGGGAGGTAAACACGATTACCGAGAAGATTTTCTATATATAGTGGAGGATAAGATTTCATTTCTCCAAAAGTTGGAAAATATCTAGAGAGAGGAGAGAGAAAGGGAGATTGTTGCCACGGGCTTTGCGACGACGATCGGCGACCTTTCGTCCGTCAGTTTTTCACCAAATTCAAGATTTGAACTCGTGGAGATAAGATCTACGTTTTGATACTACTTAGGCCGTGTTTGGCCATTTTTTGTAAAAATCTTAATTCTAGGAATTTGGAAAAAATAGGTATAAACTTGTAGGAATCGTCTCAAATTCGAAATCCGACGATTAATTAGCCTCCTAGTTGATCCTTCAAAGTTTGGGAGAAATCGCACGAGGTATGAAGTTCTAACTTGTGAAATATAGAGAAGTACATGTTTTATATTTCGACGACGAAATTGAGATCCGGGCAAAAATTCATGTGTTAATTGTAGGCCCGTTAATTATGCACGCGTTAAATTGTGAAAAGCATGTCTAAATTTACGCGAGCACGTTGAGTTGTCTATGTGGGTCAAAGGGGGGTCTTATACAAATTCATGCCGGAGTAAGCTTCTCGTTGTTTGAGAATTTTAGTAGCAACGGCTACTGTGCATGGTTTAAGGCTTGGACTTGCCAGGGCACTTGGAGGGATGTAATAGATGTAGGCTTGGACTAGTCATTGACATCGCGGTTTAAGGCTTGGACTTGCCGCTACCGGATGAAGGCGTATTTTTCTCCCTAGAGACTATTGATATGATTTATGAATTAAAGCATGTTTTGTTATATATTGCATATGTTAGACTTGTGCACTCAGCATATAGCTGAGCAGTGGAGATTTACTCCATTGCAGACAAGAAGAAGCGTGATGAGTGAGGCCGAGGAACGCCGGGGAACCACAATTGTATATGTTTTTGTTTTAAATCCTTGACTTGTGTAAGGATTGACAAATTGTAAAACGTTGTAATAGGATCATGGATTAGTTCTGTAGTATGATAATCTTGTAATTGAACTCATGTAGTTGTGTTTTAAAATGTTGCAATTCAGTGGTAGTTGTAGTTGTTGTTGATGTGGAAAAGCATGAGTTGAAATTTTCACACAGGGCTGCCCAGCAGGGGAGCAGTCAACTGGACCAAGGATCAGTCGACTGGATCCCGTGGGGTTTAGACACTGAAAGTGAATAGTGTCAAGATCAGTCGACTGGACCATCCTTCAGTCAACTGGACCAGTGTAGATTTTAGCTACTGATCCAAATAGTGACCAATGCAGTCAACTGGATACCTGATGAGAATTGTGGGTTTTGGTTTCTGCCAGGCACAGTCGACTGGACCCTAGCACAGTCGACTGAACCTCTGTTTTTAAAACTGTGTTCCTTTGGACAGGTTTCAATTGAACAAAACTTTTTATAACTCTGATTTTAATGGATTTTAATAATGTTTTCCGCTGCTATTTGACTTTAATGGAACTGGATAAGCCTTGATGGCGTGCCACGTGTCCTATTTCCGCGCGTAGCGGGATGGGTCATGACATTTAGTGGTATCAGAGCTATAGGTAACAAAACTTTGGGAACGTTCGACGACGAGTGGAGTGTTGAGTGATTTAACACATGTTCTAGACTGTATCCATACATATTAGAGATGTTTGATGCATATGGTATGTTGTTATACATACATGATTATATTATTGTCATACATGCATAGTATTTATGCATTCGTGAATCGGTTGAATCATACGAATGTGGAGCTATATGATGAGATGACGTTATCATGAGTTATAATAGACCGCGTGTTGTGGCAAGAGGGAAAGATGATATTTTGGTAGTGATGAACAGTGGAATTTCTAAGCAAAAAGAAAATGGTTTTGATCGAATCGGTGGATATTTTCAATGATAGTGACGAGTGTCCTTTGAGGGATCTAACCGAGAGCGGAGTTTGAATAGTGAACGTCAGAGGAGATTTCTGCATAGTCCACATAGAAAATGAAGGAAATTGTTCGTAGTGAAGTTTTGGGATTGAGATTGATTGATAAGAGTTCTGTTTCAGACATTGGTTAATCATTGTGACGTAAGAGAATAAGGATGAACAGTTGGGTTTTGTGATAGAAAGATAGTCCAGCAATATGTATTGCTAGCGTATGGGGTCGGTGAGGAATCTCTCACCTTATCTTACGGTGTTAACCTACGGTACAATCGTACGAGGTTATCTTATGATGTATCTTACGGTATATACGGTGTATGTCAGGTAGTTGAAGAATTTTTCAACTTATTGTACAGCGTTGAGACGATTGGATGGTTGAGGAATCTCTCAACCTATCTTACGGTATGTTTTGGACGGTTGAGGAATCTCTCAACCTATCTTGTGGTATGTATTGGAAATTGAGAAATATCTCAACGAGTTATGAGTATTGTGGTTGTTGAGGAATCTCTCAACTGAACCTGGTTTCAAATATTCGTGATACCATGGTGGATTCAGATGTAGTATAAAGGATAGTAAGGAAAGCTACCAGATTGATTGTATAAGTGGGAAGGGGTATTTAAGAATTAACCTAAGGTGAGGAGTTAAGAATGGGGATGATAGAGTATGCTTTGATGGTTTGAAACTACAGTTAGTAGAAGTAACGGCTTTTAGTCAAGTATCGAAAATGGCACAGTATGAAGCATTGTATGGGCATAAGTGTCAATCGCTGATTTGTGGGATCGAGGTTGGGGAAAGAAAGTTGTTAAGACCCTAAGATGATACAGTTGACTACGGTAAGGGTAAAGCTAATCAAGGAGTGACTTTTAGAGGAGGCTCACCGTACTAAATATGGAGTGACAAGATGTACCAGAATTTGCAAGAAAACTTTTGGTGGAGAGGTATGAAGCGAGAAGTTGCCAAGTTTATGTCTGAGTGTTCAGCATGTTAGCAAGTGAAGGCAAAGAGACAAGTACCTGCGGGGCTATTACAACCATTACCAGTGTCAAAGTGAAGTGGGATGGGATCACGATGGATTTTTTTTCGGGATTTCCATGATCGTCTAATCAGAATGATAAGATTTGGGTTATGGTTGATAGATTGACAAAATCAGCGCATTATCTACCGATCAATACGACTAAACCTTCAAGGTTGGCGGAATTGTATGTGAAAGGGGTTGTAAGACTACACAGAGTTCCAACAGTGATTATATCGGATCGTGATGGTTGTTTTACATCGAGGTTTTGGGAAGTCTACAGGAAGCCACGGATACTAAACTGAGTTTTAGTACTACATTTCATCCTCAGATCGACGGACAGTCAGAACGGATGATTCAGACATTGGAAGACATGCTTAGACTTGTGTACTAGACTTTGGGTAAGTTAATATAGATTGAGAAGAGGAAATATAAATTGGAAAGACGAAGCTTTAAGGAGTAAGTGAACAAAAACGGTAAGAATGGGAGGAAGACATGGCAGTACGTTGAGTACATTATCGGATATGATAGTAGAAATGTAAAATGGTTGGAGGACAATGGTGGATGCAATGAAATACTATCTTAGTGTCCTAGATTCCAACAAGGTTGGAGAGTTTTGAGATTGTCGAATTGATGGAAAAACCGGTTTAAGTTATAAGTTTAAACACGCAGCGGAAAAGTCAAGTTATAAAAACTTAATGGTAGCCCAGGATCTACTACTCGTAAATTCCATAGATGCGCACAAGAGGGGACCAGAGTTATACCTTAGTGTCTTGAACCCAATTCTGATTTTCTTCAGCTTTCAGCAGCTTCCACTAGATGGCCTTCACTCTTATGACTCCTATGGATGCTCGCAGGATGGACTAGGGTTGATGGGAACCCTAATGGAGAGGAAGGAGAAGGTTTGGTACTCTTAAACAGTTTCTGCAGCTTCTAACGTTCAAAAACGACGAACTCTTTTTCCAGAACGCAGCTGCCCTATTTATAGATTCCCAGAACCGACCTAGACTTCGAGCGATCGAAGACCTTCGATCGATCGAACCTTTGATCGATCGAACCATTCTCGATCGATCGAGACTACCAAAACTTCAATCGATCGAACATACTTCAATCGATCGAACTTGTCTTGACAACTTCCTCATGTGTCTTTCCAAGTATCCTGGCAGAGCTAAGAGTGGGACCTCCTAGGCTCTTTATTGTTGGCTCAGACCAGTTTGTTAATTACCGTGACCAAACTCTTTGATCAGCAAACTAACTAACTGGTCAGTTAACATTTACTCCACTATAAAACGATAACTGAACTCCAACGCAAAAGAACATATCCGAAGTGATAACTAGACTTGTATGTTGTACTAATGTCCCTCTACCTTCAGCATTCGTAATCATATTCAGGTAGTCGGATAACTGTTACTTTCAACCTGAATCACGATTACTTATTGCATTCCTTGAGTCCCATTCACTTCTCATGATTACCAAACATGTTGATAACTCTTATCAACAAGACTGTAGTACTCAGTAATCGACTTGGTGACATTCTCAAGGGAATGCTTACTCTGAAACAGAGGGTAGATTCTGTCTTGACAATATATGTTCACAACCCTATGAATATGACATACCCAAGATACCCATGTGTTGATCTTCTATAGACCTCACTGATTGGTAAGTCAAAGCAGTCATATCCACAGTCTGTGTTCATAATCATCTCAATATTGAGAACACGTACCTTATACAAGTTATGAGTTCCTATCGACTGATTGACAGTCTTGAGTGTCAATAGGAAAGCTCAGGTCCGTCAATACACTATAAGCACTAGCATATTAACTAAGAGTTACACTCTAGTGATTGAGATTGATCACTCCATCCAATGGTAGTTAATCATGCTATAGTGTAAACCTGATGACATATCCAGTCTCATCATTCATTGTGACATGTTCTAAGTAACAAAGAATAGTAATTCGTATCTCACTTGTATGTATCTCATACATACACGCATTACTTACTATGATACTTAAGGATAACAATCATCTCATGAAAGAAACACACATAACTAAATGTAAAGCTGATATCCATATATTAAAATGTCAATGTCTCCTATATAAAGTAATGGTTTGAGGGCACAAACCCAACAAACTCCCACTTACACTCACAACCATACAGGATTACATCTGAGACCTAGACTATCTAGATGACGATCAAAGACCTTCTGTGGCAAAGCCTTTGTAAACGGATCAGCAAGATTGTCAGTGGTGGCAATCTTGGTGACAGTCGCATCTCCACGTTGAACAATATCTCGGATAAGATGATATTTTCGCTCTACGTGCTTTCCCTTCCCGTGGTTCCTTGGCTCCTTGGACTGAGCCACTGCCCCACTATTATCACAATAAAGCGTAATAGGTGACAATGACGCTGGTACCACCTCGAGCTCCATAAGGAACTTCTTGAGCCAAACAGCTTCTTTTGCGGCTTCACAGGCATCCACATACTCAGCTTCTGTAGTTGAGTCTGCAATGCATTTCTGCTTAATGCTCCTCCAACTAACAGTACCACCTCCCAAGGTAAAGAGATGTCCGGATGTTGACTTCCTCGAATCTTTATCCGACATAAAGTCCGAGTCAGTATATCCTACTGGAATTAACTCACTACCTCCATACATAAGCATGTAATCTTTAGTCCTTCTCAAGTACTTAAGAATGTGCTTAACGGCTGTCCAGTGCTCTGGACCTGGATTCGATTGATATCTGCTAACCATGCCAACGGCAAAACAGATACTTGGTCTAGTGCATAACATCGCATACATGAGACTTCCAACTGCCGAAGCATATGGAATTCCTGCCATGCGATTCCTCTCCTCATGTGTCGTGGGACACTGGTCCTTGGAGAATGCTAAACCATGCCTGAAAGGTAACAAACCTTTCTTCGAATTATCCATTGAAAACCTAGTTAGCACCTTATCGATATAACCAGCTTGAGACAATCCCATTATCTTTCGCTTGCGATCCCGAAAGAGCTTTATCCCAAGAATATAGCTCGCCTCTCCTAGATCCTTCATATCGAAAGTACTAGCTAGCCAAACCTTGACTATTGACAATACCGCTACATCATTCCCAATGAGTAGAATATCGTCAACGTAAAGCACAAGAAAGGCCACCACTTTTCCTTCACACTTCTTGTATACACAAGGTTCATCCAGATTCTGTATGAAACCAAACGACTTGACCGCTTGGTCAAATCGGATGTTCCAACTCCTGTATGCCTGCTTAAGCCCATAAATGGACTTTTGCAGCTTGCATACCAAGTTACATTTCTGACCAGCTATGAACCCTTCTGGTTGTTGCATATAGATGTCCTCCTCAAGATTGCCATTTAAGAATGCAGTCTTGACGTCCATCTACCAGATCTCATAATCTAGGCATGCAGCAATGGATAAGAGTATTCTGATGGATTTGAGCATGGCTACCGGCGAGAAGGTTTCCTCATAGTCAATGCCCTCCCTTTGAGTATAACCTTTCTCTACAAGCCTAGCCTTATAGGTCTCAACATTTCCATCAGATGCTCTTTTCCTCTTGTAGACCCACTTACAACCAATGGGTTTAATATTGGCTGGAAGTTCTATAAGATCCCAGACCTGATTAGAATCCATAGATTCTAATTCAACCTTCATAGCTTTAACCCTATGATCTGAATCAACATCAGCCATTGCCTCTTCGTATGTGGTAGGATCAGATTTAGATTCTATGGAGACAGCTTCAAAAACTTCTCCTAAGAACATGTATCTATCAGGTTGGCTGATAATCCTCCCACTACGACGAGGTACCGGTACGGAAATGGGTGAAGAAGTGGTATTTTCTTGATTTACATCGTTATCAACTGCGGGTTGGACTGAGGGCTCTCCTTCTATTTCTCTCAGATCTATCCTTCCCTTAGGTTTATGGTTCATGATATAATCATCCTCTAAGAAAACAACATTTGTACTAACAAACACTTTCTGTTCTCTTGGATCATAAAAATACCATCCATAAGTACCCTTTGGATACCCTACAAAATAACATACTTCTGATCTAGAATCCAACTTGCTCATCTTTCCTTTCAGCACATGTGCCGGACACCCCCATATCCGAAGATTTTGCAAAGAAGGTTTGCGCCCAATCCACATCTCCCGTGGCGTCCTGGGAATAGATTTTCTTGGTACTAGATTTAGTATGTATGCAGCGGTTTCCAAAGCATAACCCCAAAGGAATAATGCAACTCTGAATAACTCATCATTGACCTAGTCATGTCTAAAAGAGTCCGGTTCCTTCTCTCCGCTACACCATTCTGCTGAGGCGTGCTAGGTGCAGTCAACTGTGACAGAATCCCATTCTGTACGAGGTGATCAATAAACTCATTAAAGAGGTACTCGCCACCTCGATCAGATCGAATGGCCTTGATATGTGAGCCCAATTGTTTCTCCACTTCAGCCCTAAACTCTTTGAACTTTTCAAAGGCTTCAGACTTGTGCTGCATTAGGTACACATATCCATACCTAGAGTGGTCATCGGTAAATGTTATGAAATACTCATAACCACCCCTTGCTCTAATATTTATTGGTCCACACACATTAGTATGAACTAATTCCAACAATGCATTGGTCCTATTGCCCTTTGCGGGAAAGGGCCTTTTGGTCATCTTACCCTCTAACCAAGACTCACAGACTTCCATTGGTTCGAGAACCAAATCGCCTAAGATCCCTTCTTTGACTAGTCTGCCAATCCTATTTAGATTGATATGGGCAAGCCTCATGTGCCAAAGCCTTGTTGGATTAGTGGAAGGTCCCTTTCTTTTAGATGGTATAGTTACCATTGAGTTATTAAGTTCCAAGCAAGAATCTTTAGAAATATTGGGAGTAATCACATACAAACCATTTGATTTAACACCAGAACATATAAAAGAACTATTTCTTTTAATCACAACTTCAGTTCCAAAATGAAAAGAATAACCATTATTTGATAAATTAGAAACTGAAATTAAATTACGTCTCATTGAAGGGACGTAAAGTACATCTGATAAAATCAAAACTTTATTGTCTAGAAATTCTAAAACTACGACTCCTATAGCAACCGCAGATACGGTTGCGCTAGAACCTAGAGTAAGCACGATCTCCCCATCACTGCATTTCCTGGTTGATCTGAACCCCTGCAACGAATTATAGATATGGTTAGTCGCACCAGAATCAATGCACCAAGTGTTTGAAGTATCCGTAATAAAACTTACTTCAATCACATGTGATTCAATCATACCTTGAACTCTTGTAGCTAAGAATTCTGGACAGTTCCTCTTCCAGTGGCCCTTCTCTCCGCATTGGAAACACTTTCCTTTGCCTTGGCCACCCACCTACCCTTTGCCCTTACCCCTTAGATTTTGCAATCTTAGGGACCGGTCCAACACTTGGACCACCAGTACCAGCCTTCTTCTTCCCTTTCTTTCCTTTTGGTGTAGATCGGGAAGAGGAAGCGATTTTCTCAACGTTCAAAACGTTGACCCCAGGTTTGATCACCCCTTCCGCTGCCAAAAGAGAACTCATCAATTCGCTCATTGAAAAATTCATTTGATTCATATTATAGTTAAGTTTAAATTTAGCGAATGAAGGCGACAGCGAATTGAGGATCATATCAACTTGGGTCTGTGCATCGATGTTGGCACCTAGGGTCTCCAGCTCGTTTAAATAACCAATCATTTTTAAAACATGTTCCTTGACTGGAGTCCCTTCCGACATCTTTGCACTCATTATCTTTTGCATGGCTACCTGTCTAGCAGGCCTGCCATGCTCCCCAAACATCTTTTTCAGGGATGTGATAATGTCACTGGCAGAATCATTCGATTGGAATTGGTGTTGCAACACACCAGCCATTGAGGCCAGAATATGGCAACGTGTCATTCTATTCGACTTCTTCCATTTGTCGAACTCGCGTCTGGCAGCTGCCGAAGCATTTGCCGCGGGTTCTTCAGGGCTTGGGGTGGTAAGGACATCTATGTGATCCTCCGCAGTTAACACGATGTTAAGGTTACGTTTCCATTCAGTGTAGTTATTTCCAGTTAACTTGTTTTGAGTGAGTATAGTGGCAAGTGGACTAAATGCAGATCCAGACATTATGATTACTGAAAATCAAACAAACAAAATAAATATGGATATCAGAATTTGACAGTTTGAAATAAAAGAATCCTTAAAAACTCTTATTTTTAAAATAAAGTCGCCGGAATATCGAAACGAAAGAATAAAGCCTCCGTGTGGTGGTCAATGTTCGATCTTTCGATTAATCATGACTTGTCCGCTATGCAACTCTTGCAAAACAAGTTATGACTCCCGAACCTTTTTGATCTCTAAGTTTCTGAATAATGCCCCGTGTGGGATCCCTTATCCATAGCTTAGCTAGTGTGTACCATTAACTAGGATCCAATCACAACCGTCTCAAGTAGCGCCTCCGTATGGTGGTCACCCTCTAACACGTCTGATTGATCCTATCAAAAGAAGTTCACATCTAGTAACCAATAAGTATGCACCCTCCGTATGGAATGATCACCCCTGGTGAGGTGACACAGAATGCACTACTCATCTTACAGTGAACCGTTAATGGAAGATCGTGGGTGTCAATAAATAAGACCCTCTCCCACTAGATTGTGTAAATTAAGGATTTTGCTTTTTAGAAAATGTTTTTGCACATTACCCATAAACATCCAATGTTTACTAATGCGTTAAAAACGGTTTTTGAATTTTATTTTAGAAAACTTGTTTTACGTGCATGCAAGTAGTAACAATATAATTAAATGCCAATCACAAACCAAGCACATAAAACAAAAAACTAAAATTGAAAATAAAGACATCCAAACGATGCCTCTATCTCCCATGGCTCTATCTCCATAGAACCTCCTCTTGGTTTGGTCGCCTCCAACTCCATCTTCATGGACAACGGCTCCTTGCTCCATCTTCATGGATTTTCTAATTCTATTACATTTGTCCTATGCTTCTTTCGAAGCTTACAATTTATCTAGAAATAGAAATAGCAACAACAAAATAAAAGGCTAGGGAAACTGGTGCGACTTTCCTTTTCGTAGGATTGAAGTCGCAGCGCCCTTTACATATGCCTTAAAACTAAACCAAACTTAAATTACAACATGCACCAATCTCAAACAATTTAAATACAAAATTCAACAATCTTGGTGCCATGGGAGATAGTGACTAAACTAGTTGCAAAAGGGTTAGTCGTACACGCATCCACATATACATAACAAATATATGTAACTATTGGAACACTTAATTGATTCACACAGTATATAAACTCTTTACATACTGAATTAGAACTTAAAACAGCATCTTACTGCTCTGTCACAGTTCGATCGATCGAAGATCGTTCGATCGCTCGAACCTTCGATCGATTGAACACTGTTCAATCGTTTGAACATTCTGTTTCACTGAATGATTTAAAAATTTTGCAAAATACTTTAAAATTAAAGTTTTTAATTTCAAAACACTTTAAAACTGTGAAACAGAGAACCTGACAAAGAATCTATCTCGATCGATCTAACTTCATTCGATCGATCGAACACCATAAGGTTTCGATCGATCGAAACCTGTTCGATCGCTCGAGTACAGAGGATGTTCGATCGATCGAAACATGTTCGATCGATCGAACCTGCCTTGCATCCTATGCAATCACAGATTTATACTCTGCTGCAATAATATTGCAAAAATAGATCTGTGATGATGCAGTTTCGAAAAACAGTTCTAAAATCAACATGCAAACCAAAATAGTGTTCCAAAAATGCATCTATAGATCCAAACGAGCGTGGCTCTGATACCAATTGATGGAAAAACCGGTTTAAGTTATAAGCTTAAACACGCAGCGGAAAAGTCAAGTTATAAAAACTTAATGGTAGCCCAGGATCTACTACTCGTAAATTCCATAGATGCGCACAAGAGGGGACCAGAGTTATACCTTAGTGTTTTGAACCCAATTCTGATTTTCTTCAGCTTCCAGTAGCTTCCACTAGATGGCATTCACTCTTATGACTCCTATGGATGCTCGCAGGATGGACTAGGGTTGGTGGGAACCCTAATGGAGAGGAAGGAGAAGGTTTGGTACTCTTAAACAGTTTCTGCAGCTTCTGACGTTCAAAAATGATGAACTCTTTTTCCAGAACGCAGCTGCCCTATTTATAGATTCCCAGAACCGACCTAGACTTCGAGCGATCGAAGACCTTCGATCGATCGAACCTTTGATCGATCGAACCATTCTCGATCGATCGAGACTGCCAAAACTTCAATCGATCGAACATACTTCAATCGATCAAACTTGTCTTGATAACTTCCTCATGTGTCTTTCCAAGTATCCTGGCGGAGCTAAGAGTGGAACCTCCTAGGCTCTTTATTGTTGGCTCAGACCAGTTTGTTAATTACCGTGACCAAACTCTTTGATCAACAAACTAACTAACTGGTCAGTTAACGTCTACTCCACTATAAAATGATAACTAAACTCCAACGCAAAAGAACATATCCGAAGCGATAACTAGACTTGTATGTTGTACTAATGTCCCTCTACCTTCAGCATTCGTAATCATATTCAGGTAGTCGGATAACTGTTACTATCAACCTGAATCACGATTACTTCTTGCATTCCTTGAGTCCCATTCACTTCTCATGATTACCAAACATGTTGATAACTCTTATCAACAAGACTGTAGTACTCAGTAATCGACTTGGTGACATTCTCAAGGGAATGCTTACTCTGAAACAGAGGGTAGATTCTGTCTTGACAATATATGTTCACAACCCTATGAATATGACATACCCAAGATACCCATGTGTTGATCTTCTATAGACCTCACTGATTGGTAAGTCAAAGCAGTCATATCCACAGTCTGTGTTCATAATCATCTCAATATTGAGAACACGTACCTTATACAAGTTATGAGTTCCTATCGACTGATTGACAGTCTTGAGTGTCAATAGGAAAGCTCAGGTCTGTCAATACACTATAAGCACTAGCATATTAACTAAGAGTTACACTCTAGTGATTGAGATTGATCACTCCATCCAATGGTAGTTAATCATGCTATAGTGTAAACCTGATGAGATATCCAGTCTCATCATGCACTGTGACATGTTCTAAGTAACAAAGAATAGTAATTCGTATCTCACTTGTATGTATCTCATACATACACGCATTACTTACTATGATACTTAAGGATAACAATCATCTCATGAAAGAAACACACATAACTAAATGTAAAGCTGATATCCATATATTAAAATGTCAATGTCTCCTATATAAAGTAATGGTTTGAGGGCACAAACCCAACACGAATTTCACCCTAAGAAGATTTTAAAGTGTTTAAAATGTTTAAAATAAAACTTTCGTTGAGTAAGAAAATTTGTTTTAAATACTTGTGATTAGGTATCAAGTAGACCTTAGAAGACGGGTATCGTGGAAAGATATGGTATGCTTAGTGCTTGGGACATAATGGTGGTTATCAAGCGAATGAGTTCTATGTGGGCAGATTCTGAACTTAAAAATTCTAACTGAGTTGGTGAAATATCGTGTACCTAAATTTGGCTAATTGGAAGTTATGACTTTAAAGGAGCGGTCGTGAGTATCGTTCCAAAGGGAGCTCGACTTCGATTTAAGTATTGGAGTAACCTGAGGTAATGAATGATTTGAGGCTTTGATCAATCAAGAACTTGATGAGATCCATAAAGTGTGTAGAACTTGAAAGATGACAGTTAGGAATCAGTTGGCATTGGTGACCGGAGTGAGAATTTTACCTTGGGGTATTGTTGTGAAAGGTATGTAAATTGGAAGTCGATATGGAATTTATTGAACACAGTGAGGCTATAGTACTTTGTGGGAAGATTTAATTACCGGCTTATCCTCAGATTGTATATGGGGATTGTATTAATGCTGGGAGCAATAGGTTATTCAGAAATAATGGATTGGAGACCCGGATAGCATAAATAAAGGACTAGAAAGTTAAATGAGAAATTGAGTCAGATTCAACTACGGTTATGAAACATTGAATGTCGGAATGAGGTATGGTGCCTTGAGATGTTATACGAAGAATATACGCTTGGTATGAACAGTTGTCAGGAACTCAGTGAGAGTTGAGATACAGAAGTGTGAGCGATATGGACTTGTGCAAAGGTGAAAGTGAAACATCAGCGACGTATTGAGTTGTAAACTACATAAATGGTAATGGATCTACCTGGACTGATATGAGAATGGACTACATTGCAGTTGAGATCTTCGAAAGAAAAATAATTGACTCAAGATGCGTGTATGTTATATAAATAAAATGGATAGTGAATGGTCAAGATTGGAGACAGGAACAAGATATGTTCTGAGCATGGGAATACGTGTTGATGAACTCTGTGGTAGGTGTATGATAAGCCAATTTTGATTTACAATGTTATTCGTTACGATGGATGTTGGGAGTAATTGTGTTGAGAAGGAGATGAAGTGTTATGCGTAATTTTAAATCAATTTGTTTTAAAAGAACAACATGGAAGAAATGTGTTTGACTTTGATGAAAGTTCTAAATCAAAACTGTTAGGTGTGATCTTCTATTTCAATCGGTAGTAGTTCGGGTGCAGACTTTGGAGAGCTAAATGATGAATATGTTTGACCTCATTGTGGGTGATTTGGGACGTTATGTAAGCTCGAAATCTGAATGGTATCTGATGAGGCACGTGTGATTGAAAGTATAGTACATGATTGGTTAAATTGAAACGAAATGATACGTATTATGAAAAATAGAGAGGATATTAGTGCGACGTACTACCGACTAAGTGCTATTCATTGAACTGATGTTATTGTGATATGGCGTTCTAGGGAAGAAAGAGTGTAATTCGATAAGAAATGAGAAGTCGTTAGAAAACACATTATCGTTCTACAAGTATCTTGTGGTTAATAGGATGAGGGATCAGATCTATAGTGCGAAACAGTTGATTGAAGCGTTGGCTTATCGACTGGGTATATATATATGTTAGTGCTTGATTTTGGTTCACTTCGAGATGAAGAATCGTGTATGATTGTGCACCAGCTAAGACGTGTTGTCAACGACTTTTAGTCGAAAAGCAAGATAGGTGAATGAGAGATGAATTGTTGTCTTGGGTTTGAGTAATGTGATGAAACTTTTGAGTTTCGGAAATGAAATGTGACAAGTAAAATAAAGATATATGGGAGTTGACGTTGTGACATCGCGATGGGATTGAATGTCAGGTTTGATTATGGAGTAGGTTCTACTCAGGTATCGATGTTCTTATTTATCGAGATGCTCCGGGGTATTGCTAGGATTCTGTTTGAATCTTCTATCAGATTGAGACTGGGACTCTGAGGATTTATTTTCCTTAAGAGCCTGAGGATTTATTTTCCTCATGAGACTGTGATTCCTCAGTAAAGTGATTGGATTGTGTATGAGGAAAATGTTTGAAATACTTGTGGGAAGTCTTGGCTACTTGAGAAGATGGTATAAGTTTGGGGACAAACTTCCTTTTTGGAGGGGGAGAGTTGTCACACCCATTCCAGAATGTGTCTGCTTTTAAAATATGACATTGTGGTAACACGTGGAAATATTAATGTTTATTAATATTGAGATGAGGTTGACTGTGGGTCAACGGTGATGTGTCAGAGAGGACACAGGAACATGGTATTTCATGTTGCTTTGGCATGGTTAAATGACATTTACATGAATTAAATATTATTTGAGATATCTGTTATTTCATGAATAGTGAATTATACTGTGTAGTATAATTTCTGGTAATTTTGATATTTTTATATACTATTTGAGAACTGTGGTGAGAATGTGAGTGACACGTAAAATAAAAAGGTAGGTTGTGTAGAGATTTCACTTAATTTAGTTTTCGGACGTAAATTTTGGATCCAAACGAGACTTAGTCGAAAACTTTTGAAATTTATAATTTTCACTCGCAAAGGCATAAAATGAACGTTGGTGAAGTTTCAGGAATTTATTAGATAGTTGAGAAACTTGCGGGGAGGTAAACACGATTACCGAGAAGATTTTCTATAAATAATGGAGGATAAGATTTCATTTCTCCAAAAGTTGGAAAATATCTAGAGAGAGGAGAGAGAAAGGGAGATTGTTGCCATGGGCTTTGCGACGACGATCGGCGACCTTTCGTCCGTCAGTTTTTCACCAAATTCAAGATTTGAACTCGTGGAGGTAAGATCTATGTTTTGATACTACTTAGGCCGTGTTTGGCCAATTTTTGTAAAAATCTTAATTTTAGGAATTTGGGAAAAACAGGTATAAACTTGTAGGAATCGTCTCAAATTCGAAATCCGACTATTAATTAGCCTCCTAGTTGATCCTTCAAAGTTTGGGGGAAATCGCACGAGGTATGAAATTCTAACTTGTGAAATATAGAGAAATACATGTTTTATATTTCGACGACGAAATTGAGATCCGAGCAAAAATCCATGTGTTAATTGTAGGCCCGTTAATTATGCACGCGCTAAATTGTGAAAAGCATGTCTAAATTTACGCGAGCACATTGAGTTGTCTATGTGGGTCAAAGGGGGGTCTTATACAAATTCATGCCGGAGTAAGCTTCTCGTTGTTTGAGAATTTTAGTAGCGACGGCTACTGTGCATGGTTTAAGGCTTGGACTTGCCAGGGCACTTGGAGGGATGTAATGGTTGTAGGCTTGGACTAGCCATTGATATCGCAGTTTAAGGCTTGGACTTGCCGCTACCGGATGAAGGCGTATTTTTCTCCCTAGAGACTATTGATATGATTTATGAGATTAAAGCATGTTTTGTTATATATTGCATATGTTAGACTTGTGCACTCAGCATATAGCTGAGCAGTGGAGATTTACTCCATTGCAGACAAGAAGAAGGGTGATGAGTGAGGCCGAGGAACGCTGGGGAACCACGATTGTATATGTTTTTGTTTTAAATCCTAGACTTGTGTAAGGATTGACAAATTGTAAAACGTTGTAATAGGATCATGGATTAGTTCTGTAGTATGATAATCTTGTAATTGAACTCCTGTAGTTGTGTTTTAAAATGTTGCAATTCAGTGGTAGTTGTAGTTGTTGTTGATGTGGAAAAGCATGAGTTGAAATTTTCACACAGGGCTGCCCAGCAGGGGAGCAGTCGACTGGACCAAGGATCAGTCGACTGGACCCCTTGGGGTTTAGACACTGAAAGTGAATAGTGTCAAGATCAGTCGACTGGACCATCCTTCAGTCGACTGGACCACTGTAGATTTTAGCTACTGATCCAAATAGTGACCAATGCAGTCGACTGGGTTCCCTGATCAGTCGACTGGACACCTGATGAGAATTGTGGGTTTTGGTTTCTGCCAGGCACAATCGACTGGACCCTAGCACAGTCAACTGAACCTCTGTTTTTAAAACTGTGTTCCTTTGGACAGGTTTCAATTGAACAAAACTTTTTATAACTCTGACTTTAATGGAATTTAATAATATTTTCCGCTGCTATTTGACTTTAATGGAACTGGATAAGCCTTGATGGCATGCCACGTGTCCTATTTCCGCGTGTAGCGGGATGGGTCGTGACATCAGCTCAGCCATAACATTTCAAGTATTAGTCTTGTTGAGTACAATGCATAAAGACTATGCATGCCATGCCACAATATATGTATGCACAGATTATCATCTCAAATAATGATAACAATATTATCGTCACAATCATACACTCCACTCGACGTCACTCAACCATATAACGTCACTCACTCCAAAGGCTCTAAACCTATTGCTCTGATACCACTAAATATCATAGCTCGGTCCCACAATAGCGGAACCGAAGTCCGTGGCACGCCACCAAGGCTACTCCGATTCATTAACGTTCCCAAAGAATTAGTTTAAGAACACGCAGCGGAAAAACATAAGTCAAAGTCATGAAATTCTATGTTACAAAAGGTTTTGTGCATTTGAAAACACCTAAAGAAACCTCCCTTTTTGAACTAGCAATCCAGTCGACTGACCCTCGGGTCCAATCGACTGGGCCCTCTAAATTCCAGTCAACTGGGACTCGTCCGAGTCTGGTCGACTGGGCACTATTCCAGCAGAATGTATGTTTCTGAAACACTTTCTAGTCTACTGATTCCCATCCTCCAGTCGACTGATGCCCTTTGAAACTGAAAAGATATTTTACCAAAATTGGGGTCCAGTCGACTGCGCTCCCAGTCCAGTCAACTATTTTCCCCAGCAGTAGCTCATTCTGCTGAGTTTTCCAAGTTAAAGGATTTTCTAAAATCGACCAGGGACTAAATACACACTCCAAACTCATTCCAAAGTGATACTAACTGAAAAATAATATCACCAAAACATATTACAAAAGATTTCTAACTATTACAACTTCACGAATTCGTTCTAAGGATCCAAGTTAACATAGTTTAAAAGCAATAAAATCCTTATTACAACATTTCTATTTCCAAAACTATGAGGTGTACAAGTTGAGTCGCCTTCTAGGTGAACTCCCAATACCCTGTGATCATTTCTCCAATTCCTCGCCGGCATTAACACCTGGAATGGTTATTTGAATAACCACACATATTTGTTTTGTTTAAGCTAACGCTTAGTGAATAAAACAACCATGCACATGAATGATAAACATGCTCGCATTCGCATCTCTACAATTCATACTAGCCTCCGTAGTCTCACTTGTACGTTCCATACTCCTAATCCATGACTCCTCGCTAATATGTCCACGCAAAAAGGTAAGATTCACGTTTCTTTTCTTCAAACGTGCGACCTTATGCCTATAACGGCTCCATAACGATGGCTTGGTACCACGTGTTTCTTTGACCCAAATAGTCCCTAAACATGCTCAAGTACATACCCTCGTGCTATCGACATAATCAAAACATTTCACATGACAATTGGGCTTACTTATCAATATAACTGCCCAATATGAACTACACAACATATATCTATGAATTAAAACATTCCTTTCATACACAATATGAATACATGTCAAGAAATCATTCCAAAACACATAGTTGAATCACTCACCTCCGATTAACGCTCTTAAAATTCGTTCTCAAGAAAACCCGAGTACATAGATCGTGTAGAAGTCCGTCTAGTACAATTCCTATCGATCAAAAATCCGATTATCAACTTTTTAGGAAAAATCTAGAAAATGAATTTTCAAAAAAACTTATCCAAACAAGTCCTAATAGGTATCAAAATGACGGCCTTACCTCGAAGAGTTCAAATACGAAATTTGGTGAAAAACTAAAGTACAGAAGTTCATCGTTTGGCGTCGTGAAACTCCTAATTATCCTCCAAAACTTCATACACGCCTAATTCATTACTTCACGGGTGAAACTTATAAATTATAAAAGTTTTCTTCTAAGTTCCGTTTGGTTGCTAAAACGAAGTCTCACAAAATTTTACGAAATTGCTAATTAGCTTACCAATTATGTAGCGTGTTAATTCGTCCTCACCAGGATACTAAATTTAACATCAGAAATAAATTCTAAACTACAAAATAATACAGATAGTGAAATACACAGGTAAACATTTATTTTCAGATAAACATTTAGGGTATTCCACAATGACTGTCTCAATCTCGGAGAGATGGCACAACAACAAAACATCCATTCTACATAGTCACTGAGGATTCTCTTACATAGATACCCAATTGACTCGTGAGTCACAACTCACTCACACATGTACCGCAAATGCACAACACATCACATTATCATACATGATCAATGAAATGAAATGCTATGAATCCGTACACGGGTGTTATAATTCACTCCCCTTAAAAGAAGTTTATCCCCAAACTTGTACCTCATGTATAAAAAAGGTGCGGATACTGAGTATGCATCTCGTCTTCTAATTCTCATGTCATCTCCTCTGTCGCTTGGCTACGCCATAACACTTTCACTTTCGATATCACTTTATTCTGTAAGGTTTGATCCTTCTGATCCAATATCTCTACCGGATACGCAACATACGTCAAATCACTCTGAATCTCATGCGGCGTCGATCTAGAATGCGAACTAGTCCTTCGTTGAATGTAACGTTGTCGTTGACTTCACTAGCTTAAAAGTTGATCTCGTGTGCTGGGTTATGGGCACACTTCCTCAGCATACTAATGTGGACATGTTGTGCACTCCCGACATCTTTGGTGGCAATGCAAGTTGATAAACAACCTTCCCAACACGTTTTATAATCTTGAACGGTCCGATGAATCGCGGTGATAGCTTGCTTCTCTTCAGACCAAATATGACAATGCCTCAAACAGGTGAAACTTTCAGCAGCACGTGATCTCCAACTGCAAACTCAAAGTCTTTGCATCGTTTGTCAGCATAACTCTTGTGTCAGGTCTGAGCTGTCTTCATCTTCTCACGTACGACTTGAATCTTCTCGCTGGTCTCTCGTACCATTTCTGGCCCAAGAAGTTGAGTATCTCTAACTTCGGCCCAACATAGCGGCGATCAACAAGGTCTTCCGTATAAAACTTCAAACGGAGCCATTCCTATACTTGTATGGTAGCTATTGTTGTAGGCGAACTTGTCATGACCCATCCCGTTACACGCAAAAACAGGACACGTGGCACACCACCAAGGCTTATCCAGTTCCATTAAAGTAAAATAGCAACGGAAAACATAAGTACAGTCCTTTAAAATCAGAGTTATAAAAAGTTTTGACTAATTGAAACGTGTTCAAAGAATCCAATTTGGAAAATAGAGGTCCAGTTGTCGGTATCGGGAACCCAGTCGACTGGAGGTCTGAAGCAATAAGTATAAAAGTTCCAAAGGCCCTGTCCAGTCGACTGTGTCGGGGACCCAGTCGACTGGAGCCTCAAATCTTCAGTCGACTGGTGCCTTGTCCGGTCGACTGAACACTATTCAAGCAGAAGGTGGTGTTTTCGTGCAGAAACCAGTAGACTGAACTCACTCTTCAGTCAACTGAAGGCCTCGAAACTGAAGAGGTTCAAAGTGAAAAATAGTGGTCCAGTCGACTGAAACAAGGGCCAGTCGACTGATTCTTGGCAGTTTACTGAGCATCCTGTAGCAACCACACCAAGCCCTCCAAACTAAGATCTAATACATTCCCAACATCAACCCCATCCAAACCACGATTCAAGACATAATTACAGACACTCTATTACAGATTAGGAGTACTAATCCAGCTCAAGACGCTATTACAACATAATACTAATTCTCAATTCTTGTTACAAGATTGGAATGAAAATAAAAGTATACACAAGAGTGTTCCCCCGGCATTCCTCGGTCTCACTCCTCACGCTTCTTCTTTTCCTTTTTCTTCTCACCTGCAATGGAGTAAAGCTCCACTGTTTAGCTATATGCTGAGTGTACAAATTCTAACATATGCAATATATGGTAAAACATGCTTTAATCTCATAAAATATAACAACTAGTCTCTAGGGAGGAAATACACGTTCATCCGGTGGCGACAAGTCCAAGCCTTAAATAGCGATGCCAACGGCTTGTCCAAGCCTACAACCATTGCATCCCCAAGTGCCATGGCAAGTCCAAGTCTTAAACCATGTACAGTAGCCGTCGCTACTACAATTCTCCAACATCAAGAAGCTTACCCCCGCATGAATTTGTATAAACTCCACTTTGACCCACATAATAAACTCAACGTGCTCGCGTAAAAATAGACATGTTTTTCACATTTAAGCGCGTGCATAATTAACGGGCCTAAGATTAACACATGGATTTGCCTAGATCACAATTTCGTCATCGAAATATAAAACATGTATTTCACCTATATAACACAGGTTAGGATTTCATACCTCGTGCGAATTCTCTCAAACTTTGAGGGATCGACTAGAGGACCGATTAACGTCGGATCTCAAAATCGTAGGTCTTACCTCTAGGAGTCCCCAAAAGTCTAGAAATTAGATTTTTACAAAAGTTAGCCAAACATGGCCTAATGACTACCAAAACGTAGGTCTTACCTTCAAGAGTCCAACTATGAAATTTGGTCGAAATTTGGCAGACGAAAGGTCGCCGATCATCGTCGCAAAGCTTGTGGCAACCAATCCCATTTTCTCTCTCTTCTCTAACGATATTTTATAAGGTTTTGACAATTGAACTTCTCACCCTTACCTATTTATAGGCAAACTATCTAGAAATCGCGTTTACCACCCCGCGAGTTCTCAAAACTTCTAATTAACTCCTGAAACGTTGCGCACGTCCATTTTATGCCTTTACGAGTGAAAACTATAATTTATAAAAGTTTTCAACTAAGTCTCGTTTGGGTCCAAAATTACATCCGAAAACATAATTCTGTGGAATCTCTACACAACCTACTTCTTATATAACGTGTGGCTCACGTTCTCACCATAATTCTCAAAATGCTCTATAGTGATAACAAAACTACCAGAAATTTACTATTCATAAGTTACCAGATATTTTAAATAACATTTAAATCATAAAAATGTCATTTAACCATACTAATGCAACATGAACTACCATGTTCCCGTGTCTTCACTGACACCTTACCGTTGACCCACAGTCAAACCACCTTAGATTATTAATAAACAATAATGATTTCACATGTTACCACAACGTCATATTAAAAGCCTATAAATTCTGGGATGGGTGTGACAGAACTCGATCAACGGTAGGTGCGTTTCCCAAGAACTCTCGAAATCGATAACGCAAGCGCGTAGCATATCTTCCATCACTTGATTGACTCATTCTGTATGACCGTCGGTCTGCGGATGAAAGGCTAAACTCAAGTTTAGTATTGTTTCCATCGCTCTTTGGAGACTCAAGTTTCGAGGATAATTCTGCTAAGACTTCTTGGCTCCGTCCCAGGTGTGCTTGTTCCTTTAAAAATTACCCTGAGGTCTCCACCCTTGGGTATTTCTCGGTGGTTGGTTCTCGAAATTCCGCTGCTGAAAACCTCTTGACGATTGGGGTCAATTTATCTATGGTCGTTGTGCTGGATAAGCATCATTTTCCAACCCTACAGCAAATCTGACAATCCCCTCAAATTACTGATTTAGATGGCTGACCATCATATATCTGAGGTGGGGGTTCAATCCTTGGTGAAATCTCTTCACCTTCTTCTGTGGAGTGTCTATCGTGTGCGGAGCAAATCGAGATAATCGCTCAAATTGTGTAGTACATTCTCGTATAGTCCATCCTCCTTGAACTAGACTAAGAAAGTTCATTTTTTGTTGATCTCTCTCATCTTATAGGAAGTACTTTTCCATAAATCTTTCCCTGAATATCCCCCAAGGCATTCTCCGTGCAGCTTCAGCTCCTATTATAGCTCTTTCGGCTTCCCACCAATCTACAACAGTGTAGGTGAGCTGAAAGGTGGCAAGACGACGTTTATCTTTCTCAGTACATTCTAAAACTTCAAAAATTAATTCCATTTATCGTATCCACTACTCCGCCTTCCATGGCTCGATTAATCTGTCAAATTTCTCTGGGTGTAATCCACGAAAACGTTTGAGTAACTTATCACTAGTCTGTCTCGGTGGTGCTGGTACAACAGGTCTCTAGTGAGTTGAGTGGTTATAAGTATCCCCCACATGTTCCATCCTCTGCATGAAGGCTTCAAAAACATCCATTGGATCCATACGTTCCGGAATAGGGGATCCTAATTGTGCTTGATTCCTCGGCCTAACCATAGTGATAATGTATGTCGTGTACCTACAAAAGACCTACCGATTAGCTGACAATCTTCTCAGAGAAATGAAATCAAGATAGAGCGAGAAGCAACAAGAACTAACAGTTCTACTAATCAACATACATCACTTAAAACATATAAAATATCAAAAGTACTACTCGTATATATTTATATATATCAAAAGATGTACCGGATAGTACACACTAGTCAAACTGTGTATCACATGGGGCATAGGCTAAAACAGCACTAAGGTCAGCTATTTACAATACTACTACTACTAATAATATCTATATAAAGCTATGGTCAAATAGCTATCTCTCAAGCTCCCAAAAATCGTGTGGACAACATGTCCTGATATAAAACTAGCAAAAATTAAACCTACTCTAGATCCTGACTCAAAAGTTGTCAACATTTGATCCTGCTGGGGATGCCTCATCCTTCGGTGCAATGTCCATCTCTACAGGTGGATCAGCTTCCATTAGCACCGCAAGTCCTCCAACTACTACCCCTATATCCCAGTCCTCAACAATCATCTCATCAATGTCCATATCCTCAATACCAAATGCTGGCTCAACGATGTCGGCGACCATCTCGGCAAAATCCCCAACTAAAGCCATAGCCTCTACTAGTGCAGCCTTTCATATCGGAAGTCCATCTGGCTATGCAACCATCCCTGCTACCCACTCGGCCACCATATTGGCAATGGCTACTATATGTAGTATAGGCCCCACTGGTAATGCTAGTACCACAAGTATCTCAGGCACCATCATCTCCTCAGGCTGAACTACAACATCTTCCATACCCTTATCTCCTGCTACCCCTATGTCATCCTCTCTAGCCAAAATATCCTCATCAACTAGCTCTGGGTCCTCCTCTAGTTCCTCATCATCCTCGACAGGCTCAATGTCCTCTACGGGATCCTCCTCTGGGTCAGCATCTACTATCAGCTCGGTCTCCAGTGCCTTTAGAACGGGTACATCGGGTACTGGTGACGGTGGTGCTATTGCTGGTGCTACCTCAATAGGTCCCCCAAGAATAGGTCATAGTTCTATAGCGTCCATCTCCAACTTACTCTGGATCAATCGTATAATCTCCTGGTAAATATCCCTAGCAATCCTGGCAGAATGATAAGCATCCATATGCATCTTTGTAGGGTGAGTCTTCCTAGTCATATAGAGAGCCTTCCACATATCCTCCTCCAAATACTGACTAGCTGTCTAGCGTATGCACTTATGGTAAAACTCTGGGTCAGCTGGCTCCACGGTATCCCCATGGATCACGTGTCCTCCATATGCATCAGTCACCAACTTATGGAACTCTGGATCCATAATGCTAACCTACAAAGGAAATCTATTTATCGTCAGGAGGACGTACTTATCTTAAACTCATATCTCATTTCAGGGAATCTTAAAATACTAGGACCAGATGGTGTAGAACGAATAGTGAACGAAAGTATCACAACCAAGCTCTGATACCAAAAATCTTGTCACGCCCTGCAGCAGCAAAAATCAAGAAAAATAAATTTCCTTTTTGGGTCCATAGGGAATGACGGGGGAATGCCACTAATTATCCACACCACACAGTACTAGTCCAACTAATAAACAGGAATAGTAAACAAATTGAATATATAATACAATTTTATCCATTACAATATCAGAGTGGTTCTCATGATCATAACAGATCTGGAGACAACATATGCCCAAGTACCCGCTAAACTAATAAAGTTCAATAGTAATATAATACTAAATACAACTTCTTCATCTCTAGCTGGCGTAAGGGTAGTTGTCAGCGTAACAGCCTTCTCCGGCATAACCGGCATCAGTGGGGCCACTCTCTGTATATCTTTCTTCAGGGTAGTAGCTATCGTCATAAGCTCCATCACTTGCATTATTAAGAATAAGGTAGTCTGGACGGGGAATGTCCATGTATAAATGCCATCAGCTTACTTCAGCTGAGTGAAAAAAAACTCCCACAGTATCATAGGTATAAAGTCCTTACCAGTTATGCACGATCCAAAGTAGTAATACTAATAATATCTTTTCCTCTTTTATTTAGAACTATCATTATCGTATTCTTATCGTCTTCCACTCTAAGACTGACTGTACCAATCTCGACTAGCTAAGATGATGCAATTATATCATGACGACATACTAGTGCTCTTGTTCACCGCTTTTAAGAACCCTTGCGAACACTATACACCGTTCTAATATAACAACTGGTCTATGGACGTACCCATACTCTTGTTCACCGCTTTAAGAACCCTCACTGTTAACCACTTTTAAGAACGCTTGCGAGTATGGTACATACATAGCTCTAGCAGATACAATCTATAGGCGTACCACTACTCTTGTTCATCGTGTTATCCAATGTTACCACCGTGATACCTCATATCTTATCTTGTTATCGCGTCGTTTTATTACTAACATTCCGAATCCTACTACATTACTCACCATATAATCTCAGTCTCGTTATCATATCCCATTACCTCCGTAATCCATAATATCGCATAATAGAGACACAAAATCGCTTTAAATGACTAATCATTTGAAATAGCAAACTCAAAAGAAAACAACCAAGTCTTGTCAAAGTTCGATCGATTGAAGTCATTTTGATCGATTGAAGAAAGTAAAGTTCGATCAATTGAAGTGGAGGTGGTCTCGATCGATTGAAGTCATTTTGATCGATTGAGGCTCAGTGTATTCGATCGATTGAACCTAGTTCAATCGCTCGAAAGTCGTCTTCTTCAGCAGTTCTGGACAGTAAATGTCCAAAGGTGCTAGGGGGTGTTTGGGGTCAATATTTACATCCAAGAACTTGTGAAACATTACATTATTACTACCGAGTGAGTTTGGAACTCACCGAACGTTGTAAGGGCATGTTTGGAAAAGCGCTTCTCTCTCCTCTGTCTTCGCTGCCTTTCTCTCTCTATCTCTGATCTTCTTCTTCTTCTCCTTCTCATTCTCCTTCTCCTTCTTCTCTATCCGTATCTCTCTTTCTCCCAAAGATTACATATATAGATACGTATGTGTATATATATGTATGTGTATGGATGTGTGTGGTGTATATATATCTATCAACCAACACAACTCTCTCTCTCTCTCTTTCTCTCTCATTTCTCTAGGTTCAGAAAACCCCTCACACACCAATGC
The DNA here is from genome assembly GCA_033977485.1 of Hydrangea macrophylla. Classification (NCBI taxonomy): domain Eukaryota; kingdom Viridiplantae; phylum Streptophyta; class Magnoliopsida; order Cornales; family Hydrangeaceae; genus Hydrangea; species Hydrangea macrophylla. The sequence continues at coordinate 78,546,952 of CM066986.1, read as the reverse complement.
AACACACACACACACATATATATATATATATAGAAAAGAGGGAAGGGCAGTTGGCAATGTTTGCGCAGAAAACTGGGATACAAATTCAGTCAAGTTCGGTCGATTGAAGCTTGTTCGATCGCTCGAGAGCAGATCGATCAGTTTTGATTGATTAGAAAGGGGTTTGATCGATTAAAGTGGGGACCACGTCATAAATTCATGTCAGCAAGGTTTCGATCACTTGAAAGGAGTTCGATCGATTGAACATTGAAACTCTCGATCACTTGAAATGACTTTGATCGATTGAAAGTGAAACTTCAAGTATAGTCAAGGGAAGTATATAGAATCTTATTGTATTAATAATTGATGAAAATATAGGGTATTACATGCAAAGTGACTGTTCGTCAACAGTTAACCCATGGAAAGGCGACCGTTCGTCAACGGTCACAACCTTTCGAATAAGGGACTGTTTGGCATGGCCAAAATACAACCATATACAACAAGACTAAATACCTAATTTATCATTCAATTTTCCAACATTGGGCACATCCCTCTTGATGAGATTCCTCATTTTGTTGTTGAGGAAGATCTTCAAAGGGACTAGTGCTTTCTTGTTTTGTTTTTGTTCAATGGAATTTCTTTCTCAGCAAAAAAAAAGGTATGACTCATGAAGTTTTCTTGTATGGTCTGTCTAAGGATAGTCTTTTGGAGCCCTATGGGGGTTGGTTGTTTGTTATCTTTTTGTATCTTTGGGAGCCTAACTTTGGCTTAATTTAGTTGTAATTGTTGGATTTTGTCCATTAATATAATATGATTTTGCTGAACAAAATACAAAAAAGTTGGAGAAGGTACAATATAGAAATTGAATGTAACAAATCGTTTGTTTTTCTTATATTGAGTAAGTTTTGCAGCAACCGAAAACCTACGTTCGATTTTCCCTGTTCAGCAAATTCGAGAGAGTACTATATATATATATATATATATATTTTTTTTTGGGTTAATTATAGTCACATTTTTCAATTTTCTCCCTGATAGTCTCAAATGTGTCACTAATGCCCTTTGTAGATTGTTTGGTAACTTCTTTTTCTAATACAGTGAAATCACAAAAAAAAAATTTGTGATTGGTATATGTCCTTGGGGAATAAGAAATTGAATTAAATAATATTACTGAATAGTATCCTACAAGAAAAGGACATTCTCCCTTATAAAGACTGAGGAGGTCAGGTTAAACAAAGGAAAAAAAAAGAAAGAAAAGTAACAAAATTTGAAATGCATCCCAAGATAGAGTATATCACCAAACAGGAAGGAAACAAAAACCCATAAAAATGGGAGAGTTTCATCAATTAAGGATGTGATCAATCATTCCCAAAAGTAGGGGAGGTCGATGTGCTACATCAGTTGTCCAAGAAAGAAAGTTTTTGGCCAATTATAACTGCAATTATAACTGCAGAGGCTATTGTGTTAAATAATTTATTTTAGTTTTTAGAGTTTATAATTATTGATAAATTTTAAAAGTTATTGTCAAATATAGCTTATTTCCGTTAAATTTAACTAATTTAGTACCAATTTCATTTTAATCTAAGTACACGGAGTGTTAGTAACACAATTTGAAGTATTGGGGGAAAATTGAAAAATGTGCCCGACATTACTCGAAAATTTATATAATTACGGACAACTGCTTTTACACTTTTACTTTTCCCAATAGATCATCAGTTTTAAACTTTTAACACTTTACTCTTTCCACTTTTCAAAATTTTTTTGAATCTCTACCCTCACCCAACGGATTCCTCTCCATTCTCTCTCTCTCTCTCTCTCTCTCTCTCTCTCTCTCTCTCTCAGCACCATTGCTCTCTGTCATCTACACAGTCCGGCAAACAAAGGGCCACCGCCGCTGGCATTGCCACCACCACATCTCTCGGTAATCTCTCTCTCTCTCTCTCTCTCTCTCTATTTGTTTGGTGAGAAAGTGCAGGAAATTTGGAATTTGGGGTTTGAATGTTCTTTTTAATGAGACCACCGCCACCACCACCGGTAATATAACTCTCTAATCTGTCCCTCTCCCTCATGACTCTCTCTCTAATCTCTCCCTCCGGACACCACCGCCGTCAGTTTCCACTATCAGTATTCTCCCTCTAACTCTCTGATATCGGTTCCTCTCTCTCTGTATCATTCTCGGTCTTAGCCTCTCAGAATCTCAGATTTGTTTTTTCTTTCTCTCCTTCTTCAGCACTACCACTGCGAGAAAAGACCTCTCACGCTCTAATTTACAAGGTAAGTTCTGATCTTCTTTACTTGGTATTGGTTTTAATTTTTTTTTCTTTCTTTTCTACTTGATGTTGCTCTTTCTGCCATGGTAAGAAATTTTGTATTTTTGGGCCTTTTTTCTTCCATTTTCCTATTTTGTCTTTTTGACTCTTTTATTTCTTTTTTCTTTCTTTCTTTTTTTTTTTTTTTAAATTTTCATCTGGTATTTTTGTGGTTTTGTATAAAATGTTGCTGACTTTATTTGGTTTGTTTAGAAGTCACCAGGGTTTTCCTTTTGTTCTTCTTTTACATATTTTTTTTGTGCTGAAGTTGTCTATTTATTTTATATAAATCAAATAGGTCTCTCGATATTTTACGATTATTTGTGCGCTTGAGTCTCAGTACAGATTATGATTTTTTTTTCTTTCAAAGTTAATGCTTGCATGCCTGGTAAACCACAGTTCTATCTGCTAATGTGTTTCACCTTAATGTATTCTTATGTACAGAGTAAGCTGTATTTCACACATTCGTTGTATTTAAGCTCTCTTTTTTATTCTGAAAATGCTTGCAGAAATGTGAGCTGATGTGTCAAGAAGAGAGAAAGCAACTTATATTAAGCTTGATCCTGATGCTAATATATTCATGAAGGTACGGTTGGAACTACTTTGAGAATTTCATATGTGAATAGGAACAATGATCCTAACAGTTCTCTTTTATCAACTCACTCCTTCTCTCTTTATATATCTCAACAGGTCCTTCTCTATCACTCTCACTCTCACCAAATGGCTCTCTCTCTCTCTCATCTCACAGAGGAGATTTTAAGGTGGTTTTTAGGTGAAGCACAAGCATAGACCAAATGCATTAATAGTTCTACCACAGGTTGAAGTCCCACCCTCTTTGTTATTACGATACTATACGATACGAAACTTTTCTTTATATTATCATTTGGTCATTTAACTTCAAATTTAATTTTTTGTATATAAAGAATGGGAAGTTGTGCTTTCTAATTGGCATCTTTTTTTTTTTTTTTTTGGAGTTTTGCTACCATATAAGACAGTACTTGAAGATTAATATATTTAGTTGTAATACTAAGACTAAAATTTTCTACCTCTTGACAATGATTTAGTCTCTCTCTGAAATACTATGAATTAGTAGGAATATCCTCCTATGCTGCAACAACAGGGCATTAAATTATGAAAATTCCTGTTGACTCTTGCAACACGCGTTCTGTAATTTATTTCCTTGAACCATTTATGTTTATAACAAATTTAAAATTTCTTTCAATGTTTTTTAGTTAATTGTTTCTTTTTAGGGCATTCAACGAGGCCCACTGGCTGTCTTTGTTTATTTTGATACTTGAATTGAATTTCTAACTATTGTCCTAGCTTTATGATGGCTAAATTTTTAAACATTTTTTTTAAATTTTTTTTTCATAGTTGTTTGCAATGAGCACTGGGAGGGAATCTGGATCAAGATGGTAGTAGATACAAATTTTATAGGTAAAGTTATGCTCACCCCTTCATCATAATAAGTAATTTAAAACTAGGGCTTGAATAATTGTCACATCTCACAAAACGTTCACTTATGTATCGTCTTTTACATCTTTGTTCATTTAGGACAATGGTGTTTTCGTGATATGAGCCAAAGGAAACCGACCAACTCTTTTGCTATAGGAAATTTAGAAAAATTCAATTAAAAAGTATGTCTTATGTTAGCGGTGTAAGGTGAGGGAACTGTGTGTGTCACGCCCCAAAAACCGAGCGCGAGGAAAGAAAGAAAGAAAGATACCAACAAGTGCTAAAAAAAAAAATCATTTTGATAAATGCTGAATTTTTATAAAGTTCGTAATTGATTATGCTTTTGGAATTTTCATATTCCGTCCATGCTGGTCCACGTAAAACGTGATTTCGCACAACTTTTGCCTACTGACATTTTTCCCGATTCCGCACCGTTTGGGCAGAAAACTAAAATTTCAGTAGCAGTTTTTTTATTTTTTTTACAGCAGCATATTTTTGGCAGCAGCAGTGTGTTTTGACAGCAATTCCACATCGACACCAAATTTGATAATTTCTCGAATTTGACCTCCAAAACGTACATAAACAAGTCCGAATAGATGTATAACATGTATGGTAACTAACCGGAACTAAATCCGAGCACAATTTAATAAAACGAGAGGTCGGGAGAGATTTATCCCTTTTTTATTTTTGAAAGAGATAAAAGGAGAGAGATGCAGAGAAAGAAGTGCAAGGAGGTTTTAAATATTCATACACATGTAATAAACGATACGGGAACATTCTAAAGCATTAAAATAACGTAGTTATAAGGAAATGAAAACTCGAGAGAGTGAAAGAGATTTTAAAAAAAGAGAAAGAGATTGGGAGAGAGAGATAGAGGGAGAGATGGAGAAAGAAAGAATACATTCTTTTGAAACCTTTGAACTCTTTGAAAACAAAATTTAAACTTGATCCGGCAAGGATCGAAACACAAAATGAACTAAATAATGAAACCTCAAGACATCACATCGAATTAATGAATCCGACAAGGATTCACAATCAAGAAAAGAAGCCGACAAGGCTTTACAATTTGAAATGAAATTAAAGGTAATAAGTTTAATGGAGTCCAATGATCTCGGGACTTAGTTACATATGATCAACAAAGTCAACAAGTTTAACAAGTAAGCAAAGCAAGGACTAAACACTTGTCCATTAAATCTACGAACCTCAAGAACAAAAGAAGAAGATGTTAGGTCCACGAAGTTTTGTAATTTCGTAATACAACAAGTCCAAGGTATTAACTTATTACAAATTTCTACGGAGTCTAAAATATGCGTGAGAGCTATACATGTAGAAATCGAGTATTTGTTTTCAAATGTGACAAAAGAGACGATATCCGTGTGTCGGGTCACACATGCCCCATGCCTTTATTGAAATCACCTGAAAAAGGGTGAGACTAGATTCTCTAAGCACGACGGCTTAGTAGATCATATTGTAACAAGTCTATATGCTACCCATGATTAAAATGCAATGAGGTGCAATGCTCGCCACCACGGCGTCAATGAAATGAGATTGAGCCACAAGGCTATGCATGAAATGTGCACTCCTCTCATCACCGGACTATGAGCCACCCACACAAGGAGTGTAGCATACCAACCCATAGTTGGAGTTTGAATGTTTCTTTAGGTCATTCTCCTTGTCTCACATCACAACCCATATCCAGATTTTGTCACTTTCATATCAAACACCCGCACATGGGATTTTTCTCTTTTGCAAAACAAATCTTTTTGAATGTCGTGCAAATGTTATGCTTGCCGATTTGGCCTCAATGCTCAATGAATGCGATGACAATATGATCGATAACATATTCATGGCATTTCTCAACAATTTACATAGACAACATAATGGAACAAAGTTCCAAGTGCCGCAACCAATATGTTATAACAATTATTGACTAACGACCTAACATGCTTCCACACAAAAAGGAGTATCCTAATCACATCTAATCAACACACAATCACAAATTTGGCAATTAACACATTCAAATCATAAAGGGGCTAAAAGCCCTAATTTTTCAAATTTGGGGAAAAGACCTAAACATGTGTCTAAGTTTGCACATAAAGGTTACCCATTACATTTTAATCATAAATATCATATGGAAATGAAACAACAAGAATCTACCTCAAAGCTTAGCTTCCATGAAATTCAAAGGCAACTCAAGAGAGCTAGGCAATCCCAAAATAACTTCAATGAGGTTGCTAGGATATTAAGGAAGCTCCAAGAATACCACTCTAAGCAAGAATAACCCAAGGTTAGGATAGATATCACAAAACTAGCAAAAACCCTAGGTGTTAGAGATTGGAAAACTTACCCACACTAAGAATCCTTCAAAGAATATGGTTAGGATTGTTAGGATATCTTCTAAATACTCCCAAGAAGCTATACAAAGAAGGAGATGATCAATACTAACCAAAATTTCGAAATCTATATAAACCCTAGAAATTGGGGGTTTGCTAGAATGCTTACCAAATGACGATTACAAGCTCTAGGAAGGTTAGAGATGATGGAGAATGATGATCTTGACCTCCCCTAGTAATCTTGTAGAAGGAAACCCAAGGAAGAAGAAGAACTTTGGATTTTCTTGGCTCTTGACTTGAAGGAGAAGAAGAAGAGAAGAAGAGAAGGAAGGAGAAGAGAAAAACAAAATAACGTGAATGCTCCCAAATGGGAGCATTCAGTCAGCTATAGGCAAATGGGTAGGGTCCACTTTGTTTTACCAGCTCATTTTAATTAAACTGGTGTATCTATGAATAGTATAACCTAACAGTGTAAACTCCAAAATTAAATAAACACACCCACATGAACATAAATTAATTTTAAAGCATATGAAAGGGAAAATAAATAATGTAGTCATGCTCTTGAATTTTTAATACAGCTAAATAAATTAAGAGCCACATAAATATCTGAAAAGGCAAAATTACCCAATTACCGTTAAATAAATTTTTTTGATTATGACAATCTACCCCCCTTAAAAGGATTCCGTCCCGGAATCTGGAACGGCTAAGCACAAGAAGGGAGCAACAGTTTTCTCAAACCTTAACCAACAAATTAAAGTAAAGCAATAAAAAAAACTTACACCATTTATGAAGAAGTAAGGATAACTTTCCCTCGCTTCACTCTCAGCTCGGCGATACTGATTCTGTTGAATCCGAATCCTTACCAATGGTTTTTTTTTTTTTTTGCTCAATAACATGACACGTTTTTTTTTTAAAGACAATGTGGTCCATGCCAACACGTGTGATGGGTCGGAATAACACTTTTTGATCATCTACACAAGAAACACATTGCGCACTATCGACAACTGAGACGGAAGATCCAAACAGTACGTATCTGTGCCATCCTCTCAAGGATCTCAAACGGTTCAACAAACATGGTGCTAGCCTCCCACTCTGACCGGAATGCTGCAATTCATGATGAGGTGAAATCTTTTGAATTATATGATCATCAATCTCTAACTCTAACGATCAACGACGACGATCGGTATACGATCTCTGACGACTCTGAGTTGTAATCAACCTTTCTCAATTTCTCGAATCATATCGGAACCATAGATGACAGATTCATCTACCTCACCCAAATACAACGATGATAAATGTGAACGACCATACAATGCCCTAAACAGTGTCGTCTGAATACTCACTTGGTAACTAATGTTGTATGCAACTCGGCCGACGACAAATGTTTGTTCCAACAGCCACCAAGGTCTATAACACAGAATGCTTCACCTATCACTATAGTTCCATAGTTCGTTCTTAACTGTCCATCTCAATGGGGATGAAATGTGGTGCCAAGAAGAAAAAGTTGCGTACCTGAAGGTTTCTCTGAACTCATAACTGCGATACAAATGTCAAACTACGGTCGGGCACTGTTCATGTGTACTCTTTGAAGTCTTATAATTTCACGGAGGTAGATCACACGAAGCAAATCTGTGGTGTCTATCACTTTGATCGACAAAGAAGGTGCAGCTTTATCAAACCTTTCAAAAATACTGTAACAAGGCCCATGGCAATATGTCCTACATTTACTCAGGAATTGGAAACAGTTATAAAAACCAACCCTGCGGTTCTCTGGTGCTTGGTCTTTATCTGCTGACAACTCAATAACTATTAACAACCTTAACATTGGTTCTATCAAACCTTTCCTCCAATACTGGTGATGCAAAGCAAACCTTTTCGAATCTTTAATGCCTCCCAGATGGACGACAAAGGGGAATGGTGATACTCTTTCAAAACATCCACGTGACATGCTACAGGAACAAAACTCGCTCTCAAAATCTCAGATCTCGAGTGTCATCAAAAGTTCAATCCTTTCTACATTTTCTACCAAGTATGCGGAATTTCAAGGTAAAGGTCTTATCATCGGATTTCTATATCTCTAACATATTGAACATTTAAATCAAAGCATGTTCGAAAGTCTCAACCCAACAAACATCAGAGTTATGTAAATGTCTCCATACTTTCCACTTATATACTAAGGTCTCACGTAGTTTACAACTAAGTACTTCGGTCACAACATTGGCTTTGCACAGGTGGCATTGCAGTCAAAGTTATAGTTCTTGAAATGTCTCAACATTTTCCACTATTGCATAGGTGCGTACGCTAAGTCATAGTCATACTTCTCAGCCACGACAGTGGCCTTGCTTGGGTGGCATTGCAAGTCAAAGTCATCTACTAAAGTATTCCATCCACGATGTTATCTCAAGCTAGGGTCTCTGAACGAGAAATGTGTCATACAAGTACTATCTCCAAGTTTTAACTACCTCGAACCCATCCAAGCTCTAACTACCTCGAACCATAGAATACTATCATAATCTTCTTGCATAAAACAAAACTAAAGTCATCAAGTGAAGTGTTACAATAAACGGAGTCGATTCACGCTCAGGAATCACAAGGGTATATGTTGAAGTCAAACAAGTCTTGTAACTATGATGAAACACATTCTCACACAATTCATCTCAACCAATGTCAATGGCCTAGCCAAACAGAAACGTCTCCCACAAAGCAACGGTACTAACCTACTAGTCCCAAGGAGCTATGAACCTCAATTACATTCGTCGATGATTGTAAATCATTAACAATTTTCAAAGTTAGAAGGATCCACGGATATCCCATCACTCGGAACGGAACAACATGGTCACAAATTTTACCTCAAACACTATGCACACTCACATACATAAACGGTGCCCTCACAAGATCTCTTAACACACAATGCAGAGATGTCATCGACACGTAATCACAAATTTATCCCAGCATGGACTAAGCACAAGTGGCAGGTGCATTCATTAAACCGAATGGCATAACAAGGGATTTAAAATGTCCGTAACGTGAACGGAAGGCTATCTCAGTAATGCTCACATTCTCTAATACTCACAGAGGATAACCTGATCTCAAAACGGGTGTTCCCCAAGGAAATGTAATAGGACGGTCAAAACCTTTAGGCTGTAAGGCCTCGAACTGAGTCGTTTTTCCTTTAATTCTGCGGATGGCATACACTAAGGCGAAATTGACACTCACGATGTATCGGGCACTAACGCTTTCGCAAACTCAATCTCACGAATAGGTGGCAAACCAGGTAAAATCCTCAAGAGACACATCGGTATACCCCCACTCACAACTGGAGAAAACTCAATCAAATTTGGTTAAATATCATTGGAGAACAAACTAGAAGTTAATCTGATTCTTACCTCTACACCAATAGTGAAGTGAATGCATCAGGACATCTACACGATCATTCTCAAAACAACCAAAACCCCTGAATGGTAATACAAATGTGGTATTTCTCTTAACAGAATTTACAAATGTGCGGTAGGTACTCCACTAGTTCATACCCATAATCACATCAAAACTAAGCATATTGATACCAACCAAATTAAGGATGATGTGCTGATAAGTTATCACAAGCTCGCAACCGCAACACACTCGGTCTAAGGAAACTAATCCTCTAGCGAGAGTATCAACTACAAATACAGAAGTTAAACGGTTCATTTCTAAACCCAATGAATAATCATAATGCACTGGTATCTATATAAGTACGGTAGATGATAGCTTCTTAGCTTATTTTAAGCTGCAACAAACACAACCTATGTAAAGGTTATTTGGATTGAATGGTTTATGTATATATATATATATATACGTATAGTATATGAATGTGTCCAATTGGCTATATTCGTATATCTAATACACACACACACACACACACACACACACACACACATATAGGGAAATGCTCTAAGGTGCATTGGGTAAGTGCATTGACCTAGTGCACTAAGCTTTTAAGCCTAAAAAACCCGCAGGTTGCCCCGTTGACCCGCGCCCCGTCTCGCTGCCCCGTTGATCCGCGGATTTTTTAGACTTAAAAGCCCAGTGCACTGGGTCAGTGCACTTATCCAGTGCTCCTAAGAGCTTCTCCCTATATATATACATATGTTCGTACATATCCATAACTAAGAACACAAGTGGGTATATGTATGTATATAATACACAGATCTACATACATATTTGAATTGAAGTGATAGAAGGGAGATGGTGAGTATAGAAAGTAATAAGAAATGGTGAGAGTTTTCAAAAGTAGGGTTATTTTGGGAATGAAGTTTGGTGCAAAGAGTAAATTTTTTTATATTTAAGTTAGAGTGGTAAGTAGGGGTGCTATTTGGAACGGAAATTCCGATTCTGATCTGAAAAATTCCGATTTTGGCACTAAAAATTAAATTCCAAAAAAATTAAATTCCGAAAAAATTGAATTCCGATTTTGGCACTAAAAAAGAATTCCGAAAATAAGTATTCCGAAAAAATCCGAATATTTTCTGAAAATTTGGAAGAATGTGGACTTGTTTGTCCCATTTCGAATAAGAAGAGAAATGAGAGAGTAGAGGACTCTCTATAAAAGCATGACTTACCCTTTTAATAGTATTTGTATTCCGAAAATTCTAAAAATTATGAAAATTTTCGGTTCCTTCCGAAAATTCCGAAAAAATTTCGAAAATTTCTGATTCCAAAAAGTTTCCGAAAATTCTAAAATTCCAAAATTTTTGAAATTCCGAAATCGGAAAGGAAAATGAAATTCCCAAAAAATCGGAACGGTAATCGGAACACCTATTTAATTTTTGAATTTTTTTTTCGAAAGAGGGTATTCCGATCCGTTCCGGCTGAAACACACCCCTAGTGGTGGGTGTGGAGAGTAAGTGGGAGTGAAAAATAAAGTAGGTGGGTGTCAATAAAACCACTCCATGTACTATCATTTCTGGCCACTCCCTCTGTAGATTGAGCCTGTTTGGCACAACGATAGTTTTTTTGTGATAATAGATTATGGTCATAATCGATTATGATAGTTGTAGTGTTTGGGTAAACAATCATAAAAATGGTTATGGTGACATAATAGATTATGTAAGTGTTTATTTATATAAATGTAAAATCAATTTTAATATCCAAAAGATAGTTGTGCGCCCTTCTATTGTAAGACTATTATATTATTATATACATAATAAGTTTAGTATAATGGATACATAATTAAATAATTAATTATTTACAGAATTAAATAAGAAAGTTGCTATTTCCACTTTAAAATTGAACTAATATACTTTATAGTACTACTAATACAGCATTCTGTATTATTCCATGTTCATTGGTTCATTCATAGAGTGCAGATAATAATTTTCTTAAAAAATTAGTACGGAGTATATTAATTTGTTAAAAGTTATACTTTTAAATTATTAAATATACTATTAGTTTGTGACTTATTTATTTGTTTATTACTCTACTATTATGTTTTGTATTAAAAGTACATGGACTAGTCTCTTTATAGTACACATTGTCATGCTAACAGCAGAATTTAAGTGTCTTTGTTTTTGTTTGGCATGTAGTGTGAGGTCTCAAGTAAATTGTAAAATTAATCAGGGATACACATGCTATTTTAGTCTCCTGTTGACCAGTGATCTAACCGCTTTTGTTTTGAGGTGGGGATCCCTAGCTTATGCAATTGCGATTGGATATATATTCCCCAAACAGGCCGCATACAGCTTTTGAACCCAAAAGCTATTGAAACGAAAACATATATTGTGGCCCCAGACAAACTCTCTCGACAAGAATCTTAACCTACCCTCATTCCTTTATCTTAGTCTCTCTCGGAAACAACACCCAACCTTTTCAAAAAAAATTGAATTACTCTCCGTACGCCTCTCTCTGCTCTCTCCAATCTCACACGCAATCATCCTCTCCTCTCACGTCTTACCCAGTCTATTCTCTCTCTCTCTCTCTCTCTCATCTCACACTGTCTTCTTATTCTCTCTCACTCTGTTGCAATTTCTCTGTCTCTCTCAACGGTGCTCTCTCTCAACTTTGCCGCCCACACACTCTCTCTTCTTCTCTCTGTCTCCCTCATTGATGAGGCTGCGGTGCTAAGAACTACTCAAAATCCCTACGCCGATGACGGGGGCTATGGCGGTCGGTAGATGGAGAGTCTGTCGAGTCCGTCATCGAATCTGGTGGTTGAAGGGGCTGCGATCGAGGTGGTGGTAGTAGATATGGCGATGGAGGGGACTATGGAGGTCGATAGGTACAAATTTGTGCTTATTTTGTTTTTTTTTTTTTTTTTTGTTTTTAACTGATTTTAACTGATTTTGTTCTCATGGCTTCTATTGAAACAGTCACTGTACCCTGTGGATTTGTTCTTAGCGATTCTATCAGCTCACACTCATGACCATTGGGGTAAAGTCCTCTCACATCGCAATGATTTTTTTGTAACTTTTGTTTATCATCTATTCAGTCACTCTCATTTCATCTCAGCTCTCTCTCCTTCTCAGATTTATCTCTATTTCCCTCTCCCTCATCTCTGCTCGCACACACACAAACACATACATAGCATCCCACAGTCGCTAATTAAACTTTTGTAGGATTAACGCCTAGATTCATGGGTTTTTTGAACACATACAAGATCCATGTAAAAAATCCATTTAGTTTTTTGTTCTCTGTTTTCATTTTTAAGCAGAGTGAGTTTGATACCTTCGTTTATAAGGTCTAGATCTTCACCCCCCCCCCCCCACCCCCCCTGCCTTTTTTTTTTTTTTCAGAAAATAACTGAAAGTGTTTAATTACTTTTTAGTTGGAAAAATGGTTGGGTTCCTTGCTTCTCATTTTTCCCCAATATATTTGATCTCTTTTTATCGCCTTCTTAGATTTTTTCCCCCTTAAAACTAATGGTTAGGCTCTAGGCATCACGGTGCTTTGAATTAGATTTTCTAATTAGAATTTTTTTTTTTTTTTTTGCTTTTAAGTGCTTTGACTATGTATGAATTATGCTTATGTGTTCTCATGTATTATAACTTACATGAAGTACAGTGACATAACAGAGTCAACAGACAGTTGTAACTTCTGAAATTTTCTCGAATCTACAATCACTTTTAGCCCTTTTAACAGAAGAGTAATATTTGGGGCACAAACAAGTTTCACAAACACTTACAAACACACTCTATCTCTCTCTTGGGTGTGTTTGTAAAGTGTTTGTGCCCCTAGCATTGTTGTTAACAGAAAGTTGTAACCAACATGGATATTGTTCTTAGTGATCGTATATCTTGGACCTACGAATTATACCTAAAGCTTTGTCTCTTACCCTTCTTTCTCAATTTAGTTAGTCCTTGCTATTTTGATTTAATAGTTGTCTCTTACTTGTGGGCATTATACCAGAAATTTGTTGCATTCTGTTTAACCCATGGCAGCGAGTTATATTTCCTCGGCATATTTTGGCAGGTTATTTTCTTCAAATACTGTAGAAATCAACTTAAAGAGGGAAGTTGATTTAAAGAAATTATTCCTCAAAAGTAGGTGAACTTGGGTTCGTATTTTGACACATATTCCACCCCCATGTGTTTTAGATATGTGAATAGTCTGCCTGCGGTTTGCTGTGTAAATTTTTAAGTTAGTTGTATCACTTTGGTTGGATATGATCTTTGGATGAGTACCCAACCATATAAAATGGAAAGAAGGTTACAGTTAGTTTTATTTTGTATTGAGTCATCTCTTGAAATTGATTGCATTTGAAGCTAAGATTTTTTTTTTCCTTTGTAAGTTTTTATTTTTCTCATCTTAGTTATGAGGATTGAGATAGCTTGGTGTCTCCTAAAGGATCTTAGATATGAAATACAAAGGTCATGATGATATGACCTTTTGATGAAAAACAATTGCTTAAAGCTGGTACAAATGTGGTGTTGGTGGTGAAAACTGGGGTGTTGGTGGTGAAGATTGGTAGTTGAATGCGGGGAAAATGTAGAGCAGGGGTGACTATAGTCTAATCCTCTCATTCTTTTCATTTTCCTCAAATACTAACCCTTCCTTACTCCTATCTCTTTCTTTAATTATTTTTTTGAACTTTTTGGCCAGTGAATTAAGTTTCTACATCTAAAAATAATGTCTGCAGGCACAAAGAAGCGTGCTGAATCGGTAAAAAAGATAAGTCCGATGAAATTATGTAAGTTGAAAATGTGATGCAATCCTAGGTTTGTAAAATAATAAAATGGAGAACTTTAAATAAGGCAAGACAACAAACCCAGTAATTAGCTTGCAAAAATTAATAATAAAGATGTAAGAAAATCAGCCCAGCGAAGTATTAATGCAACTCAATAAACCACAGCTTTCATTAACACCCAAAACTGTCACTTACACGAGAAAATTCAAAATAATGTCAAAATTATGTCACCCTTTAAACTAAAGAAGCAGGAGAGGCAGCAGATTGAGGCAGCGAAGGGAGAAGAGAAGGGAAAGGAACTACTGGGAAGAGAAATAGGGAAGGAAGGAGAAGTAGAATCCGAAAAGAAGAGGAGGAAGAATCAGCAATACAGAAAGAGGAAGAAGATGAAGACGAGAATAACAGTGGATTGAAGAAGAGAAAAAGGAGGGAGAAAGAAACTCAAACAGATTTGAACAAGAAGAAGAAGAAGAAGAAGAAGAAGAAACCTGGTAACTTAGAAGAGGATGACTGGAAGGAGCAGCAGCAAGGATGAACAGAAAGGATGAGCAGCAGAGAAGAGAAGAAGCAAAGAGGCAACCCGTAAGGATGAACTGAAAGGATGAGCAGCAGAGAAGAGAAGAAGCAAAGAGGCAACCCGTAGGGTTTTTTTTTTCTGTAAAACAACTCAGTCCTCTCTTGCTTCCCAAAACAAAGGGATATAGATCTCTTCCTTCACCTTAGCTGGCCCCCACTTAAGCATGTGACTTGCATGTGCCTAATCAAATGATGTGGACACCCCCCACATCTTAAGGTTAAACTAGGAAACAAAAAAAATAAACATAACCAAATAAAAGTAAATATTGGTAATGTCTAACATTAAAGTTCACACACAAAATAATAGATGGAAACCCTAGGTTACATCAAAATGAGAGATTAGGTAATTGTTCAAATTGAACGAAGCAAAGAATGGAATTATAAAGCCTCTCTTTTTTGAGCGTGCCCATGGACACGAGCAATAAATGAAATCAAACCCTCAACCGTCTGTTAAGGGAGACACTTTTAGGCCGTACGATCATTTTCCCACCCATGCGCACGGAATTCCAAAAAAAAAAAAAAAAAGAGCGGACACATCATTTGAGTCATCTGATTATCTCCACCCACCACGTTTCCCTGGTCCCCCCTCTCTCTCTCTCAACCTTTAGGAAATTTCCGATTCATATGATTTTGGTGGAAAACTCAAAGGAGTGAATTATGAATGTGGTTTATATTTTGATTATGACATAATGTGGTTTTGCCTTTGATTTGTTGCAGACTAGTGATCCAAAAACCCAGTATGGGAAGCAATTGGGTACCCGTTTATGGGAAGTTTGCTCTACGGCTACATTGACGGTATCTTCAAGGCACTTGGGCTGGTCCGCTTTTTAATTTTCTTAATTTGTTTTGTTTATTTTCTCATTTATTCCTTTTATGACAACATATGGCTGCATGTATGATAAATAATACTCCCTCCGTCCCTATTTTTTAGTCCACCTTTGGGAACTCAACTTATTAAGGGGACAAAAAGAATCTACACCTACTTTTCACAATTGCCCCTAATCATTACAATAACTTTTTTACTTTTGTCTTGGTGTAGATTTCAAGAAAGGGTAGTTTTGGAAAGTAAGTAAAAATTATATGCCAATTTAGGAAAGTGGACACTAATTTTGGGACATCCCAAAATGGAATATAGGACTCAAAAAAAGGGACGGAGGGAGTATTGATTAGACAGTAGTAGATCTTAGCAGTTTAATTATGAGTTTATGTAATATTTTAATGTTACTGAGATATGGGTTAAATACATGTTTTATTGCACATCTGAGTTTATGTAAAACTTTTCTTGGGTAGATGTAAGCAGTTTAATTATGTATAACATCTCCATGTCTAGGTTCTAATGGAATGTTTGGAATGAGAGTTTGATTCGGTTTTTATATATGCTTTCTCATTAGGTAATAAGATTTTTGTTGTCTTCCCTAAATGTCTTTGAATATTTGGGTCCCAAGGTACTTCACATATTTGTGGTATTCTGGTACCAGGACACTCAATTCTATCTGGAAGGTTCAGTTGGGCTCAAAAGGCATCCAAGTTTGTGGTATTTTAATATGTATACATCACAAGTCCATTCTCATCACCAATGAAAATGGAATTTTAAGAGGAAAAAACACTCATTAATGTGGAACATCCACATCCACAACAATAGATTCAGAATTGTAAATGTAAGAATGCTTCTCCTTTTATAGTTTTGGCCATTGTCTGCTCGGTTCATATCCTAGGATTGTTGTAGTTTGGTGAAATTTGGGATATTGTGATAAATTGTATGGATTTTCATTAAATTTTGAGTTTTTGTGCTCAGGCGTGAAATGAAATGGCATACTGGTCTAAATTGTTGGCTTAGCTTTAGTTGAGTATTGGTTACAGATCTTGATGCACCAGAATTTTTGGCTTTGTTGTGTACATTATTTAAAGTAAACTTTTAGTTATTTTCATTTGCAAGAAATAACAAATTCTTAAATGTAGATGCTTTCACAAAGAACTTGATCTCAATATGTCAAAGACAAATGATGCAGGTCCTAATTTATAGATAGAAAAGATGATTTAAGCACCACTTACAACATGCTAGGGGATCTACCTGGAAGAAGTTGCAATTTGACATTTACTCAGTTATTTATGTGATCCTTTTTGAAGTTACTCTTAAGTTATTTAATGTTTATTTGCAGCTTATACTTTGGATGAAGTTAATGAGAAGACAAGCATTGCGGGCAGCTCCTAATTATACTGTAAAGGATGATGCATGTGCTCTCGATGTAAGTCTGACACAGAGCTCTATCACTTGATGGTGAACATAATATAACTGTTTATATTGTTGGCAAAACATTGTGGTGATAGCTTTGCAGTTTTTAAATATTAAAAAACATATATAATTCAATCTCTTATGATACTTCTTTTGCTGTTGGATCAATATCAAAGTTTTAATCATTGCTAATAAAGAATATGTGCTCTATTACTGAAAATGAAGTAGGAGCTACTTTTGATTATGAGCAATTGTTTTGGGGCTCTCTAATGTTTGACATAAAGACATTAGTGAGTTGAATACATTGGCAATAGATATTGGTTGAATAGAAGAGTGGATTCATTTCTTTGGAGAACCTATTATTTTTTGCCAAGACATTTTCTCTAAGGTTCTAACAGTTTTCCAATTGGGAAGATGAAGTTTAGAGTTTTGACTAATCTACTTCTCACAAATTGCTCTTATACTACAGGACCATTATCTTTGTTAAAAGAAAAATTGCTTACCAGGTTTTTGATTTAAAATCTTATCATACTTGCTAATTAGATTCATTTGACTAATGGAAGGTTTCGGTTTGGCGTTATTGCCTTTTGCTTAAATGGTGCAATGATATTCAATGTTTTATTGTAGTTGCTATTTGTTTAGTTCTTTTGTTGTTTTCTTTTGTTTCTTTCTTTTTTCTGGGAAGGCTGGTGAGATTTTAGTACACCAATCGATTTTTTTAGTGCTCATATGTATAGGAAGAGGTATATAACACTTGCACCTGCGATAGCTGGATTTGTTTATTGGTAGTTTGGGGTTGAAGTACGTGAAACCTCGACGGTTGATACCCATCTTCAATCTTTCTTGGTTTCTTCCCTCTTTGTAAGCTCTGTGTCCCTCTTTCTTATTATATATAACCTGAACATTTTTTTTGTTAATCGTAAATTTTGCGAATCTGCTATACTGTCATAACCTGAACGAAGGTATTTAAACTCACGCTGCTTAAAAATGTAAACTCACGCTGCTTAAAAATGAAAACAGAGAACAAAAAACTAAATGGATAAAAACTACTTTCTATCATGTAAATCCCCTTAATAAAACATCACAAAGAACTAAGTTCCTAGAAAACATTTTACATGGTCCTGTATGTGTCCAAAAAACCCATGAATCTAGGCATTAATCCTACAAAGGACCTCCAATAAACTAAAGAGATAATGAAGCCTGAAAGGACCTCCAATGGACCCCATAAAAACACTGCAATTCGAATCCCCCATGATTAATGGAGCTACATACTTTCCAAAAACAAAATGGCATTCCCCAAGGACAACTTGATTACTTTAGATTGTACAACTACCAACGATGAAAAGATGAAAATCAAGTTGTACCACGGACAACTTTACTACTTTAGATAGTACAACTACCAAGGCATTTGAGAACAAAATTTGGGATTCATTTTTGAAAACCATAACATTACAACTTTTTGCATTGAATGAATAAGTATTGTAGTTATACAACATTATTGATCAAAATTTGTGATGGAAAGTGGATGACATTACAGTGAACTTTGCTCACCACTGGGAGCAACATCCATTTAGCTCGTCCATGCTTGTGTTTATTAACCTATTCATCAAATGTGTTAGTGGCGCTACATATGTTTATTGTGGTCTAAGAAATTGAAACTTGTGAGAAGGAATTAAAACTCTTATCTGAATTGTTTTTAGGACATTTATGATTTTTTGTTGGAACTCCGTTACCAAAGCGTTTATCAAAATCTCATTTAGGAATAAAACCGGCCATCGACCACAGAGGGAACAACGGGAGGTAATCGCTTTGTAACATTGCAGTTTTTTATTTTTGAGATTCATTTTCACTTTTTATGAGAGTTCTCGTCAATCTTAAGTACAAAAAATGAGAATTTGGAAACCAAAAAAATTCCTCAAGCCCATTCACATGACTTGCAAAATATTAACAAAGAAATTTTCAGCTTTATAGCTGCACCACAGTTGAAACAACATGTCAAAAAGTAATGTCATGTCTATGTTTATGAACTTGTATCTTACTAAAAAGGCGGTGAGAAGAAATCGAAATCAAACAATGCAGAGCAAACCTAGTCCAAGTCATGTTGAATCAGAATATTGTACCAATCAGAATAATGTAAGAGACTAAGGGATATATCTTTAGCCATTCCAATGCTGACAAAGCAAGATAAACCCATATCGAGGCAACAACACCTCCACCTTCTACAAAACCAAAATTCAAAACTAAAACCAATTTGACTATGTGGATCTTATTGATTTTCATGAATTCGCAGCTGGGCCCACAACTCTTCCCTATCTCCCAAGCCACCTAAAATAAAAGGCATTGTTTTTAGGAGAGAGAAGGATTACATAGTGAATGAAGAACCAAACAAACCTTATCAACAGTTGGAAAGTGTAAATATTCAAACCTTAAGCATCCTAAGTCTAAGTGAATCATTTAAGGTTAAAAAAACACATTGGTTTAGTATGAAAAACTTAAAAAGCTATCAAAATTTCGAAGTGGTTTCAAAGTTTGGAGTTGTGAAAAACTTACTTCATCTTCCACATCTGGAAAAAAAAAAAAAGGAAACCATAATTGGGAAAATTAATGAAATTGAAAAGCAAGTTATAAGAATAAGGGCTTCTTTCTTTCTTTTGTAACAGATGAGAAAATGCTTTCATCCAGCACGGTACCGCTCTAATGAGGAACAAAAAATTACCAAAAAAGAAAAAGAAAAAAATGTTGGAAAAAAAAGAAGTGACAATCCCCATCAACATGTATTTTCTTACTCCTGTATGCTTGCACTTGTTCTGAACACCTAATAATGGATGCACATATTTTTTTTCTTCTTTTCTTTTTTTTTTTGGCCAGTAGGATTCACACTCTTGCAATTGAGTAAAAATCCTGCTTTCGTGGTGTGAATCAACCAAAGTGAGAGAAAATACAGGGAGATAGGATACAAAGATTAAATAAACTGAGAGAGAGTGAGAGAGGTAGAGAGGGATAAAGAAAGATAAGAGTTAGTTAGAGAGAGATAGTCTACCCTGGATAATTGACAATCCCCAAATCAGGAAATAGCATCAACCAAAAGATCACATTGAATCTTCTCGTCAATAGTCGAAGTATTACAGCAAATTAATACCCACTAAATTTCATAATCCCAGTTAAAAAAAAAAAAAAACCCCAAATTACTCGGTACTCGACAACAAATAAAGCGTACCTCAAATCTCTTCACCTTACAAAGCTCCATGGCTTCGGTCTCTTCCCATGCTTCCCACTCAGAAATGAAACATGCAAAAGTTCATCAGTTTTTTGATAGCACTACCTCAGGGAGTTCTTCAATTTGTTTTTTTTGACAGAGGTCAATCAATCTTAGCCAACTGAAATTGAAAAGTATAAGAGCATATCCAACGGTGTGAATTCTGTAGGCTAAGGGTGTGTTTGATAACCCAATTAAGTGCTGAAAATGAAAAGTTTCAGCACTTATTTCTATTCAGTGCGTTTGATAATGTGTCACTTAATTGAAAAAGCAGCAAAAAAAATCACTGAAAACTTTTAAGTATAAATTTTTCCACTGAATACAGTCTATTTAAGTACTCGAAACACTGTTTTCAGTATTGCAAATTCAATCACTTAAAATTTTCAGTACTTAAAATTCAGCACTTAATTTTCGGTACTTAATTTTCAGTTTTATCAAACGGGCCCTATGTTAAGTTAGTTTAGTGTATGAGGCACTGAATATAGGAACTTAGATATGTATATAGTAGCAAAACTTAAGTTTACAATTCGCCTAAATTCAGTTAGCATACGGGTAGACGGTAGAGGGACAGCTGGCATAGCCGGCAACCCTCTAGCCCTAGCGCTTAGTTGGCCACCCTCTAGGCATTCTCTCCACTGTAGAATTTAATTCATCTGTATACCAACTTAAGTTAGATTTACCATGTACACCATTGGAACCAAAAAAAAAAAAAAATTAAATAAAGACATAAATTGAATTGACATAGCAGGCTGTAGCACCTACCTTCGAGCCCCCTGGTGGTGGCGGTATGAAATAGGACCAAAGAGATGGGAAAAATGAAATGCCTACTTAGTGGTGCTTGTCCGGTGACCTGGTGGTGGCGACCGAGCGATGGCGTGGTGATGGCGGCGGCTTGGATAGAAGAGGGTTCTAGAAGCTTCAAAAAGAGATTATTTCAGAATAATAAATAGAACATTAGGTACTTATTTGAGCCGGCTATATGAATTACAACCGATCCAATCTTCGTGCAAAAGGAAAAATTCCTAATACCTCCTATTGATTTTTCTCATAATCATTTGATTCTTTTCTTGGTACTACTAGCTACCTAATCTCTACTGTGGTACTAATGTACAGTGGGATATTGATCAACATAACTCTGCCATTTTTAAAAGTTGTGTTGAAAAATACAATTCAAGTGCAAAATTTTTAAGGGAAAGATGGATTCTGATGTTCCGGATTGCGTGACTCTTTTTTGGTAAGAGCAGAAGCAAAACTTATTGTCTTTTTTGTAGATGCGACCATTTTCTTTTTGCCCCTTTTCCCTTTGACTTTTCTCTTTCTTTTGGGTTTTTGAGATGAGTCACAATGTCTATCTACAGCGTTCTGTTGATTACTCATAATGTTAGTCATCCTCATCGAAGAAACCATGTTATATTTCCTAATCTCAAATTGCAAATCAACACTAGTAATAGGGGCGTACCTGCAATTTGGTTAATCTGCTGCTAGTACATTTTTAGGTAGCCTGGTGGAACATTGAAATGCCCGTTTTAACCATTTTGTTAGGTTCTTCATAAAGAAAGGCATATTCCTAGTCATTATTGTAGCATCCGTAATCGTAGCTTGAACCATTCGCAATCATATAAAATGGTATAATTATTCTTCTTGTATTATTATTATTATTTTTTTAATTCTTTCCTAGAATTTCTTGGCCTTATTTGGTTAGAGGTTTTTTGGTGGTGATAAATATGAAGGGTGGATGTGTGGGGATAAAAGCTTGTCAACTTTTTTCTTATTGATCTATTCTTCACTTCTCGACTCTTAATGTCTCGGCCGCATCAAACTTTCTGCCATCTGTTCTGTGAAGGTTGTTTTGATCATGTACTGTTCACAGGTTTGGCTTTATAAAGTGCTTCATTGGCCGTTGTACCCCCAACGAAATTTCCTATACTTGCACCCACTGGGGATTAACTGTGCGCCTTCTAACTAAGCTACAACTTATCTCATTAATTGGATCATTTGCAAACATTTCATTTTGTGCATTTAAGAGGGAATAAAATTTTTTGGTAACTTGCACAATGTTCCTAACCTTGTGTGGAATCCTAAAGTGACGAATCTCAAACATGGTCTGTTTTTTGAACTGCATCTTGTCTGGCCGAGAGATTCTCAGTAGAAGTATGTACGGATCTTTGCTTAAATAAGAAAATTTCCTTATGGTGCGGTAATACTGTTTTTAGTGGGTGTCAAATTCTCCCGTTTTCGATATAAATTTCATACGATCAACATCTGTCCATGTTTGCAAGTTGCACTTATGGGAAATTGGGGGGCATTGAGCCAGTGGAATCAGTTACCCAAACTCAGTCGTTGACTCACAACAGTGATGGAGCCCCTCCTCAAAGGACAGTGTAAATGGCATCGATGGTTAGTGCAATGGGTGAGCTTTTTCTCATAAAGAAAAGATTTGTAAGGTAATTTGTCCCCACTAACAACAGCCAATACACAGTGGTTTTCCCCCTTTGTTGGGCCGTCGGTGATGGTCCTATATATGGTGCACACTAGGTTTAGTAGCATTATTACATATTTGCTGTAATTAATTTATTTGCATATATTACAGAGTCGAGTTCTTGATGGAGGCAGAGTCGAGTTCTTGATAGAGGCATAGTAGGTAAGTTTTTTTGGCTCCATAACTGTTCTATCAAGTTTTTTTAGTTATGGAGTTAGAGTTCCTGATAGAGGCATAGTAAAGTTTTTTTGGTTCCATAAATATTCTATCAAAAATAGTTTATTGTTCACTGTTATGTTCTTTCTCTCGTTAATTAAGATTGCTTCAAAATATGCAAGTGCTAAGTGCTTTTTCTACCATTTCTCGACTTCCCATGGTTATCTATATGAGCCATGATTGTAATAGTTAACTAGGTTTTTTTAGTGAACTACTTTTTAAATTTTAGACTAGGTGCAGGAGAAATTATTCCATGTGACCGGCAAAATGTGTGACAGTCACTATGATCTATTCATTACTGTAGGACTCACAACTCAAACCATATTGAATCACACTAGTGCGATGGTCACACAAGATAATTTTTTACGATAGACACTGTTGATAACCAAATACAGGTTAATAAAAGAAGAGCTTAGGACTTGATTGGTATCGTTGCTAATTTTTCAGTTTTCTAAACTATGAACACTGAAAGTTTGAAACTAGAGTTTATTTTGTATTTGTAATGAAGAAAATTGAAACAACTTTTTGAGGTTTTTTAAAAGAAAAAATAGAACAGATTTGATTACTGAACATGTTCAGTTTTTTTGTTTTTTTTGAATGAAAATAAATACAGAAAATTGACTCGGCAAAGTAACCAAATAGTGGCCATTAATTATTGGATTACTGTAACCCTGAAAGGGCATATTGAGCCTATTGATATATTTTACACAAAATGATAGTCATGGTGGATATATATATTATATATATATATAGGGGTCCCTAGAGCGGACACCCGCAAATTACATATCGTGGGTCCTGCAAGAAGCATCATTTCCCAAAAACAAAAGAGTAGAGAACATGTTTCAACATTACACAAAAAATTGCTCTTAATCAACCCAAATCCTGTTTGCTTAAAAATTGCTATTCAAATAACAGTGACCCAGCAAAACACTTGTTCCAACATTACACAAAAATTGCTCTCATCAACCCAGCAAAACCTGTTTGCTTAAAAATTGCTCTTCAAATAACGGTGACCCAGCAAAGAACATGTTTCAACATTATACAAAAATTGCTCTCATCAACCCAATAAAACATGATTGCTTAAAAATTGCTCTTCAAATAATAGTGACCCAGCAAAGAACATCCAACATTTACACAAAATTTGCTCTCATCAACCTAGTAAACCCTGTTTGCTTAAATTGCTCAACAAGTTTATTTCAGGCCAAAAAAAAATAGCAATTTCAATAACAAAAATAAAAAATCTGTTAACTCATCAACTGGTCTTAAATCTTCAGTTGCATTATCTGGACTTGAATCTCCATTTGCCTCAATAGGTTTACATGAAACCAAAACAAAAGAAATTAGTCATTGTTATTGATGTAGCCAAAATCTGCACCAAACGGTGATTGGTTGATGTCCCTCGAACACCTGCAAAGAAAAGGCGAAGGGTGTACACCCTAAGCCTCCTCCGACGATCAAGTTAGATTTGGAAAGAGTTTTCGTGTATCAGAATAAAATGGGGAAGGATTGTGTACCTTTTTATGAGCTGGAGTTATGTTTATATAGGGCTTGAGAATGCATTTTTTTAAGGAGCACTACTCCCACTACTCCACTATATAGACTATAATATAGTAATGGGTTGGACTAAGTCATAGCACTTCTCCCACTACTCCACTACTTGGTAGTGGTTTGAACTACCCATTATTTGGGCTATAATTGTGCGATTATGTACACACCACTCTCTTCTTCTATGATCACTAACGGCTAGTCATGGGGTTGACCCATTCTTTGGCTCCACTTGTCGATAGATGATTGGGGTGATATTTTTGGGGCATATCAGCTACTCCCCCCCCAAGCTCTGGTCATTTGAAGAAAGACCTGAGTTGGTTTCATATGTGAAGCATTTAAGAGACGTCTGGCACGATCATACATTAGAGGCCATTGGAGCTTTTGGAATTGACATATGTCTGCGTCATGGAACTTGTCCATTTTAAGGAGTCGAAGTCAAAATTTTGGATCTATGGGCTAGGAGAATTTTACATAAGAGGGTCTTGCTCTTAATAGACCTGAATATGAGAGTCTTTGTCATTGACGACATTAACTATATCTCATAAGAGATAATTCAGAGGAGGATGGAAAGACTAAGGCTAAGCTGAAACACTTGAGGCCTAAGCGAGAAGCTTGAGGCCAAACTTCAAAGAAGTCGAGGCTGAGCTAAACATCTTAAGGCCTAATAAAATTACAAAAACATCTTTATGTGCTCTGGAGAAATCTGTTGAGTTAGATGACCGTGAGGTACACCGTACACGGGAATTACCCAAGATTTTTATAGAGCTGGAACACTTAATACCAAGCTTGGTGTTGAGCTAGTTAAAAAAGCTCTGTTTCTCTTATACGGTCGAGAGCTAGGCCAAAGAGCATTAGACAGAGCCAAAGATAATAAGCTCATGCTGTAAAGCTTAAGCCCGACCTGAATCACGTGTGCGTGGCAGCTTGAGGTGAGGATCCCTGATGTAAAACACTCGGGGATCTTGATCTCATCCAGTAGGGCAACAATACATGACTTGTTTGGTTAAGGCTTTGTGTTCCTGGCTATGTAGAGCTTATCTAGTTGAATTGATCAGGAGAGCTTGTGAACTTCTAGCCTTTTTAGCCTTTTTCAATAGTGAGCTTTTAAGGCAGTCTAGGGTGACTGGTTTTTTTTTGTTTTTTTGTTTTTTGGTAGTGGACCAAGCTAAAGAGCTTGAGACCAATTGTGGTGAGGTCAGAGCTTTTGGACATGTGACACTTGATCTTTGGTCTTGCTCAATTTGTAGTGAGCTCGGAGCTTTTGGACCCGTGACGCTTGGTCTTTGGGTGTTGCCCGAGCTAAGGTCGGGTCTTTCTTCTGAACCCATGACTCTTGGTCTTTGGGTGTTGCCCGAGCTGAGATCGGGTCTTTCTTCTGAACCCATGACTCTTGATTTTTGGGTGTTGCCCGAGCTAAGATCGGGTCTTTCTTCTGAACCCATGACTCTTGGTCTTTGGGTGTTGCCCGAGCTGAGATCGGGTCTTTCTTCTGAACCCATGACTCTTGGTCTTTGGGTGTTGCCCGAGCTGAGATCGGGTCTTTCTTCTGAATCCATGACTCTTGGTCTTTGGGTGTTGCCCGAGCTAAGATCGGGTCTTTTTTCTGAACCCATGACTCTTGGTCTTTGGGTGTTGCCCGAACTGAAATCGGGTCTTTTTTCTGAACCCATGACTCTTGGTCTTTGGGTGTTTCCCGAGCTGAGATCGGGTCTTTCTTCTGAACCCATGACTCTTGGTCTTTGGGTGTTGCCCGAGCTAAGATCGGGTCTTTTTTCTGAACCCATGACTCTTGGTCTTTGGGTGTTGCCCGAACTGAAATCGGGTCTTTTTTCTGAACCCATGACTCTTGGTCTTTGGGTGTTTCCCGAGCTGAGATCGGGTCTTTCTTCTGAACCCATGACTCTTGGTCTTTGGGTGTTGCAGCTGTGATGAGCTCGGGACTTCGGGCCTTTTGCATTCAGGCTTTATTGTAGCCCAAGCTTTTTAGGCCTGCTTGAGCTTCGAGCTGAATGATGAGATGAATTAATCCCGCCTTTTTCTAGACTTTGATGAAGCCAAAATCTGCACGTACCTTGGATTGAGAGTGCACGCACCTTGGATCTTGATGTGCTTCATAGAATACCTGCAAAACAAGGCAATGGGTGTATACCCAAAGCCTCCTCCGACGATCAAGTTAGTCCCTGAGGGGGCCTTAACCGTAATAGAGCTCGATCAGACCTCAGTAGTAGGATTCGTGTGATAGAGCTCTGAATGATTTAAACGAATATGCTCTAAATAATTTTCGACCATGAGCGAGATCATTAAGCTTATAAATGTATTAAACCCGAATAGGATCTGAATAATGATCCCCCGACATATCCGATCCTGAATAAGAACTGTATGATAAGTTGGGGATGAGGAAACCGAGATTGACTATCAGTGGATTAATTAGTATCCTCTGTCTTCAATGATCACATACACAAAGGTGCTCAAGTGTAGTTGAGAACACGTACTGAGTGGTTCAATTAAGTATTGTGAGCCTTTGAAGCTGCTACTACCAGCATAAAGTGATAATCGCGTATAAACTGTTCACTAGATGGTCTGGATCAGAATTGAATAGCCAATGTGATCCTAAGTCTCTTAAGACATGATACAAGGTTGTACTTATTCTTAACACTGATGTCGTAATCCCATGTTATAATGGTTCCACTTCACACATATTCTTGGATGTAGTATATATAGCATCAACAATAAATTACGAGTGTACCCAGTAGACTGATTGTCAGTTTACTTTGACTCCTCTAAGATACAAAGCTTGACATAATATTTCATATATGCGATATGAATAGTTGTATTGTGGCATTATATATAACACACATGATTGCAATTCCAAGCTAAGATCAAGTCTTGTACATATAATGGATCAGCAAAACATGACATATTCAAGCATATGCTCTTCCTCTATGATTGTATACCAGTAAATGGTAATGGAAAAAAATGTGTTGAACAAGTCTTGAACAAAATATATATGTGAAATAAATTCTGATTCCAGCAAGATATACTAGATAATTCACTCTGCTTAAATGAACTAAGCGAGATATGCTGACTAAGACCAAATGAAGTGATCTGGTAAATTCCAATATGGGTAAGATTGGTTGGTTTTGGCATGTTATGCCTCTAGAAAAGTATAAGTGTCCTTGTATGGGTATGTGATATTGCCGTTAATGGGTGTCTGACTTGATCTGTTTTAAGTCTTTCCCATCTGTTGTCACACCGACTTGTAGTTTTTGAAATTAAAGTGGTCATCTCGGGAGCTAACTACCCATAGCATCATTAACCAAACAAAAACTTTAACTCGTAAAGAGGTATTTAACTCCAATAAATAAGCACATTCGAATCAAAGATGATATATTAATGTATACCAGAGTACGTGCTTGGGATTCTTAAGTGCAAAATCAATAATGCCTGATGTGTGTATCAATAATGCTATTGTAAGCACATGATAAATAATAGGGTAAAAATGTTGGAATTGGCATACATATTTGTACATAAATGGAAAGAACTGACCTTGCATTGGATCGGGTGTCTTTCCAAACATTTATAGAAGGCAGATGAGATAATCGGCCTCTGATCCACATGAGGATAAATTAGCTGAATTTATGCCCATATTATAGCATTTATCCGCTCCTTAATTACCAGAGATATCACTTCCCAAAGTAATTGGGTCCATAGTTTGAGTAAGGCTAAATGTATCAAAGAGGTTGATAAGATCCGGTAAGATCTCAATATAGTCTCTGTATATCGGATTCTCATATCTGATTCTCAAGTATGTTGAAGGGATCTTGAACTGTAGCAGTATTAAAAATGCTACACAAATCATGGGATAATAAATAGGATTCTGAATAATATGAACATATTGTGATATGAGCAAGATTGCCAAATAGGATCGTATAAAATCCTTGGCATGAATCCCGATATGATCATGGTACGATAAACAAGGAAGAATTAATTTAGACCTGAGTGATATATACTCAATAAAATCACCATTG
Source organism: Hydrangea macrophylla (assembly GCA_033977485.1). Classification (NCBI taxonomy): domain Eukaryota; kingdom Viridiplantae; phylum Streptophyta; class Magnoliopsida; order Cornales; family Hydrangeaceae; genus Hydrangea; species Hydrangea macrophylla. The sequence goes on along the minus strand of CM066986.1, from coordinate 78,518,385 downwards.
GCATATATTTGTATGAATTCTGAACTGTATAGTGAGCTTGGAATAAATCTGATCTGAGCAAGATGTGATGGTGAATGTGTGCATCTACAAACATAGGCATCTGTAAAAGACCTTCTAATGGACTATGGCAGAGAATAAAGTAACCGACCACTAAACATGTTGCTTAAGGTCCATGAATAATAAGAGCCGCAATACGTGAGGCACACCACCTATTGAATACATGTGATGTAGGTAGGTATATAAGCCTTTGTAAGTAATTGTAATTACCTCGTCCTTATCCAATAAATCTCAATCTGATTAATGCTCAGAGATTAATGTGGCTGATCGGAATGAGACTTAAATAATAAGTCCGTATATGTCATGCCTGCATAGGCCCCAGTGCTGTATTTTGGTAGCAATTTGACTCGGCTAGTGTAGATATGAGATCACATAAGTGCTTTGATTCGACTTTGAGTCTTTGAGTATGTTTAGATCTTGATCATTGGTTGATTGGCAAAAAATTATTGCAAAACAATAGCCTTATAATGTGAGAATGTAAGTCTGACAAGATATATAAACATGCCACTAACGTATATCTTATGCAACATACAACTTGGTATAAATCCACTATTAATGTCATTGAGCCAGGTCACTTAATTTTGACAATTAGACTCAATGCATGGGTGACATCATGTAATATCAGCCATGTTTAGGCAGATTGAGTTGATAAACTCTTTTGAGTTCTGAGCCATGTTTGGGATTGCCTTAATCGTCATAAGGTCTGCTCCATGGACTAGGCATAATCCAAACACAATAAAGTCAAACAGTCATGCTAGGTATGATACAATCAGCCATAGGAAGGATAGACAGATGCAGCGAATTATGAGTGATAGAACTTAATTGAACCGTAATTGACTATCAAACCGATTGGTGTCTTGCAATCTAGACAAAGGATTAGGGCTTGTGCTTATGGTAGTCGAAAGTAGTAAAAAATAAGAATCGATTTTAGCTCCTGCAAATCATGGATTTCTTGGGGACATAGAAGTCCTTGATGGTCTTAGCTTGTTTGAAATCAAGTTTAACTTGGTCAAAGAAGCTTTCTATAGTCATATGTGAATGCATGTACCCATATAACATTGCTGCACATGGAATAGTCAATTCTTCTTTTGAAGAAAATCATTTATTTTTTGGAGATATGTTGAATGTTAGCAAATCATTGGCACATGGAAAAGGGAAACTGTTACCCTTTTTATTGTACCAAGGGTGGAGCCCTCTATATATATATGCGAATATATAGATATATGTAAATATATATATATATGTAGATATATTTGTAGGTAATATGCAATTGGCTTTCTTTGATCTGAATGTTATTAAGTAACACTGATCAAAAAGAATAATAACTACATCTTGAAATGGTGTGCATTTTTGCACTTGCCAAACATGACTTTGCAAGGTCAACTTGGTGATCTTTGATTGATCCAATTCTTCACATGAAAATAGTACAGAGACCACCATTAACTAATTATGTGTTCAATTTGGCTTCATAGTAAGTGATGCCATACACACCTCGGGGCAACCATACAAAATCGCATACATGTTCTGGATGGATTTGACCGATTCCCAAAACAACAACTCGAGAGAGGTTGTACATACCAGATGAGGATATGAATGCGGTATATATCACACTTGCGAGTTTGCTCGTGTTGTATTTAACGAGGATAAAGATTTAGGAAAGGTGTTCGTTAACCTGTTCCCACAGACGGCGCCAACTGATGTAGCCAAAATCTGCACCAAACGGTGATTGGTTGATGTCCCTCGAACACCTGCAAAGAAAAGGCGAAGGGTGTACACCCTAAGCCTCCTCCGACGATCAAGTTAGATTTGGAAAGAGTTTTCGTGTATTAGAATAAAATGGGGAAGGATTGTGTACCTTTTTATGAGCTGGAGTTATGTTTATATAGGGCTTGAGAATGCATTTTTTTAAGGAGCACTACTCCCACTACTCCACTATGTAGACTATAATATAGTAATGGGTTGGACTAAGTCATAGCACTTCTCCCACTACTCCACTACTTGGTAGTGGTCTGAACTACCCATTATTTGGGCTATAATTGTGCGATTATGTACACCACTCTCTTCTTCTATGATCACTAACGGCTAGTCATGGGGTTGACCCATTCTTTGGCTCCACTTGTCGATAGATGATTGGGGTGATATTTTTGGGGCATATCAATTATATTTATTAAAACAAAAACAAAATAAAAAAAGTATATAAGAAAAATTCTTACCGATTTGAAAGCAGTATTGGACAATTTTTTTTGTCATGAGACTGTCCAACTTTGCTAACACAAAAAGAAAAAATTAAAAAACTCAACACATACCCACATCAACAATCAACAATAACAAAATTCAAGTAAAATCCTTAATATTTTGTTCTTAATAATTCCATGGGTTACAATTTAATCATATATATATTCATAAGTGAGGATGAAAAGAAAGAGAAAAAATGGGTTACAAACTTACAATGTTACCTTGATTGCCGAAGTGGTGGGTCGTGGTCGTCGCCGTCGCCGGTTGGGCTGTGGTCGTCGCCGTTGCTGTCGCCGGCTGTGCTGTGGTCGTCGCCGGCGCCGGATTCCATACCCTATGCTTTGCGAATGAGGGAATATGCTAGATCCATAGATTCCATACTCTGTTCTTTGTTGGGTAACAAATTGATTTACATTTTTTTTTTTTTATGTTCTTTGCTTTCGAGAGAGAGAGAGTGAAGAGTCACGTGAGAGAGAGAAGTTAAAAAAAAAAAAAAAAAAGGTAGTTAATATAGTCCATTACCTACAACCACTCTAGAAATAGACTCCACTTACAAGTCCATTTAGGAATTAGTCCTTCAATCATTTAGAAGACCAAACTACCCTCGGTCTTCAAACTGCTAAAAATGTGCAGAAATTACTCCCCATCAAATCAACGACAAATTAGGGGTTCAAAATTCAAAAGTCAAAACACTAAAGGTGCGTTTGATAAAACGGAAAATTAAGTAATGAAAATTAAGTGCTGAATTTGAAGTACTGAAAATTTTAAGCTATTGAGCTTTCTATACTGAAAACAATGTTTCAAGTACTGTAATAATTTTCAGTAGAAATTTTTCACTTAAAAATTTCAGTGATTTTTTGGCTGCTTTTTCAATTAAGTGATACATTTTCAAATGCACAGAAATAAAATAAGTGCTGAAAATTTTCATTTTTAGCACTTAATTGGGTTATTAAACACTCCCTAATTTGGGATGAAAAACACGCGTGTTCATAAATCACACTCTTGTTTCCTTTCTCATATGATTATCTCACCGAAACACACCAATTAGTTAAAATCGTCTGAAAGAAAAAATGACTAGAAGACAAAAATGGTGGATCAAAGCTAAAGGATCAATTTGGGTTTCGATCAAACGTTCTAAGATGGGTATCAAAGGTAAGAATCATCTAGTGTATCAATATATGTTCAAAATAACTTTCACAGTTTAATTAATCATGCATGTTACTTAATTTCATCATTCTCTACAACAATTTCACACCACAATACTTACCATCGGTGATAGTGATAGAAAGGTAGGGTTTTTTCAACACCCAATATTACTTTTTTTTACATATTCAACTCAAACCAGTCAGTCAATTACATCATATTTAACGTTTTTTTTTTGTCTATTTTCTTTACTCACCATTGGTGATATTGATGAGAAAGTTTAGTGTTCATCCTTGTTTAATTACCGAGGTGAGTAATTTCGCAATCGCTAAAAACATGTGAAATTAAAGTGATAAATTTCTTAAAATTTTCTCACAAATAAAGTGAGAATTTACTCACCTATAAAGTGACAAATATCTCACAAATTTTCTAACAAAAGAAGTGAGAAATTTCCCAATCCGTTTGTTATTTCATTCTCAGAGATAGGGGAAATTTCCTAATTATTCTGTTGAAACTCCCCTTCCTAAAATAAGTCAGAGATTGTTCATCATTCTTGGTATTAGTGACAAATTTTTTATCAAAGATTTTCTGTGTGCGGTTGAATTTGAGAAAAATATTGCGTAAATGAGTCTTATTATAAGTGAAAATTGCCCATCTAGGGCTGTGAATGCGTGAATTGTTCAACAAATTTATTGGGAGGGCAAAGACAAGAATGTCTCACCAGACCAACGTGTACATTTTCCATTATTAGATTTAATGTGGCAAAATTCTCAGCAATTTCATGATTTTTGAGAATACATTAAAGTGGGAAATTTCTCACAAAATATTTGTTGTGGGAAGTATTCCTCTTTTCCATTGCAATTTAATCCTGTTTGGTAGAAATATATTAACATATATTTTTTAGATCGAGTTATTAATAAGTGAAAAATCCACCTATTTCTCGCTGAATGTCTCATTGACTTTTTGTCTACTGTTCAATCAAAGCTCGGGCATGTGTATGTGTATTTGTTGCTGAATACACTAGATAATTCTTTCACAAAGGAGGGCTATGAATCACACCAATTTGCTCAAACACTTCAATTGCAAATGGAATGAAAGAACATGGAACTTTTTTTTAGATGAAAACATCTTTTGTAATTTATATACATCTTTTGGCTTCTTAGATATTTGGAACAATTGTAATATTATTGAAGGAATGTAGTGAATATGGTGCACATATGGTAGTCTGATCCATGGAAAAAATTTGTAAGCATATGTTAGATGTGAATATACTAACAGGCTATCAGCAATAACATATTTATTTGGTTACACCCAAATTCAACCCATTTCAACTTTTTTATTGAGAAATTTCTCAAAGTGCGGATTTGAGTGAGAAATTCTTCACTAAAAGTGAGAAATTGTCATATTATCATGAAGTGTGCATCCAAATCCAATTGAATATTAAAAATAATGGATGTTGAGAAATTACTTTTTTTTTAAAAAAAAAAAATACGAATTCAGCTATATGTAAACCATACGTGTATAATTTGAGAAATTACTCACCCAAATTAGTACTAGCTTTAGAACTTGTTATTAAGATAAATAAAGTTCAATGATGTTTAGAAATCTAAAAGATATGTTATGGAGTCATAGAGGTACATATTATATTTGAGTTTTAAAATCTTTGCTAAATTGTTATTTATTGATCTTCTAACCCTCATATAGCTTTACTTAATTAGATTTCTTTCTAACTTTTATGGGATCAACTAATTGTAAGCCTCATAATTAAACAGTGTGAAATCCCATACACCATCTTCATGAGAGGGGGCTCTAAAATTGATAAAAGAAATCGATAGAAATATACCTCAATCATTGATATTGTAAAGACTTATGAATGTTGGAAAATTAGAGAGAACAGTATAGAGAGAAAACGCCAAAACTTAAAATTTTGGTTTTGATGAGATGTGCAGCGATATAATTAATGGTAAAATAAATTAGTTTAGTTAGAGTCCTATAACAAAAAGAATTGATGATATAATAATTTATTCTAATTGGAGTCTTATAAAATTGTTAATTTATTAAATGAATTTCATAAGTTTGACATCTATAATTAAAGGTGGTGATATTTCACCATTGGTTTAAAAAGTGCTCAAAACAATGGTGAAATAGTGGTGAAATTTTACCACTTTTGAAATATGGTAAAATAGAGGTGAATTATATTGACTCTTTTCAAATGTGCTCAAAACAGTGAAGAAATTTCACCACTTTTGAAATGTGGTGAAACAGTGGTGAAATTTCAGCACTTTTCAATAAACAAGGCTGTCAAGGTAAGTAATTTTTTTTTCTCAAACATATCAACAATGGTACTAGTTTTGTAGTTCTGGTCGACACGATTCCAACGGTATAAATTTGCGAAAAATAGAGTTGTTTTTAGAGATGTAAACATTGCTTTAGAGATGTAAATACGATTCCAACGGTATAAATTTGTGGTTAAAATTTTATAACAAAACATTGTTTTAGAGATGAAAAATCAAATGGTGTACAGTGCTCCCGGGACTTGCCCTTCTTCCAAATATTTGTTTATTACTTCAACTTAGGAAGCTTACATAACAATGAGTGCTTGGTCCTTTATATAGAGGCACATAGAATATTCTAGCTACATAATTAACTCACCTAGAAATACTAGATAACCATAAACTAAACTATTTATAACCACCACCTATATAAATATTACTTCACCAATATTGTTCTAGAATATTTTAAAATTTTTAAATTAAATTTACAATAGTAAATATTGTAATGCATGGCCACCAAAGGTTTTCTCAAATATTGCAACGTGGGGGATTAGTATAATATGGCTACCAATGACTCTTTCAATAGAAACGTGGGGCTATAATAGCATTATTATAATTTGGCATGAGCTTTGGCATGTCATTGGAGAGAGATTTTTTAAGATTATGCTATAATTTGACAATAGCATGAAGTATAGCATGCCCATTGAAGATGGTTTTACGAGCCTGATAGGATGCATGCCAAGTGCCAATTTGGTCAACAAAAAAGTACAAGGACTTTTAGGGTTAAAAAAAGGTGTGTGGACCTATTACTGAGAAGTGTTGTTTTAGGGACTAAGGCTGCATGCCCCTTTCTAAAAAGCAAACTCTATGTCCTCCATGAATAATGATATTGTTTGTACCATAAAATATAATTTTAATGTGTTACCGTAGGATTGAAGCAAAGGAAGTTACTTGAATCAATGGTAATGATGAAGATGGAAGTCATTTTAGAAGGAGCTTCTCCTAGAAGTCTTTAACTGTAAAACATTCGATCGTGAAGTAGAAGAATACCTTCTTTCCAAGGCAAGCCAGACCTCCATAGAGGTTGAATATCCAACGATATATGAAAGTGCAGTTGCTGAGAGTGTTGCATTGATGAGTGTCATTAATGCTTGATCTTGCGCAATCCAAATCTTGTAATCAGGATTCTCCTGATTAGTGATAATTCCATTTTCTTCTTGAACAAATTTTTCAAGACATTTATGAGATCCATCAACAAATCCGAACAGTGAATGAGCTTTCAGAATAGAGGAGAATTGAAACTTCCAAGGAATGTAATTTGTTGAATCTAATCGAACTGTGATGAGATTACAGATGTTCGAGAGTAGATAGATTGGTGAATGGATCGTAGTTGGATTTGCATTCGTCGATCCTATTTCATTCATCGTAGAAGTGAAGCTTGAACCTGTGGTTTGATTTGCATCCATTGATAGAGGATGGTGGTCCTTCAATGGTGCTCTGATACCATGAAAGAATACACACTAGAGAAACTAAAGAGATGAAAACTAGATCTGATTCACATTATCAAGAATATATACTGAATACAAGTATTTATGTACACCTCACTAACAATACAATCTGTTATAATAGACTCTAAACAAACACATCACTTGTAGACTTTAATTTGATCAGATGGTTCATGAGTAGCCACGTCATCGATCCTTGTTTCTTTATTTATTGGCTGAGCATTGTTCTGAGAGAGATGACTTGGATTATCATGACAATTGGATACGCTAACACTTGGGTTAAAAAAAAATGTTGGGTTGGACTATTTGTTGGAAAGTTTTTGTTAGAGGGTCTTTTAACTAATTTTCCCTAATTCAATTTGACATCGAACTTACTTTTGTTCTATATAAAACATGCACTGCTACTGATTCTAATTGATTGTCAAATATTAGTCCCGATAATTTGGTGAAGTTTCCCTTTGTTATAGCTTTTTGTGTAATATTTTAGGCATTTGACAATAATAAAAGATTTGAATGTGGTTCATACGGAAGTGATTGTTGGTTCTTCTAAGACTGAGTCACATGCATGTAAAATCTAACTGCCAATCTAATGGGTACGTGATTGATTCAGTAGTTATTCATCTCCCTCCTCTGTCTCCTATGACATAGATTGTTTTGTTGGTATATGAAGTATGTAAGGTTATTATGGTATTTGCTTGGTGGTGTGGGCTCCACACTTTTTGCCTTTCTTTAATTAGGAAATCAATCTGGTTCTTTACACTTCCAACTTTACAGAAATGAACCTCTATTATGAAATAGGTTTGGTAGAGCAAGGAGATCTGAACCCCATGGAGGGGTCTTCCATTAATCAGGCACATTATGCTATAATCATAAAAAGAGAAATTGAACAGGGTTAAGGGTCTGTTGGCTTGCAAATTTAGTGAGGAAAAGAAGGAAAACATTTCCCATTGTTTTCCTCAGTGCTATTACTTGAATAGGACTCATTCCCGAAGCAGTTGCCGTCAACCTTTAGAAGTATAAGAGTTGTCGAACTCGAGAAACCTAGTACAATTGTGCTGTTGTGATTTGAGGAGTTATGGTAAGTCTCTTGATAGCTGAAGCTACATCTAATCTCTTTACACATTGATGATTTAATTTGTTTTTATGATGATTTAATTCGTTTTTATGTCAATGGATGTAGATGGAAGGCGTTAGACTTTGCATCTTTCAAGACGGTTTTAATTTTCTTTTTCCACAAACAAAAGATGCTTAGATTAATATGACTATAAATTTCACCACCAGTATATGATAAAACGTACCCGCGCATCACGCAGGTTTGCAGGTTTCATGCTAGTATTTAATAAATTCGGTCCAATCAGTTAACTCGACGGTTGGACTAGTGGACGTCAGTGTAATTTGACAGATACCTCCGGATAGTTCAGTGTAATCTGCCCTTTAAATTTTGAGATAGAATAGAACTAAGAAATAAGAATCACAAAGTTCAATGTGATAATGGACTTGACCCATTAAACAAGAATATGACCAATGATAAGGAGCACGAACCTAATGCATGAAAAAAAATGATAAGCCTGTGGGCTGCAAGAAGCCCAATACCAATGATAATGGACTTGACCCATTAAACAAGAATATGACCAATGATAAGGAGCACGAACCTAATGCATGAAAAAAAATGATCAGCCTGTGGGCTGCAAGAAGCCCAATACCGAATTGGCTTAACACTAGTTTGTTCCATTTTTTTTTTTTTGGGAATACATTTAAGACGCATGATCCGTCCAAGCGAACAGTGAAAAGAAATTATTCAGTGGATTTGTCACACTGTCATCAAGTTAATGCCGTGTGACCATAAAATTTTAACCCTACACATGTTTCCTATTTTTTAGGGGGATTATGAGAAGTGGTTGGAGGTTTATTAGTTTGAAATAGTTCTAACCAATTTGTCATGATTCGTTGAAAATAGGGGTATGTATATGTTTAAGATTGAGTAATCAATATGATGATATGGTGTGACAATATCACTAAATAATATCTTGAAAGAGAAAAAGTGGGTTGAAAAAGTTGAGAAATTTTGGAGTGTAAAACTATACACATATACACTGTTTTTGCCGACTTTCTACTGGTAAAAGAATGACATGACAATTTTTGAGTGGAGATCCGTAAAAACTGCCTTCTACAATGATGCTTATATAATTTAACACACACACACCCTCCCTTTTTTTTATAAGTTTCTTTCATATTACTTGTTGTTGGAAGATTACTTTTGAATATTTAAATATTCCATCTCAAAAAAATTTAAAATTTTTTTTTTTACGCATCACTTGTTAGAGTATCTATAGTGGGTAGTATAAACTTTAAGGCAAAATTTGCTTAAATTTAATGTACAAAGAGGGAACACTTACAGTGGTATAGTGATCAAATGGCACTCACTAAGCCGTTTGACAGAAACGACGTAGTTTACATACTTTACACCCAAAACAAACCAAAAAGAAAGAAAAAAAAAAAGAAAAAAGAAAAAGAAACCTCACGGCACACACTGCGCCGTTGGGTGTGGCACGACTTGTGTGTCCCGTGTGAAAAAGATACCACACGACTTGTGCCGCGTGGTATCTTATGGCACACTATGTGCCGTAACCCCCATACAATAGCTAAACTTAGCCGAACATTTACTTTAAGTTCCACTAAGTTTCAATTCTTAAATTTGTTGTATACCTTACACCATTGCAAGTGCACAATGCTAAGTTCCACTAAGTTTAATGTACACACTCGCCCACTACAGATGCTCTTAGATGGCAGGGTATACAGTTACAAAGTCCACAAATTCTGAACAGTGGGACCCGCCAGTAACACACTCCTTCTCATGTATATGCAAAATGACACTCTATTTCTGCCTGGGTAATACTTGAGATACACCCAAAGACACACAACTCAAGAGATGTGCCTTTTTCTCTCCTGTGTCACTATGGGGTTTAATGACATCACAGGAGAGATATAGACACATCTTTTGGGTTGTGTCAAAAAATTTGTGTTTTTGGATGTGTCCCAATCTTTACTCTTCTTCCCTTCACTGACCTCTACAGACCTCTGCACATAGTGTTGGAGAATAAACAGGACCAAATTTTGTCCAAGACCAATTTTTTTTTTATCTAATTCTTGTGCAGGCAAGTTTGACATAGAACTTATATTAAGAAAATTTATTAGACTGAGCACGAATTTCTATACAAATAATAGACACTCGCCAAAGTACATAATTGTCACAAGAATCACATAAAAGATAGACTTGGAATGTGTAATCCAAAATATGTTGCCATGTATAAATTTGAAATCTGAAGCACAAAATAAATATCGTAAATTAAATGCAACCTGTTATAGATGCAATACAGAACATTAGATCTAGTCTAGTGTTGGACACTGTGTTCTTAAGACAATTATGCCCCGTAATAGTGCTCACGGATTTGCGGCATTTATTTCTCAAGATACAACGATCTCCCCCTTACTATAGAAGCACTTCAAATAATAAGGTTCCAGCGAACGTACTGATGTTTGTACTCTCTCAGACACTTTACACACTCTATATGTATATATGAATTAAATTAATTTCTTATCTAAAATGAATGAACAAGACCCATATATATAGGTTGTAGAAAACTGTTCGTTAACAGTCACAACCTTTTGAAAGGAGACTATTCGTCAATAGTCACATCCATTCGACTAAGGGTATGTTTAGTATAACCAAATATCCATTCAAATAAAAACCAATTTCTCATTCAAAATTTCCAATAGAATGAACCTCGTCTTGTTTTAGACTCTCCCGAGCAGGCCCTTAGAATTGGAAATTGGACGAGTATAATCAAAATTTAGGGAGTGTTTCATAAACCAATTAAGTACTAAAAATTTGGAATACAACTTTATTACATGAATGGCTATCCCCACTTAAAAGCAAGAAAAGCTTTTATAAAAGTGTCTAAGAGCATCCACAATGGACAACCATAACTTAGCTTAAACTTAGGCTAAGTTGTGGTGTAGGTTTTGTGCCCCTCGCAGTGATGTAGTAATCCATGGCCGTTTGTGATGAAACATCACGCACAAAGCGTTTTTAAGCTAAATTGTGGTATAAGCGTTTTTAAGGTAAGTTGTCCTACGTTAGTGTACAGAATTGCCCACTATGGTGTAGATTTTATTATCAGTTCTAACAAATAAAAGCTACTTGTTCTGGGATATGAACAAAAAGATCGGATGACCAGTTTTTCCTTGGTTAATGAGGGAAAAGACTTTAGTTATGGGAGGAAGAGGATCAAGAAGCAGGATTTGACAGCGAATGTAGACTTTTCGTTAGCAGCTGTTTGGAAAAGCAAAGTTACGGTTTTGCATTTCATAAGTGAAACTGGTTTTATAAATTCAAGTGTTTAGTGAATGTCATTTATTGCGAGTAATATTTGGGGTATAAACAAATCTCACAAGCACAATCCACAAACACCACAATGTGTCTATCTCTCTCTTGGTGGGTCCACTAATACTGTGGGATCCACAGAGGAGAGGGATAGACACATTGAGCCTGTTTGTCTATGCTTATGCTTATGCAATTTTGATCGTGATTGGTAGATCTGCTTAATAGTAGAACTGCTTATTATAGTTGGGTGTTTGGGTGATAGGTTGTACAACTGATTATATTGTCAGAACAGCTTGTGAATGTGTTTGGTTCAAAAAGAATAGAACGTGGTTTTGAATGTACAAAAGTCAATTGTGCCCTTAAGTTATAATTTGTATGTTAGTGTTAAATTTAGCATTACTAACTATTAATTAACTATTAATTCATAAATACTTTAATTGATAATTTAAAGGGTTTTTTTAGAGATAAATCCCTAGGTAGTAGGATTGTATGGCAATAGGTCTTTGAGTAAAAAATGTTTATTTACAGATCCCCAAAACTTTTTAGTGGCCAGAATACCCTTTCCTAAAATTGCTGCAGATTTAGTGGGTACTTTCATTTAATTTTCTTCCTAATAAAGGTTATCTTACACATTAGTTTCATCCTAAAAATTCTCCCTAAACTTGATAATCAACCTCCGTATTGACCATCATTTCAACATCTCTGTCAAAGCAAAACCTAACAACTCATCATGACCATCAGCTAAGACCCCAATCTGCCAATCCAAAAACCATAAGAGCATCAAGCTTTAGTTGGGGATGAAGATGTCTACATGACTAAAACAAAGCAAACTCTGGTCAAATAATCACAAGAGAGCCAAATGTGAATTTCACGAAAATATGTCATTATATTGAATCTCCAAAATTTTCAGACCATTAAATCCCAAATTTTACCCAAATCATCCATTTCTTCCCCATCAGCAACTTTGCTTGTGAAAATCACAAGTCATAATTCCTTGTGGATTTACCAACATCTGTTTCATGAATTTCACAAGCAAAGTACATTTACCTTCTTATTTGAATGTTCTGAAAAATTAGCAACATTGGAGCACCCATTAGATTTGAATGTTTTCAGAAATTAACAACATTTGGCAACCATCATAATTAACCTGTGAATGATACAACAATGGAGACAGCCATCATATTTGTCTGTGAATTTCACAGCATCATCACTTCCTTTAGTTGAATGTTTTTGGAATTTAACATGTAAGAAATTAACAACATCTATTCTATGAAATATGCAGACACATATGGTGTCAATTGGTAGCTTGGCTTGTCAATTTCACAAATCAACTTGTGAATGATACATGCAATGCTATCATATTTTCCTCTGAATTTCACAGCATCATCTTACTTGGAAAGTTTTAAGCATTTAACAAATGAGAAATTAGCATCCATTCTGTGAATTTCACAAGTCGAAATTAACAACATTCATTCTGTGAATTTCGCATAATGGACACAGACAAAAATCAATAGATTTGCTTGGCAATTTCATAAATCAATACCTGTAGATCTTTGAAGAAGTAGGCATTTAACAAATGAGAAATTAGCATCCATTCTGTGAATTTCACAAGTCGAAATTAACAACATTCATTCTGTGAATTTCGCATAATGGACACAGACAAATCAATAACTTTGCTTGGCAATTTCATAAATCAATACATGTAGATCTTTGAAGGAGTAGTTCTGAAAGATGGAAATCATGGAATGTATTCTCAGGATTACATGCAAGACTAGTATGTATCAAGTTTTACTAGTAACATATAGAACAAAAAAAGTAGCTAATATATGTGATTATATTGAGGATGTAAATTGAAACAGTAGATCTTCCCCCGTTAATTAGTCAAAATCTATTTAATGTTGTCATTTATTCGTAAGGAAAGTGTATAAACAAAATGGAGTGAATTAAGGGGTATGCCGGTTGCATTTAATCAGCATTCAATGTGATTTTCCAATTTGGAAGTTGAAGGAAAAAAATCAGCTATTAAAGATAATTTAAGATATAAACATCATACGTCTTATATATAGTTATAAAGATTTGTAAGGGTGTTTTAGACACAAAAAAAATCCTTAACCATGATTAAGACGGATTTAATAGAATTTAGGGATCTAGTACTAAATTAATATTTTGTGTAATTTAGGATTTAAAAGATAACCGTTCATGTTTGGATAGCCAGCATCAACCAAGTAAAATTACGCTGCAACAATAAAAGAAATAAATAAACACTGTTACTAACATTATTGTGACATATTGACGAACTAATATAATAACTAAAATACTCACCACCCTTTGGAAGTGGAAACTTTAAAGTTGGATCACGAATCGCTTCGTGAAATATTCGCGTGTCGTGCGCCGAACCTTCCCAGCCAGGCCATGCAAATGTAAAACGCATGTTAAAACCACATGCTGCCATTATATTTTGGGTTGGATATCCTTTCCTCCCGATATATGGTATCGTTTCTGATGCCGGGAGACATACTCGTACATGCGTCCCATCAATGGCCCCAATACAATTTTTGAAATGAGGCCAAAATTTTGGATTAGTTTTCGCACGATGTGGGAGAGGAGCGTGTTGTTCTGGTACCTTTATGATATCCATTGACATTTTAACAATGGCCTTTAGAACATTATGGAAATGCTTGCTTATTGTTTCACCTGAATGTTGAAATATTTCTTGAATCATTCTATTACTGAGTCCATGCCCAATTATGAGTAAAAAAATTGCAACCTGTTCTTCTGTTCTGAGCTTCCTAGTGACCTTCAACTGGTAATTTTGTTTCAAAGTCCGGCAAAGACTTAAGAAAACCTCCTTTTCCATTCTGAACTGCTCTTGACATCGTCTTGGATGACCACTTAAAATTTCTTTTACGAATATGTATCCTGTATGTGGACTAGTCCTACATGGTTCTTTAGATATGTAAAGCTTGTGATATTCCAGAAATGTCGCTACCGTCGCAACAATAAGTGCATAATAAAGGTCATCTTCTGTCCTCCAGGAGACATTGTGACTGTAGCTCGCCATAAATGATAATATGTAACAAAAACAATGAAAATTATAATAAAACAATGGTTAAAATCATTGCCAATACTACTAGAACCTTAAATTCCAAACATTTATAAAATAAAAAATAAAATAAAAAAACCAAAAACCAAACAAACAAACAACCCATAGTGAAAAAAAAAACCGATATTCTCCAACCACATTATTTAAAAAAAATTAAAAACAACAACAAACTACTCCAAATTATAGCCCCCTTAGTTACCACCGTATGATCGTTGTTGCTGTTCATATTTCATGTGTTGCTCTCTACGCAGCCATTCCAAGCGCATTTCACTATTTTTTTTGGCACTTGAATATTGCTCTATTATCCTGATTTTTAAACAATTCGCACGCCAACCACCACAGTTCATCGCCCATTTCCACGCCTGGAATTTGAAGGACTATGTCCAAACAATTTTGGTGGTCCGATGCGAATGAACTGCTCCCACCTGGTGGTGAGGTAGAGCTACGAGTCTCCACAGCATAAACAAGACGATCAAGTTGACGAGATAGCTTTGAAGCTGAACTTTCTTTCCTTCCATCTCCAAATTTCTTTCTGTCTCTTTTTTTGGATTGCTCAAGCAAAGTTGTATTATCCACTTCAAAACTCATTTGAATTTGGTCATCATCATGCGACTCTATGTCATCATCGTCATTAAGGTTTACCTTTTCATTAGATACCCTTTGGTCATTAAAGAATTCAGGCAGTACACCCGAGGTTGGTGCCCATGCTCGAGCTCCAGTTGCAACTATTCCCATGAACAATTTATCAAGTTTCATTGGATGCTCAATACCTTTCTCCCTATATTTTGCCACCAAAGGATTTTTCTATACATTTAATAATAATACCAAGTGTAAGTTAAACTACAATATTTATACAACAACAACAACAATAACAACAACAACAGTAGTAATAATAATAATAATAATAATAATAATAATAATAATAATAATAATAATAATAATAATAATAATAATAATAATAATAATATTGAGGACTTAGCAAAAGTATTGTTATGTATACCTGAATTTTGCATTCCCACCAATGGTCCGATGCTGAGATAGTTCCTGTTATTGGATCCCATCCTACACCTGATATTTTCTCGCTGAATAGACTATTCCACGCCACCCAATCTTTCTTCGTCACATCCCAATGGTTTTTTTAATTGTGACTTATCATAATCTTTTCCAGTAATCTTTGTAAACTCTGTCATTATATTGAGCTAACCCTTTCTATTAAAGTGACTACCTGGTCGATTCCCCCTATCTAGTTCCGTTACACATAAGTCCACAAAGATTTCATGTAATATTGAATCCCATCTTGCAGCGGATTTTCCAACACCCTTCCCTATCCTTTTTTCAGGCATCAGTTGAATCTGTTCGCTCGTTTCTCCAAAATTATATAGTTTGATGAATAATATAAAATAAACTACATAACCCACAAAAATAATTCTACATTTCCATGCATGTGTTATACAGTTGTGCTTGAATAAATCAAAATTGATTGATCTTGCAAAAAAAATTCAAAATTGATTGATGATATGTGTTTAATCTCATAAACTGCAGCAAAGAGAAATAACAAATTAATCAAAAAATTAGTTGTTACCTGTATTCTCTAGTCTGTGAATTGTGAAATGCACTGTAAAACTCTTCTCTTAATGTATTCCTCCCACAATTGCAATTGGAAATGTTGAGGAATGCACGAACAGTCTCTAACATTGTGTGTATTTATAAACATACAATATGTATCGCTTTGAAATGTGTGTTTTGATATAAAATATATATTTATATTTATTTATTTTTCACTCAGTTAATTGGAAATGTGTCTTGAAATGCTAAAAGTTTTAATATTCATTGCTTTGTTTTAACTTTTGATATCTGTGCCTTTTCAGAATGTCATAGGAAGATAAATGAAAGTTTTGGAATATTAGGACATGAAAGTAATAAAGAGAAAAGATGAGGGGCAGCCATGGAATTTCACAGCCATATGTAGTAGAGATGATGCCTTAGATCTTGGGAGATGACTTGGGTACCCAAACATGGTTTTGTTGTATGTACAACAAAACAATTGTCAACCATTGGATCCTTTCTTCCTATGCTCCCAGCCCTACACGTGTAAGATAACTTTAAGACCAAAACCAATAATGGTTTTGCACACAACCCAATCCCTTTGTCTCTCATTACCCCCTCAACATGTAACCAACCCACCCACCCACTTTTACTCTCATACCTCCAGTCTCTCTTACGTCATGTTTCGGATGACCATAAAAGGTAAACAAGTTTAGTTCCTTCATCATAAATATGTGTTCCATGACCATAAAATATTTGTTTCATAACCATACACTTTTGTTTCGGATTTCTAAGTTTTGTTCCTAAGTAAGTAAATCTTGTTTATTCATCATAAATATTTGTTTCATGACCAGAAAGTTTTATTTCTTCATAAAAAAAAAATTTGTTCTATGAGCATAAACTTTTGTTCTAGATTTCTAAATTTTGTGCGGCAACCATAAAGTTTTGTTCTATCATCATAAATATTTCTTTCCATGATCAGAAAGTTTTTGTTCTATAGTCACTAAGTTTTGTTTCTTCATCCAAAATATTTGTTTCATGATTGGAGAGTTTTGTTCCATGGTCACTAAATTTTGTTCTTAAAGTATGCAAGTCTAGTTCTTTCATCTCAAATGTTTGTTCTATGCTAGAAATTGTTGTTCTATGATCCCTTAGTTTAGTTCTTTCATCCCAGATATTTGTTTTATAGTCAATTAATTATGTTCCTTCATCATAAATATTTATGACAACTCCTTCATGATTCGATAACTCTCCATATTCCTTATGACCGATAACTCTCCAAATTCCTTATGACCTTTGTTCTTCTGCATCAATGTTGTTTTCATCTCCACCTACAGAGTAATGAAACCCACCAAATGAGTCTAAATTTACAAAATTATTTCATAACCATAAAGGATTGTTTCGTAATCATAAAATATTTGTTTCATAATCTAAAAGAACCTACAATTTTTGGAACAAACTTGTATGGTCAGGGAACAATTTATGATGATGAAGGAACAAAGTTTCAGAAGTAAGTTCTTAATTTTAAATTTTGTAAGTTTATGGTCATTGAACAACTTATGATAATAAAGGAACAAAGTTTTAGAAGTAAGTTCTAATTTATAAATTTATTTCATAACCATAAATGATTGTTTTGTAATCATAAACTATTTGTTTCAGAATCTAAGAGAACTTACAATTTTTTGAACAAACTTGTGTGGTCAGAGAACAACTTATGGCGATGAAGGAATTTGTTTCATAAGTAAGTTCTGAATTTACAAATTTGTTTCATAACCATAAAGCATTGTTTCGTAATCATAAAATATTTTTTTTAGAATCTAAGAGAACCTATAATTTTTGGAACAAACTTGTATAGTCAGGGAAGACCTGTAGATGCACCTGTGTAAAAGAGTGATAAGATCGTAGTGCTTGGAATGGTTAGAGGGAGAGGCAAACCTAGACTGATCTGGGAGTATGTAGTGCAACAAGATATGAATATAAATAATTTAGATGAGCTTATAGCTCTTGATTGTGCATAATGGAGAAAAATGATTCATACAGACAATTGATTTGAAGTTGTTTAGACATAAAAATGATCTAATGAGTTAAAAAAAATGTAGCATGAGTTTTAGCTTGGAAGAGTTTTATTTGTCATGCAGTGGTTGAATCTCGAAGCAAAGCCTTGGATATGTATATTTGTCACAACATTTCGTTGTATATGCCATTGACATAAACGATGGTGTGATAAAGGGAGAATCTGCTGAATTGCTCTACGCATTGCCTTGTCTCCATCTGTTACAACAGACATAGGCCTCTTACCTTTCATTACTTGAATGAATGTCTCCAAAACCCAACGACTCAGTTACCAGGTTATCCCATGTTACCACCTGATACGCCCAAAATTGGCTCTATCCTATGACCGAGCGGTTCTACTCAGTGGCCGACCTCTATCTTAACCAAATCATGCACAGTTCCTTGGACAAACATCAGTCCGAGCGGTTTGGTCTACCCGAGACATCCCGAGCGGTATATGCCCGAAGCCCGACCAACAGGTCGGTAAGACTGCTCAGGGATAGCTCACCTAGACCCGGGACATGATCCAGAATATTCCAGACAGTTTCCTACTCAAGCTATAAGACTACTGTAAAGTGCAAACTAATCCAATTAGGAAACCCCCACAATTAATGCCAATCAACTCTTAATTGGATTATATTTTCTTATCTATGTACGAGTAAGTCTCTTGCATCTATAAAAGAGACCACTCACCCCCATAATGGGGGATGGATCAACTTCTAGTCTACATAGCACCCCTATAGCAATCTCATCGTGCCCGGCCGACCTACGGTAGCTCCAAACTGTTGTTGGTTCACTACACGTCCCCGGCTTTTTACAGTATAGTGAACGTGCTCAGACACACCCGTGGAGTAAAGGAGTAATGAGTAATGAGTCCCTCAAGGAATTCACCGACCGGTTTAATCAAGAGAAGCTCGGTATCTTTGATCTTGATGAAACCGTCGCCATTACAGCCTTCTGTTCAGGTGTTCAACACACCAAGTGCGCCGTGTCATTCCACAGATGGAGACGTGTTCAGGATCTATGATCTTGATGAAACTTTCTGTCACTAATTTTTTTGGGTGAAACCAACAATCTTATACACGCCCGACTGGCATACGATTAAGTCCATAATCTTGCTTGGTTTGATTCCAACGGCACACATCGAACTCACTTGCGCTTTATCTGGAAAATTTACTTTGCGATGTGACCACAGGAAGGGTACGCAAGGCGGTGCTGCTAGAAAACGATTATGATTTTTAACAAAATCTACCACCTCATATTTTGATCCATTCTTCATCAATTGGATACGGAGCGGGGTAGTACATCCAATCTCTAGTAAGTGCCCGTGGCTCTCTCAGTCTGTCTTTAAATGATGTTGTTGTCTAAAACCCACTTTAGAATAGTACCATTTTCTAGAGAGAACCATACCTTCATTGTTAAAACTTCTATCTTTTATGGTCAGGGAACAACTTATGATAATGGAAAACAAATTTTCAGAAGTATGTTCGTAACAATAATATTTGTTTCATAACGATAATATTTGTTACATAATCATAAATTTTTGTTTCAGAATCTAAGAGTACCTATAATTTATGGAACAAACATTTATGGTCCGGAAACAACTTATACTGATGAAGAAACAAAAATTCAGAAGTAAGTACTTAATTTAAAATTTTGTTTCATAACCATAAATATTTGTTTCATGATCATAAAATATTTGTTTCAGAATCTAAGAGTACCTATAATTTATGGAACAAACATTTATGGTCCGGAAACAACTTATACTGATGAAGAAACAAAAATTCAGAAGTAAGTACTTAATTTAAAATTTTGTTTCATAACCATAAATATTTGTTTCATGATCATAAAATATTTGTTTCAGAATCTAAGAGTACTTATAATTTATGGAACAAACATTTATGGTCCGGAAACAACTTATACTGATGAAGAAACAAAAACTCAGAAGTAAGTACTTAATTTAAAATTTTGTTTCATAACCATAAATATTTGTTTCATGATCGTAAATTATTTGTTTCAGAATCTAAGAGTACCTATAATTTCTGGAACAAACATTTATGGTCCGAAAACAACTTATACTGATGAAGAAACAAAAATTCAGAAGTAAGTACTTAATTTAAAATTTTGTTTCATGATCATAAAATATTTGTTTCAGAATCTAAGAGTACCTATAATTTATGGAACAAACATTTATGGTCCGGAAACAACTTATACTGGTGAAGAAACAAAAATTCAGAAGTAAGTACTTAATTTAAAATTTTGTTTCATAACCATAAATATTTGTTTCATGATCGTAAATTATTTGTTTCAGAATCTAAGAGTACCTATAATTTATGGAACAAACATTTATGGTCCGGAAACAACTTATACTGATGAAGAAACAAAAATTCAGAAGTAAGTACTTAATTTAAAATTTTGTTTCATAACCATAAATATTTGTTTCATGATCATAAAATATTTGTTTCAGAATCTAAGAGTACATATAATTTATGGAACAAACATTTATGGTCCGGAAACAACTTATACTGATGAAGAAACAAAGTTTCAGAAGTAAGTTCTTAATTCAAAATTTTGTTCCATAACCATATATGATTGTTTTATAATCATAAATATTTGTTTCAGAATCTAACAGAAATTACAATTTTTTGAACAAACTTTTATGGTCACGAAACAACTTATGATGATTAAGAAACAAAGTTTCAGAAGTGAGTTCTTAATTCAAATTTTGTTCCATAACCATATGTAATTGTTTCGTAATCTTAAATATTTGTTTCATAATCTAACAGAAATTACAATTTTTCGAACAAACTTTTATGGTCACGAACAACTTATGATGATGAAGAAACAAAGTTTCAAAAGTAAGTTTTTAATTCAAAAGTTTGTTCCATAACCATATATGATTGTTTCGTAATCATAAATATTTGTTTCAGAATCTAACAGAACCTACAATTGTTTGAACAAACGTTTATGGCCACGAAACAACTTATGATGATGAAGAAACAACGTTTCAGAAGTAAGTTTTAAATTCAAAATTTTGTTCTATAACCATATATGATTGTTTCATAATCATAAATATTTGTTTCAGAATCTAACAGAACCTACAATTTTTTGAACAAACTTTTATGGTTAAGAAACAACTTATGATGATGATGGAACAACGTTTCAGTAGTAAGTTCAGAATTTAGCTTGGAAGAGTTTTATTTGAGGGAGCTATGGCTGAAGCCATCATAAATCATTACCAGCTATAGGGATTAAGCTTGTTCATTCACCATGAATATTTGCTCCATGATCACTAAGTTTTGTTCATTCATCAAAAATATTTGTTCCATGATCACACTAAGTTTTTTTCATTCATCAAAAGTATTTGTTGATGATTACTAAGTTTTGTTCTGTGGTAGAAAAGTTTTGTTTTTTCATCTTAAAACATCTGTTTCATAACCATAAACTTTTCTTTCAGATTTCTAAGTTTTGTTCATAAGGTAAGCAAGTCTAGTTCTTTCATCATAAAAATTTGTTCTATGATTAGAAAGTTTTGTTCCATGATCACTAAGTTTTTTCTTTTTCCTCCTAAATATTTGTTCCACGATCATTAAGTTTTGTTCTAAGGTAGAAAAGTTTTGTTTCTTTGTCATAAAATATCTGTTTCATTACTATAAACTTTTGTTCTAGATTTCTAAGTTTTGTTTATTACCAAACTCGATTGTTGGGTTATTAAGTATAATTGAATGGTGATTAATGCAAACCTTAATAGGAGTAAACTATTAATTAATCAAAACTGTACAAAAATATTAGACATTATCTTTAAATTGTACAACATTTTATAATAAATTACAATCTTGATAATGCTTAGCACCAAAAAAAAAAAAATTCAATGGAACAAAGCTTAAGGCATAGAATAAACATTATTGAGCAAAGAATAATAATTCGTGGTCAAGGAACAAACATAAGCTACAGGGAACAAAAGTTAGTGAGAAAGGAACAATTATTTATTTATTAAGTCTAGTTCTTTTATTATAAATGTTTGTTCCTTCTTACCATAAACTTTTGTTCCAGATTTCTATGTTTTGTTTCTAAATATTTGTTGCATTGAGTACAAAACTTGGTTGGGTTATTAAATATAATTGAATGTTGATTAATGAAAACCTTAGTGGGAGTAAACAAATAATCCATCATAATTGTACAAAATTATTAGACAAGGTTAAAAAATAAATAAATAAATAAAAATCCACTGGAACAAACTCTTAAGTTATAGAACAAATATTATTGACCAAGGAACAATAATCCATGACTTTGAAAACATAAAACAAATATTGCTGACCAAGGAACAATAATCTGTGGTCAAGGAACAAATACATTGTATACATAACTAACCGGTTATCACAGGTTGCTGCACATTTAATGCATCTCAGAAAACATTAAATGCACAACATCTTTTGACTTTACTCCACTTGTCCTCCAATCAATGATTGACAAGTGTTATAGTGGTATGTTGTATATACAACAAAACCACCTTGTGGTACCGAAGTGATCTCCTAGATCTTGAGAAGCACCCCGAAATGTGTGTTTTGATATAAAATCTATATTTATATTTATTTATTGGGTTTTGTTAATATGTGCCCTTAGGGCATATGTTAAGGTTCTAAATGTGGCCTTAAACAAGGGATACAGTGTGGGTATCAGTGTCTAGTGTGGGGTTCAATGTTTGTCTCCCTTGTTTATTTCCACTTTTGGAACCTTAGCATATGCCCTAAGGGCACATGTTAACAAAACCCTTATTTATTTTTTACTTATTTAATTAGAAATGTGTGTCTTGAAATGCTAAAAGTTTTAACATTCATTGCTTTTGTTTTAACTGTTTTGGAATATTTGGACATGGAAGTAATAAAGAGAAAAGATGAGGGGCAGCCATGGAATTTAACAGCCATATGTAGAGGATCTGATATCTCAGATCTTGAGAAACACCCAAGACCCTGCTTATTGGTATCTGAGTTTTGCAGCCCCAAGAACCACGTCTCACAATCTCACTTTGGGAAACCAAACAGTCAATCAATGATTTGTGGCTCCCCAAACTGAGTTCTTGATAGCCAAACGCAATAACAAACAGGCTCATTATAGTGTTTGTGAATTGTGTTTGTGAGATTTATTTGTACCCAAAGACTTACTCATTATTGCATAGGAGTCCACGTCCAGTATGATAACTTCGTAAAACTGATGATTTATTAAACCAACATTACCTTGGCTCTCAGAAAAATTATATATATATATATATATATACGAAAATTCTATGAAGAGTGCGCCCTCTCTTCTCTTTAATAAAGAGATGGCCTCTGTTTTGACCGTCAGATTGTGTTTAAAAACTGTGAAGTGAAAAAACTGCCCTTAATGAAAACACAATCCGATGGTCAAAACAGAGGCCCACTCTTTATTAAAGAGAGGACGCCCTCTCCATAGCTTGACTCTTTTTATATATATATATATATATGTATTTATAATGTGAGACTTAAACTAACATGGTCCAATTTTAAAGTTTTTTGAATTAAACCCTTAAAGCCTATATGGGAATATTTAAAATAGGATAAGATTTGGTTCATTCTAAGGAGTACATTATAGTGACAATGTGAGGGACAAATCATATATTTTTAATATTTAAATATTCAAAAAGTAATTTTCCAACAAGTGATATGAAAGAAAAACTTTTTTAAAAAAGTGGATGGTTTACAACCGGTTGTGCCACTAGTGCCACCGGTTGTATGGTCTTTGTTTTATGTGGGATGGATGTATTTTCCTCGTTTTATGTCGGATGGAAGCAAAATAACATTTACGGTTTAAAACTTCTTGACAAGAAGTGCATCTCTAGAATGCCCATTTCGAGAAGTTAAAAATTCTGACTTCTCAAAACTGTAATTTTTGCACTTCCCTAGAAGTCAGGAGCTTTATACACAAAATTATACTCTATACACAAAATCCTGTCTTTATCCAAATTCCATACATGAATTACATAGCCTGGCCGAATCCCTATTATTTTACAACTCCTATTGAAAATAAGTCATTAAACCAACATTGAATTTAAAAGTGTTTTTTCTTATAGTTTTTTTTTAGTGCCCAATTTTAGTTCATTTGACATGATAGTTATGGATAAATATTTTTAATTTATTTCAGCTTGCTATTTTGCGATCTAAAATTATATACTATAATATGTTATATCCATTTAGTTTTAAATTCATGGCTAAGGGTAATTTGGTAAGTAGGTATAAGTTTATACTTTTAAAAAGTTGCCACCAGGGGCGGAACTGAGTGTATAGTGGGGGGTGCCATGGCACCCCTCACATGTGGTAAATTGGTTTTACTAACATACATATATGTGTGCTATGCCTCATATTTTGTTGTCTGTTGGCACCCCCAAACAAAAAAAATCTGCTACTCATATTTTGTTGTTTCTGGCACCCCCAAACAAAAAAAATATGCTACTCCTTTAGTCACCTTAAACCATTTTACTGCTTTCTTTCAACTCTTAACTTCAACCACATATGTTTGAGAATCATTTGGGAGATTTGAGGAGAATAGCATTACCCTATACATTTAGACCACTCATTATGATAAATTCAACCTACCACACAAAATAACCTTACATAGTAAATTTGTAGTCTTATTGATAAGGGAAAAAAAAAGAAAGAAAGAAAGTATACTCATGTATAAATAGAAGCAAAAAAATCGTCTCGGGTGCTAACCCCGAACCCCGCGCATGCGTCATTGTTAGATAACATAAATAGTAACTCGGCACCCCCAAAGACAAATTCCTAGTTCCGCCCCTGGTTGCCACCAAACGTATTTGCACATTTAGATGCACTTTTTATTTAAAAAACACTCTTTCAGCAAACAAACTCTTCTTTAAAAAAAGTCTATTTTAAAAATTCCATCTTCAGAAGTCCATTCCGAGAATGAACTTCTGTGTGAAAAGTTACGCCAAACATCACCAAAAATGGTGAAGCTTAAAATTTTCGTTTTTCTTGAGTGTGACAGAACAGAACAATTTTAAGATCTAACGTAAATTTATGAAAAGTCAATATTACCCTTTTAATTAATTCCGAACCTCAGGACTGCATGTCAAAAGTTTATTCAGTCAATAGCGTAATTATATAAAAGATGATATGATATGAAGAAGTGGCCTCAAATAAAATAGCAACTACCCAACCGATCGATCATAATTCTCAAAAGAAAATCAACAATTTATCAAACATTTTGTGCCCTTTGTGTTGCAGTTGGATATATATATATATATACATACATATATGTGGAGGTTGTTTGTATATGTTTGTGTATCAAGAAAATTAAGTCACTACCTAAGGGAATACTAAGGGACTGCTTTAATTTCGTGCAACCTTTTGATTAAAAAGAATGCAGTAATAAAGTAGAAGGGTAATGATATTATGAGCAACTTCTTCTATAAGAAAGTAGCTTTTAACTGTTAGATGAAGATTTAATTTTAAGATAGTAATTAAAAAAATTCACTCTGTCCGTCCCATTTTATGTGTCCATATTTAGGATACCAAGTTTTTAAGGGAACATAATAATTGCTTGAAATAAATGCAATTGTTCCAAAATTAGTTTCCTAATATGGGACCAACTCTTTCCTCTCTGAAATCCACTATATATGAGACCAACTCACTTCATCCGAGCCTACTTGGACCAATTCATCTGATGATGAAAAATTCTGCCAATATCGGGACCAACAACATTTGGTTCTATTCTTAATGGCCCTCAATGACGAATTTGAACCTGTTCGTGCATCTCTTCTCCATCGCGACCCTCTACCCACTCTGGAGCAAGCTGTTTCTGAACTCCTTTCTGAGGAAACCCGACTTGCCACTCGCAAGACTCCCCATAACGATGTAGCCTTAGCCATTCACAACGGGCCCTCATTAAGTTAAAAAAATTATCAATCCACCTCTTTGGGACAAACTTGCAACTACTATAATTGCCTGGACATGTTCTCTTGGATTGTCCCACATGTGTTTGTAAGTACTGTAAGAAACTCGGACCTGGTCACTATCAAAGCGATTGCTTCTGGAATCCAAACTGAACCTCCTACACTAACCTATCCCGAGGGGGTTCTTCTAAGCCAAGTAACACACTTCGAAGAGGTCCAAACAAATCTGCAGCCACAACTGCCGAGAGTCTAGCATCTACAACTCCTACCGAAAGTTTTTCTGTTGCTCATCTTGAAGACCTTCTTAAACAGGTTCTGGCATATTATGGTAATCCACCTTCTACTACTATGTCTGTCACTCTAGGTAACTCATCTTGGTTCTTTGATTCTACCTGCTGTAATCATATGACACCCGATTCTACCATCTTTTCTACCAAATACTCTTCCCTTCACACACCAACCATCCACACTGCTGATGGTTCCCATATATCTGTTGACCATGTAGGAGACATCTCCACATCTCATACCTCTTTTCCCGATGCCTATTTTATCCCCAAACTCACCCTAAATCTCATTTCTGTTGGTCAGCTTTGTGACCTTGGACTCACTATTACTTTTTTCGCATCTAGTTGTTGTGTGCATGATCCAAAGACGGGACAGACTTTTAGGATAGGCCGTAAGACTGGACGACTCTTTGAACTCATCAGCCTTCACACCCCATCTCACCTTACTACTTCATGTCCAAGGTCAACTTCCACCACATCCGCTCCATCTCTCAGTCTTTGGCACGCTAGATTAGGTCATGCTTCCATTAGTCGTCTACAAACTTTAGTGTCTAGTGGTCAATTAGGGACAGTGGTTAATGAACATGTTGATTGTCTTTGTTGTCAAATTGTAAAACAATCAGCGTTGTCGTTTAATAAAAGTGTCTCTTTTTCTTCTGAACCTTTTGACTTAATTGATTATGATGTTTGGGGCACCTATCTCATTGTCACTATGGGGGGTCTAGATACTACGTAATCTTTATAGATGACTACTCCCGTTACATTTGGATTTATCTTATGCATAGTCGGTCAGAATTACCACAGATATACTTCGACTTTGCTAACATGATAAAAACCCAATTCTTGCGCCATTTCAAAGTGTTCCGTGCTGATAATGCTGCCGAGTATAAGGATTCTAGAGTCCTTCATTTCTTTCGCCAACATGGCACACTTCCTCATCAATCATGTCCTGGCACTTCCCAACAAAATGGTCACGCTGAGCGTAAACACAGACATATTCTCAGCACTGTTCGTGCCCTACCTTTATCTGCATTGTGACCTGAACGTTTTTGGAGTGAAGCCGCTCTCACATCCATTTATACAATGAATCGTGTCCCGTCTCCCACCATAGAAAATCAGTCTCCTTATGAATGCCTCTATGGTCACCCACCTGAATATAACACTCTTAAAATATTTGGTTATGCCTGCTTTGTTCTACTCCAACCACATGAGCATACTAAGCTAGAACCTCGATCTCGCTTATATTGCTTCTTGGGTTATGTCGTTGAACACAAAGGTTATCGGTGTTGGGATCCCATTTCAAAACGTCTCCGTGTATCGCCATGTTGTCTTCTGGGAACACAAAATATTTTCTTCCATGTCCAAGTTTTACCTCTCCCCTACTACTCCTCCCATCTTCTTCAATGATCCTTCCATTGATCTATTTCCTGACACTACTGATATGAATTTGTCTCCTGCATCACTCTCTCCATCCCTGCTATCTCCTCTCCCAGATAAGCAAATTGAATCATCCACCTTACCCTCCTATGAGTTACAAACTCCAACCCCTATGGTACAAGTTCCAATTAATGAGTTTGAACCTGAGTCATCCATCTTACCCTCTTCTGAGCTGCCTGCTCCGCTTGATGGATCTGTACCAGCTTCCGATGATCACCCACATCGTAGTGATCGGCTAAGAACTCAATCAGTTCGTCTTTGTGATTTTTTTGTTCTTTCCACCATTTTATCCCATCATGAGCCTCAGTCTTATCGTGAGGCTAGCTCTAACCCGCTTTGGCAGAAAGCAATGAATGATGAATTACAGGCATTGGATCAAAATCATACATGGGATCTTGTTGATCTTCCAAATGGGAAAATGTTATGGGGTGTAAGTGGGTTTACAAAATCAAAACCCATTTTGATGGGTCTATTGAATGCTACAAAGCCCGTTTGGTGGCTAAGGGATTTACACAAGAGTACGGTACTGATTATGAGGAGGCCTTTGCTCTTGTTGCTCGCCGTACTTCAGTTCGTAGCCTTATTGCTGTTGCAGCAATTCGTCATTGGGACTTATTTCAGATGGATGTGAAAAATGCCTTCCTCAATGGTGAACTTAATGAAAAAGTTTACATGCGTCCTCCTCCTGGTTATCATCACTCTCCTCATCAGGTCTGTAAGCTTCGTCGGGCTCTCTATGGTCTCAAACAAGCCCCTCATGCATGGTTTGCCAAATTTAGCACTATTGGTGGCAATTTTGGGTTCACTTCTAGCTCCTATGATTCCGCTCTCTTTATTTGCAAGACACATCAGGGAACTACTCTGCTTCTACTCTATGTCGATGATATGATAATTACAGGGGATGAAGGACCTTGGGAAACTTAACTACTTCTTGGGGCATGAAATCACATCCAACGCTGATGGTTATTATCTTTCACAAGCAAAATATTCTTTTGATCTTCTTACTCGTGCAGGTATCACTGATAATAAAACCAGTCCTACTCCTCTTGAGCTCAATTCTAAGCTCACTCCTATGGATGGTACTCCTCTTGATGATCCCACTTTGTATCGCCAGCTGGTCGGGAGCCTTGTCTATCTCATAGTTACTCGACCAGACATAGCATATGACGTCCATATTATAAGCCAGTTCCTTTCTGCTCCCCACTCGTCTCATTTTGCAGCTGTGCTACGTATTTTCAGATATGTCAAAGGAACTATGTTTCATGGTCTACACTTTTCTGCCCAATCTTCACTTGAACTTCGTGCCTATTCTGACACTGATTGGGCGGGAGATCCCATTGATCGTCGCTCCACTATAGATTATTGCTTCTTCCTTGGTGACTCTCTTATTTCTTGGCGAAGCAAGAAGCAAACTGTCAGTGCCCGCTCTAGCACAGAAGCAGAATATCGCGCCCTAGTTGATGCTACCCAAGAACTCCTCTGGCTCTGCTGGTTACTTGTGAGGACTTAGGATTTGTTCACTCCACTGCCACTACTATCTATTGTGACAATCAGAGTGCTATTCAAATTGCTCACAATGCTGTTTTTCATGAATGCACGAAACACATTGAGATTGATTGCCATTTTGTGCGTCACCATCTCACTCGTGGAAACGTCTAACTTGTCTCTGTTTCTTCTGTTGATCAAACTGCTGATATCTTCACTAGGGCTGCACAAAAAACCCGTTACCCGAAGACCCGACCCAACCCGAACCGTTTGGGTCGGGTCGGGTCTGAAATGAAATGGGTCGGGTCTGGTTCGGGTCCAATCAAGAGATAAATGTTTCGGGTCGGGTTGGGTCTGGGTCGGTTCGGGTCTGGTCTGGTTCAGTCAATAGACAAAACAATTTTTGCTAATTAATTCTTTATTTTTGTGACAAAGTACTCAATTTTCTTTTCATAATATCCATGAATATATAAAACATATCCACCTTATTAATTTTAACTTTCATAGGTTGCACATCATTATATCCATGAATATATAAAACATTATATTCACTTTCTAGTGGTTGAAATTAATTTTCATGACTCTCCGCCCTCATCAATCTTTTTAATGAATGTATTATACATAGAAGAATATGTATTCACTAATGAATATAAATAAAAATAATAACATAATAAAATATAAGAAAAAATAAAAATTAAAAAAAAAAAAAAAAAAAAAAACTGGGTTGTGGCCCAGACCCGACCCGAACCGAACCAAAGTAACTGGGTCGGGTCGGTCCGGGTCCAAACCTTATCGGGTCGGGTCTGGGTCTCAAAACATGAAACCATTCATAATCGGGTCGGTTCTGGTTCTGTAGAAACCCGACCCGACCCATGTGCAGCCCTAATCTTCACCAAAGCTCATCCTCCAGGACGTCTTCAGTATTTGGTTTCCAAACTCAAGTTACTCTCTATTTTGCCACCTTGAGTTTGAGGGGGGATGTTAATATATGTATATACATTAGTCTAGGTTCATTAGATACACCATATGTATGTGATATAGTCTAGATACATTAGTCTAGGTTCATCGTGTCCTCTTTTCTCGAGTTTTTAACCATCGATTGTTAAAGGGCTTGCTATCGTACTAAATGAAGCATTGTGTTCAATATTAAATTGGCAAAGAAAGTCTTTGCCATATCATTAAAACGATGGCATTAAATTAATTCATAAAGAGGACACTCAAGTAATTTACTCTACCAACTTTGCAAAATTACTTTATTTTCCTCATTTTAATAAGATGACATGGTCTGTTTTGTTCAAAAACATTGCGTATGTTAGGTGTGTAGGTCAGCATTGGTTGAAAGATTGAGTGAAGACAAAGTGAAACAATGTGTGGATCCAAAGCTCAAGGATTATCCTCCAAAAGGAGTTGCTCAGGGGTCTCTAATGTGTGGATCCAAAGCTCAAGGATTATCCTCCAAAAGGAGTTGCTCAGGGGTCTCTCTCTCTCTCTCTCTCTCTCTCTCTCTCTCTCTCTCTCTCTCTCACACACACACACACACACACACACACACACACACATGCACACAATCACGTACGCAGAGTAGCGGCTAACGATGTTTCTTATCTTTTCGTGAAACAGTTTGCTGTGATAGCAGCATTATGTTTGTATATCGAGTCCGAGTCTCGGTGTCAAGGCTCTCCAGGCATTACGAAAGCCTCCGGCTCCCGATGTCTAAGCCAAATTCAGTTCAGTCGCCTCCTGTTGAAATTTATGCATCTTTGTGCCATTCGGGTTCATTTGTCTGTGAATGTCCCTAGTCACTTTATATACATATTGGGGTTAAGTGCATTTTTGCACATCCCTAAATAATTATATATATATATATATATATTTCATATTTTGGTCCCTCAACTAATATTTTGTGGCAGTTTGCCCTTTCCGTCACTTTTAGCGTCACTTTTGGCGTCACTAAAAGTGACTTGTTCCTTCACTAAAAGTGAAGAAGGGGGCAAACTGTCACAAAATATTAGTTGAGGGACCAAAACGCAAAAAAAAATTGTTTAAGGACCAAAGTTTCAAACAGGGTATAGTTTGGAGGTACAAAATGCATTTTACCCTACATATATTGTTCTCAATATTTTTTTTTTGGCGTTTGAGATTGGAAATTTAAATTTGAATTGGCCCACCAGTTTGATTGTCTCTGGTTTGTTAACTCTGTTGCTGATATTGCAGTGTGATGCTAAAATTTTGAAACATAAATGACAAAGGGGTTGGGTTTGGTGGTGGATATATTTTGATAGGGTATTGACTTTGTTTTTCTTGTTTGGATCATAATATTTGAAAAATGGATGTGAAATTCTTATTATGATAAAGCAGTTTGTTCAAGCAAAAGTTGTCATCAGTATTGACTAGGGGAGAACGAAAATGAAATCCAAACAATCTTCTTCCCTGTTTTGAATAAAAGAAAACCATTAAAAAAAATGCACTTTTTTCACACCCAGGGAAATAAGTAGCTTGGGTTGGAAACGTGGTATTGTTACCCAAAAACAACATTTGATCCCCAAAACAAAGAGAAAAAGAGATACCATAATAATCCAAAAAAGAGTATGTGACATGTAGCTACACCCTCCAAAGTTTCTTGAATCAAAGAATTAAACCTGGCAGCAACATCTCCATCATAATATAAAATGAAAAAGAAACAAAGAAAAAAGAATTGATCTATACATGTTATCACAAAATTGATCTAATCAAAGTACAGGTGTTTTTCATTTGTGGACATCAACATAAAGAAAAAGGTGACCCGATAGAGTCCTAGATTACATCTAGCTATGTGACTAAACTTGTTCGAACCCACTAACTTAAAAAAACTTAGAAACTATGAAGCACAGACACGGACACACCGACACGATATGACACACACGGACACACAGACATGACAAGATTCTTAAAAAAAAAATGCATGTCGACACTCCAATAAAAGTGTCCATGAAGTGTCGTGTCCGTGTGTCGGACACGATACGACACGCGACACGTTACCTTCTTAGAAGTGTCGGTGCTTACTAGCTTAGAATCAATGGGTACAAATCATGGAATAAGAGTATATCATTAAAGCACCAAGAAAAATGAGAACTCAAAACTGTTTAGCAAGAATCTCACATCAAAACTTGATTCAAGTAGATTTCCAGACCTTGGTAAGTAGCATTTTTCAGGAGATATATGTAACACCCTGTATTTCTTTTTCATTAATAAATAAATACTGCATTTCATTTTCCATGAGTATTTGTTTTAATTTCTTTTTGAAAAATATATCTGGGGTCAAACTGTAATTTCCAAAATACTTTCTATGGTTTCAAAAGCGATATCTATATTTTTGTACAAACTGGGAATTTAATTCCTACATTAATGTAATTTTTTGTATTTTTATATCAACCGTAAAATACCAGTTTTGTCTTAAAATCTGCGACTGTATCGCATGTTGGGTGAGGGAGCACGTGAGCTCAACCTCACCGGGTAATTTCTACCTATTGCTTGGAGCCCAATTTTGGGCAGTTTATATATATGTATAACAGTGTCTCTCTCTCACTCAGTGTGTGTCTCTCTTAATCTCCCTCAAATTCTCTCTATCACTCTCTTGCTCTCTCAAGATCACACACACACATAACACACATACAGCATATACATATACACATACATAGCTATATATATATATCAAGATCAAGAGAACGGAGAAATTCTTTAACAACGGAATCGACGGCGGAAACTCTCGGTCTCAAATTTTCAGTATAATTAACCTCAGTGAGTAATTTAAACTCACTCGCCATGTTTATATATGTATATTTCAGTTCATATATGTGTGTATATATGTGTATATATATAGATACACCATGGGAGCTTAAAAATGGAGTTTTGTAAAAGTTAACCAAAATGAAATCCGTGAATTGGGAATGGAAGATCTTAGTCCCAATAAGCTACGGTTCGAATCCTACGCAATAATTCGTCCGTATCGCGACGTACCGTTGATTTAAAGTTTTGACACCCTTACTTTAATCGCGATTATCTAGAGATATAATCCGTATTTGTTTAAATTGATCGCGTATTCTTAATCTACGCGGAAAACTGAAGAGATCCATATATTACATGTATCGTTTGAATCAGAATTTGAAAATGGGTCTGTAACAGCTTTTAAAATTGAAAACAGGGGAAAAACGAAGAAGATGACATTCTGCAACAACTCGCGCGCGTGACCCGCTCGCGCGAGGCTCGCTCGCGCGGCCCGCTCGCGCGAACCATTCCCCCCTTCGCTCGCGCGACCCGCGCGCGCGACCCATCCTCCCCCTTCGCTCGCGCGACACCCCCTCTCCCTCGCTCGCGCGGTCCGCTCGCGCGAGGTGGCAGTTTGTATAATTTTTTGGTAAGGGACTGTTTGGAAAATGTTTTGGGAAATTTCAAGGAACTGTTTGGCAAATATATTGTTTTAAAGGTCTATGTTTTAAGAATTGTACGAACAAGAACAACTAAGGCCGAAATTTATGCTCGTACGATTATCCGGCTTTGTGATTAATTAATGGTGTTATTTATGAAACATTGACATGCATATTAGGGTCGAGGTTGTGTCAACATGCATGTGTGTGAGAAAACGTGAAAAGAGTAAAAAAGTGGCGGTCTGGTGTGCGACCTCAATATCGATCGGATATTATTCCTGGTATTGGAGGCGACAGTGTTGTGTACGGCTTAGATATCGATCGGATATTATTCCTGGTATCTAAGGCGCTCGTTTCGGATATCGATCGGATATTATTCCTGGTATCCGAAGCGATGGTATTGAGTACGGCTTAGATATCGATCGAATATTATTCCTGGTATCTAAGGCGCTCGTTTCGGATATCGATCGGATATTATTCCTAGTATCCGAAGCGATGGTATTGAGTACGGCTTAGATATCGATCGGATATTATTCCTGGTATCTAAGGCGCTCGTTTTGGATATCGATCGGATATTATTCCTGGTATCCGAAGCGATGGTATTGAGTTAGGCTTAGATATCGATCGGATATTATTCCTGGTATCTGAGGCGATAGTGTGGTGTGTGACCTCAATATCGATCGGATATTATTCCTGGTATTAGAGGCGACATTGTTGTTTTTTTTTACTTAGATATCGATCGGATAGTATTCCTGGTATCTGAGATAATGGTTTGGTAGAGTCGGTTTTTGTTGAGAGAAAAGAGTCAGAAAGATGAGATGTTACATTGTTCATGCACGGTCGCATATTTATTGCTTACTTTATTCCCCCGTGATTTATGTTGGAATTGGAACCTTGAATCTATTACTTCTAAAGTAAATTTGCACCGTCGTTTATATGGTTATATATACATTGCGAGCACTTGTTTATTTTGCTCACCAGCTTTCATAAGCTGACTGCGTTGATGCGTCCTGGACTGTATGTCCAGATTTTCAGGGTCAGGAGCAGCCAGGGTATTTCGACTATGCTAGTTAGAGGCAGGGGACTTTCCAGGAGGCTACTTTATTTTTTCCTCTGTCTTTTTAATTTAGGTTGTAATAAACTAGTTCTAGACTTTTGAATAAGGCGTTTTGTGCCTAAGTTTATGACTGCTGTAATAGTTAGTAAGTTTTAATTTTGAAGCTTACGGTTTGTTAGTATCCTGTGCTCTAGAAATGTTGTTAAGTTATATTTTGCATGGACAATTGGTCATACTCACTTGTCACAACTTACGAGTCCATAAAGGAAATTAAATGCTTTCCTGAATTATGCTACATCGAGGCGTGACAATATAGACGTTTCCCAGTTTCAAATTTGAAGCTCTTTCAATCTGTAAATCAAGAATTAATCAGTTAATCAAAACTCAAAAGTCAAATATAATTTTCATAAATATAGTTTGTAAGTACAAATTCTAATTCCAAATTAGTTTAACTCACTCGAACAGTTAACTTGCCAATGTGTGAAATTAGTAACTTTACTAACTTACCTTGAATTTTTTTTATTCTCGGTGAAGAAGCATGTGCAGCCACATAAGCGTCAATGGCGATGATGTGCAACTCACTGAGAAACCTTGAAAGAAAACAAACACTGAGAAACAGAGAATTTAACTCTACTATGAAATTCGGAACAACAAATTCAGCTACAAAGATTTGTGATCTACCGAAATAAAGGAAACAAAATAAAAAGCTGCCCAGAGTCAGCCGTAAATTAAGCAACGAAGGAAAGATTGAGTTTACACAGCCTTTGGTTTACCAACTAACCAATGAGAAAATTATTTCAAAAGAGTAATGCTATAACTATCAAATTGAAATCCCGAATTTGGTTCCCCACCATAATCAAAGGTGGTACTAACTATCAAAACATTTACAAACCAAATTTGGGATTCAAAAATTTCAGAACCACAACAACGAAATAAGAAGTTTCTAAATGCCTCAGAAAATATTTATGCAAATTTAAAAAAAAAAAAAAAAAAGTACACAAAATTGCAAGATTTGCATATCCAATGTCGTGCATTGAAAAGGCAAAACAATTACAATTTGAGAGAGTCAGCTGCCAGAGAGTGAGCTGCCACACTACATGGGGCATTTGGTGATGGGGACAGTAACATCAGATGGTTTGTGGCTTATTATATAGATGAGGGGCTGGTTGGAGTGAGAGTGAGCAAACAAATGAAGAAAATTAATATCTACATACCCATTGTCCCAGAGGGATCATCACTTCCATAGACAGTGGCTGGCATGAGCATTGACCCAACCTCCTCCGCCATACCCATGAGAAAGTGAAGTGAGACCATTGACCGGAAATCCACCAAGAAATTCCCAACATTAGTCATTTTCCTCATGCACAAAAAAAGTGGATTTAAATTAGCATTTTCTTGATCCCTTAACTAATCATGACTGTTGTGAGATGAACCTGGGTGCAAAGAATGAAGAAATTAAAACGAATACAGAATGAATAAATTAAGGATGGTTAGAGATTTTAGGTTTAACTAGATAAGGTTAGGTTTTTACTACTGCGGCTGCCGTGGCGGCCAGCAGAGGAGGTAGCGGCGTGCATGGTGGAGGTGGGGCCTGTAAGGGAAAGGTTGATATATATATATATATATATATAGAGAGAGAGAGAGAGAGTACCGGTAGGGTCTTGGGTGGTGGATGCCGACGATCTTTGATGGTGGTGAAAGAACTTGATAGGTTAGGCAAA
Source organism: Hydrangea macrophylla (assembly GCA_033977485.1). Taxonomy (NCBI): domain Eukaryota; kingdom Viridiplantae; phylum Streptophyta; class Magnoliopsida; order Cornales; family Hydrangeaceae; genus Hydrangea; species Hydrangea macrophylla. Next base: position 78,481,774 of record CM066986.1, on the reverse strand, counting down.
TAGTTCATTTAACCAAAAATGGAATCAAAGAGAATTGAATTTTAAATTTCAGTTTAGTTATTTCAATTAATTAAAAAATTCAGTTCGGTTAAAAATAGAATCGAATTAAAAATTTTAATTCAGTTTTCGATAGCTTATAGCCAAACCGAACTGAATCGAAAAATCGAATTTCATTTTTTTTCTATATTATTAATATATAACTAAATATGAGCGACACAGGAATGTAACAAGAGAAGTGTTGGGTAAAATATTTAAAGCAGGGCCGACCCTGAGTTTATCGGGGCCCAAAGCGAACTCTTTTTTTCCTCGGGTATTTAATTTATTTTTTCTAGAATCTACACAAAATTTACAAGAATGAACTAAATTTTTTTGCTCATATAGATTAAGAAAAATGAACATGTAAAGATAAATCTCATCACGTTGTTTCGTAAACTCAATAAATATCAGTTTACAACAAGAAAAGGACTATTATACAAAATCTAAATAGAGAGCGAAAAGTAGGTTTGATATACTTACTAGGGTATGAGTATGAGACATAAGGGATCCTTGTACTCAAAACTTTCTCACACTCTCGCATACCTTAAACATTCTTCTTCGATTTCTTTGAAGATTTTTCAAACTTTTTCTCGTCAGCAAATTGATGGATTAGTGTGAATTGTGAAACAGTGAGATTGTGAGAGAAAGACATGTTACTATTTTTTGGAGGAGTAATAATATAGTTCCTAAATTTGGGATATCCTAAATGTTATGGGAGCGGTCCTAAATACAGTAGTCTATGGTACCACAACCATTGTTGCAATATGTGATACAACAATCACAACATTTGAAAACTAAGTTTGGGATTCATATTTAGGAACCATAGCATTAATGTAGTATTTTAGAACCAAATTTAAGAGTCAAATTTAATGTTATGGTTCTCACATGCATTGACAGTTGTACTACATTTAATTACAGGAGACCATTGAATTCTTATTGGAAGTTATTTTATGTATACAACTACCAAAGTATTTGGGAACCAAATTTGATTGGAACCTCTGAAGCACCGACACTTCCAAAACTGAAGCGTACTAGTGTCAGACACGTGTCAGATGCGAACACATGCCCGACACGCTTATGACACGTGTCCGACACAGCAAAAGTGTGTCCAACTTTGTGTAATTGAAATTTAACCCCCCGACACATAAAGGACGCGCTAGGGACACTCTGGGACATGGACGGTCGGGACACTTAAGTTCAATTTTCTTTTCTTTATTTAAAAAAAAATCAAAATAAACCCAATCAGCATCCTCACCACTCGACACAACGACACACCCAAGAAGAAAAAAGAATTAAACTACAAGATTTGGTCCTTCATCCTGCATTTAGAGTAAATTTGGTCCTATTGATATAGATTGTATATAAATTGATCCTCCATTTAATAGTATCTTTAGAAATTAGTCCTTTCCCTAATTTTTTTATGCCTTTTTTAGACTTATATACCCTTGGATTTATATTTAGTATGTTTACTTTCAAATATTTACTGTTTTGATATTGTAACTGTCTCTTAGTAGTTGAGGAGTGATAATTACTTGTTACATAAAATCAAGAAGACTCCTAAATTAGAGGGTAAGTGGATTGAGTCACGTTATTTTTGGAATCTTTAAATTTTGAGTTCTGATTTTTGTTATTCTATATTTATACGATATTTGTACAATATTCTGAGTTTTTATTTAGTTATATGTGAAATATAGTGTGTAATTTCTCAGTTATCTGGGTGAGTAATTTCTCAAATTATACACGTGTGAAATTTTACATATAGCTGAGTTCGTATTTATTTCTTTTTTTTATTTGCTCAACGTCCATTCATTTTTAATATTCAATTGGATTTGGATGAACATTTCATGATAATATGAAAATTTTCTCACTTTCAGTGAAGAATTTCTCACTCAAATTTGCACTTAATAAATTTCTCAATAAAATAGTTGAAATGGGTTGAGTTTGGGTAACCAAAAAAACATGTTATTGCTGATAGTATATTCACATCTAACATATGCTTACAAAATGTTGACATGGATCAGACTACCATACGCGCACCACATTCACTACATTCCTTCAATAATATTACAATTGTTCCAAATATCTAAGAAGCCAAAAGATGTATATAAATTACAAAATGTAATGTTTTCATCTAACAAAGTTCCATGTTCTTTCATTCCACTTGCAATTGAAGTGTTTGAGCAAATTGGTGTGATTCATAGCCCTCCTTTGTGAAAGAATTCTCTGGTGTATTCAGCAACACATGCACATGCTCGAGCTTTGATTGAGCTATAGAGAAAAGGTCCATGAGACATTCAGTGGGAAATAGGTGGTTTTCTAACGTATTAATAACTCGTTCTCATAAATATATGTCAATATATTTCTCCCAAACAGGATTAAATTGCAATGGAAAAGAGGAATACTTCCCATGACAAATATTTTGTGAGAAATTTCCCACTTTTTTGTATTCTAAAAAATCATGAAGTTGCTGAGAAATTTGCCACATTAAAGCTGATAATGGAAAATGTACATGTTGGTCTGGTAAGACATTCTTGTCTTTGCACTCCCAATGTGTGTTGAACAACTCACGCATTCACAGCCCTAGATGGGCAATTTTCACTTGTAATAAAAGACTCATTTATGCAACATTTTCTCAAATTCAACCACATACACAGAAAAACTTTGATAAAAATTTCTTACTAATACCAAGAATGATGAACAATCTTGACTTATATTAGAAGGCGAGTTTCAACAGAATAATTAGGAAATTTCACCTATGTTTGAGAATGAAATATCAAACGAATTGGGAAATTTCTCACTTTAATTGTCAGAAAATTTGTGAGATATTAATTTGTCACTTTATTGGTGAGAAAAATCTTAATTAATTTGTGAGAAAATTTCAGGAAATTTCTCACTTTAATTTCACATGTTTTTAGCGACTGCGAAATTACTCACCTCGGTAAATAAGGATGAACACTAAACTATAGTGCATAAATTTCTTACCTTCTCAGTCAAATGATGGAATTTAAATGGAGAGATCAAGTCATTTAGATTACCACATCTAGCTATTGCCATCGTAAGGTGTATGGTCGCACACTCACAGTCATCGGAAGTTACAGTGTTCTTGTGAGAAACGAAGCCCTAATTGACCAAGAACTAATTTCGTTAGAAACCCCTAGTGTTGAATCCTAGAAATAGCAAGATGTTTACCAAAGTTGTGAGAAATTAGTCCCAAAAATCTTGGTATGCATCTTTAATGGTAATTTGACTTGCTATTTTGAAGATCCTCGCAAATCACCGGTGAATCGCCCGTCGTCATCGTCGCCTCTATTGCCTATCCTCGTTGGGATTATGAGAAGTTTCATTATCATCATTTCTTGAAATACGTAATATAAGGGAGGTGTAATTTAAGGCATATAACTGAAGATTTTCAAAAATTTCTATCTATATTATATTGGACATCAGTTTGTCACTAAAAGGCTTATGACTAGGATAAAAAGTTGATGACTAGGACGAAGATGTTTGCTCTGATTGGTTGATATTGTTAGGGATATATACTAAAAGTCATGCTTTATGTAGTTGATTTATTATTTATTTAATAAAATCAGTTATTCCATTTTTATGAGAATCTATGTAGGCAATGTTTGCATCATATTGTTTATTTAATATTGTGCATGTGTATCTCTGTTCTGTATAGTAGGTGGTTTGGTGTGTACAGTTCAGCTTACACACAGAAGATCAGACCATCGGATCTTATAGAATATAAGATTTTGGTTTACAATCTTAGATGGGATTGGACACACCATCAGTAGGACTGCAGCATGGTGGTGTAGTAGGTCTATCTTGACTACGGGAAAACGTATAGTTTTAACTCACTACGCTGGTACACTTCGTGTATTAAACGAAACCGAATTGAGGTAATTATCTTTGTACTGACTTATAAGATAATTAGCACCTCATGGTTATTTTGAGTGCTTATGCTCTAAATTGATCCTAAGTTAATTTATAGACACGTACATTTGATATTTACACTTTGATCCCTAAAAGGGTGAGATCCTTAAATGGGTCAATATCTCATTAGATTGGGTGACAATATTAATTGTGTGGTGGATATTAATTAATAATGGAATTCATGTCTCAGTTTTGGGATTGATGATATCCCTTCGAGGAAGCTTATAAGTTTTGATTATGTCAAACCCTGCAAGTGGATTTTGTATCCAACATATCAGATAAGTTAAGCAGAGGATCTCAAGGAAATATTTAGAGATTAGTTAAATACGATTGTCAGTAATTATATTTAATTAATGGAAATCTGTAATCTTAGCGTGGGGAGATAATAAGCATTTAATAACATGGAGCTCAAAATATATTTTTGAGATAAGAGTAGGAGTGTAATTATATTAATTCTTTAGTGGTATGAATTATAATTTATGAAAATAGGAATCTAATTCAGTTTGAATTAGGGTATCATAAGGAAGCCTATTCCTTATTGATTTCTTTTGGTCTCTATCGTAGCCTAAATATATACTGCTTTAGCTCTCTTCTCAGTCTGTGTTTTTCCATTAAAAGTATTATAACTCGGAATAGAAAAGAGAGCATAAAAATGAGAGAGCAAAAAACAAAAGGATTTCGGAAGAGCCCACACTCAATTCGAGATTCTGGCAACAGAGGAATACGGTAGAAGATCGTGAGTTGTTATCGAGCCTGTGTTCTCGATTCTTCTACTACAGCAATCCGTTTTTGTAGTTGAAGGAAGCCCTAGTTCCGCCCTTGTAGGGTTATTATAGCTTTTACGTAATTTTTTACAGTACCAATTTATATGCGTTGTCAACGGATTTTGGGAACGCAGTTTCCTAACAGAGATTTGTCGACTCAATCTATACTCTCTCTATATATTTCTTTTCTAATCTTCTCAATTGGTAGTCAAACTTTGTCCTAACAGATTGATAATCCACATGAATGTAAGAATAATGCTATGCTTCCCAAATTTTTTTTCCCAAAAGTATATATTTCCCAACACATGTGGCAGTAGGCCCAGTTGATTTTGATTGGTTGATATTGAAGTGGTTCTACCATTATTGAAGAGGGACCCACTGCCACATGTGTTGGGAAACACTTTTTGGGGAAAAAAAATTGGGAAGCATAGCATTACTCTAAGTGTAATTGCCTAAATTCAAAGCTTTCCATTCTCCCTATATTCTTTATTTCTTCCCCATTTTGGTAAAAAAAACTACCCCCCCTCCCCCCCCCCCCCCCCCCTAATAATTCCCCATAAATATCTATCTCTGACAAAATATACACAAAAACTCTCCAAATATTCTTGCAACATTTCAATTCTCTCGCCTTCTAACACACTTTCCTCTCTTTTGTCTATATATCTCAAGCTTCTCTGTATGTCAGCGTTTGAAATCTCCACCGACTGTCACACCATGCTCGAAGTGAGTAGCGAAGATGAAAAACATCAAGAAGCCTAAATACAGGTGTCTCAAAATAAAACAACCAAAACATGGCTTCCTTCTTACACCTTGGAAAAAACAAAAGTAGCATGTTCCATTTAGGTCATTGGATCTTCATCATCACATGTCAAATGAGGTTGGCCATGTACTACAGAGTTGTCACCCACAATCTAGAAAGAAGTGTTGACTATTGCCTCCAAGAGCTTAATCACTTTCTTACTCTCTCTCCTACCTCTATCGGTCTGTCCACCCAAACACACACTCAAACACATACACACTCCTTAGTTCATGTGTTTGTATGTGTAATTGAATGTGTTCGGCTATGTGATAGCGTGTGTGAGTACTGCGTGTGCATGTACGTTGAGTCACTTTTTTTTTGTGTGTGTGTGTGGGGGGGGAGGGATGGGGCTACTTGGGTATGCGTTTGACTCTGTGTGTGACATTAAGAGTGTAAGAAAATATGTGCGCATGTATGTGCATGTACATGTGTGTGTGAGTGTGTAGCATCCGTGCATGAAACTTTATGTGCGCATTACAATGGGATTTTTTTTGGTTCCCTAAATTGTATGGTTGTTAATTCTTGAATTGAGTGCTACAATTGGGGCTTTATTTTCATTCCTAAATTGTGTGTTTATTGTTTGCTTAATAAGTTGCTTCGTCTTTGTATTTGTAGGACCAAATTGTTCATATATGAAACCAAGAACTCCTGCTTGCTTTTTTTCCTTTTTCTTTTTCTTAATTTTTTTAAACATAATCAGAAGCAATTGGCATAGTGCATTTTTCATCAATAGCCTGATGGGACTAGCTAAAAAAAATACCAGGGATAAAAGAGTACGTAGTGATGATGCCAAATTTTGGTATTGAACAGATTTAGGGTTTAATAGCATACACAAAGCGTATAAGAGAAGAAGAGAGAGATATAGGCAGCATATTTGTATGTGGTTCGACCCTGTTAATGAAGGAACCTACGCCTGCGTGTGTGTCTGAGCACGTTCACTATATTGTAAAAAGTCGGTGATCGTTGGTGAACCAACAAGAGTTTGGAGCGTATCAGTTGCCCCATATTTCAAAGGTTGACTGTATGCCTTATCGAGGCATGCAAGTTTGGAAATCTGTTAACTGCTCAGGAAGGTTGCCTTGGAGCTTTTGAGTTTGGTGAACTCACGAGAACCGACTAAGAGTTGAGACTTAGCCTGATTCGAAATCTTTAAGTGCTCGGGAATTGGCTAAGAGTTGAGACTCAGCCTAATTCGGAGTCTTTGGTTTAAGTTAGGTCCCAGGATGGTTGTCTTTTGCCCAGTTAGCCTTCGTCAAGACTGTTGGGTAGAAGAACTTAACCATGTTGGAAAAGCCGACTTAAAGCGTGATGCTTTAGGGTCCTTTTAGGTTAACTCCCCATGATGGTTATCTTCCACCCAGCCAACCTTCGTCAAGATTGTTGGGAGAAGAGCTTGATCATGTTAGTGGAGCCGACCTAAAGCATATTGTTCTAGGGTCCTTTTGCTCCTCTATCGTTGGCCAACCTAAGAGGATTTCCTCTATCGTCGGTTTGGACGTAAGTGGAGCTGGAGCCTCTGAGTATTGTAGGCGTTCGGGTTGTCTAAGAGTTTGACTCAGTTAACCCCAAGACCTGTAAATACCTGGTGTGATTACCTGTTTCGTTCATTGTGCCTTCCTGCCCCCAAGCTCTTGCTAAGACGGGGGTCTGTAGAGGCAATGACTGTAGGTAACCGACCAAGAATTTGGTATTTCTAGGGTCTTTTGAAGTTTTCTATCATCAGCCACCTAGGGGGATTTTCCCCCATTGTAGGTTATGGACCTACGAGAAACCGCTGCCTCGGGCGTGATCCCGAGGTCTTTTATGCCACGGGTGTGATCCCGAGATCTTTTGTGCCTCGGGTATAATCCCAAGGTCATTTGCCAACTGCATAACAGTGTTCTTTGGTTGCCTCGGGGTTGAGCCCGAGAATTTTTTAGCACCTTAGGAGTTGAAATTGAGGTCTTTTTGGTGTGCTACGGGGATCGACAAGGAATTGATAGTTGATCCGAATATTTGTAGGAGCCCTTTGGTAGTCTGAGCTTTGTGCTATGGTTGGGAAAAAGTGCCATTATAGTTGGACTCGTTTGGTTTGTTGGAGACAGGATGGCGGATCAGGATCACCGGGTTCCTGTCTACTCTGAGCTGGAGGCAAGGTTGAGATCACTGGATCCTGATTGTTGCAAACTGGAGGTCAGGTCGTGGCTGCCAGATCCAGACCAATATGAACTGGAGGTCGGGTCAGGGCCGCCGGACTCAGATCGCTGTGAACTGGAGGAACTGCTAGAGCTATCGGTTTTCTTTGCGTTGTTCCTCTCGGGCTGATCTCGCTTCCGCTTATCTCTTGAAGGCTCGTTGCTTACTTGCCTATGGTCTTTGGTCTTTAGAAATTCTTTAGTGTCAACATACTTTCCAACCCTCTTTGTGAGTTCAACCAAGGTTTCGGTCGGTTTATGTGAAACGACGTGGCACACTTGGTGTATTGAACTCCTGCGCAAAAGGCTGTAATGGTGATGGTTTCATTAAGATCATAGACCCTGAGCTTCTCCAGGTTAAACCGATCAGTAAACTCCTTGAGGATCTCATCATTCCTTTGCCTGAGAGTCAGCAACCGTATGTAGGGCTTCGGCCATTCATGCATACCGATGAACTGGTTGATGAACTGCTTGCTTAGTTTCTTGAAATCTTTGACCGATCGGGGTTTCAGAGAGTGGAACCATTGCGCGGCCGAACCTTTCAACGCGCTGGGGAAGGCCAGGCTATACAGCTCATCAGCGTTGGTAGCCAGGACCATCTGACCCTTCTAGGTCCGGACGTGGTCGACCAGGCTTCCTGAGTCATTATAAGAATCTAGATGAGGTTGTTTAAATTTGCGCAGGTGGGCGAACCTTGTGATTCGGCTGGAAAACGATGACTCTGTCTCGGTATTGATATTAGTAGCATCCTGGCCCAGGCCTTTGGCTACGCCGTCGATATGCTTCTTCAATTTCTGGATACGGGCCATTATACCTTCCTGACCAGTATCCGAGACGTAGGTCAGGTCAGTGGAAGAGGCTTCCTTCTCATGGCAGTGTGCTGTCCCCTGGGATCGGGCTCGGCTATGACTCTAGTGAATCATGTGCCCAAGGACACCTCGGCTCTTGACCGAGTGACCTTGGACTGATTCCCGGGCCATACACTCCTGCCTCTCCTTTCGGACAGCACACTTCCAGCTGATGTCTCTGGTGTCCTCAACGCGGGACGGGTTGGCTCGGGCACGTTGTTTGGTTAAGATTGGTTTTCGACCGTACGCAACGTTCCCGGGCTATTTCCCGGCCATTAGAGGATTGTTTTGTTAGGCCAGCAGGGCTTTGATCCGCTGCTGGGTTTGACGTTGGATCTTCAAGAGCTGTGCGAGGACTGTGGTAATCTGCTCCAGTTTCAGAACTACCAGGGTCGGCGGGATAGCCCCGATCAACCAGCTGTGCAGCCTTCTTACCCTTCTTCAGAGGCATGACGATCAGTCAAGAGATTTGTTGATGAGAAACTTGTCGTTTCCCATAGACGGCGCCAAGGTGATGATGCCAAATTTTGGTATTGAACAGATCTAGGGTTTAATAGCATACACAAAGCATAGAAGACAAGAAGAGAGAGATATAGGCAACGCATTTGTATGTGGTTCAGACCTGTTAATGAAGGAACCTACGTCCACATATGTGTCTGAGCACGTTCACTATACTGTAAAAAGCTGGTGACCGTTGGTGAACCAACAAGAGTTTGGAGCTACCAGTGGTCGGTCAAGCACGATGAGATTGCTATAGGGGTGCTATGCAGACTAAAAGTTGATCCCTCTCTATGGAGGTGAGTAGTCTCTTTAATAGATGCAAGAGACCTACTCGTACAAGGATAAGGAAATCCAATCTGATTTATGATAGATTGACATCAATCAAGGGGGTTTCCTAATTGGATTAGGAAACAGTTTGCACTTTCCATTAGTCTTCTAGCTTGAGTAGGAAACTGTCTGGAATATTCTGGATCATGCCTTGGGGCCTGGGTGAGCTGTCCCGGTGACGAGCCGTGCTCGTACGATCTTCCTGATCTGTTGGTTGGGGCTCGGGCATATACTGCCCAGGAAGTCTCAGGTAGTCCAGACCGCTCGGTAATGTAGTAGAGCAAATTTTGGGCGTATCACGTAGTATGAATTAAAAATTTCTAAATCTCGTGGAAAATGAACGTAATTCCTAAATAAGTTTTTAGTTTTAAGTAATTTTGAACTTTTCAGTAATTTGTTTTTTCTCCAACAGGGAATATCTCACATCACAAATTGGACCAATCAATGTGTTTTCGTTTTCATTTCAGTTATTTAGAATTTATTTGATACTTAAGTTTTGGATGGTATTACAAGTTTCTTGATTGTGACCATCAAAAAAAGAAAAAAATTGTTAATTTTGGAGAACGATTGTTACATTAAGTTTCAAGGCTGTGTTGCTGTTGAGTCTGTTTGGCACAATTATTGCTTCTGAAATTCAATCCCAGAAAGCTTACTTTTGACCGAAAGCTGTGGTAACTTTTGGCCAATTGCAAATTTTTGTAATTTTTGAATTTCAAATGTTACCGAGAATTTGAAATAGCTCACAGTAAAGGGATGGAACAAATTTTAGTTGAAACTGACTCTCTAACAGCTTGTTACCTTATCTGTAATCTGGATGAAAATCACCCTCTTAAGGTGGTTATCGAAGTTCGTAAGTTTTTGCTTAGACTCTGTAAAGGTAGTATTAGTCATGTTTTTAGAGAAGGTAACAGATGTGCGGATTTGCTTGCTAATTTTGGGGCGAATCAAATGAATCCCCTTGTTTTGTTAGATCCCCCCTAGGGAGTTATGTAAGCCTCTAATGACGGATCTTAGTGGGATTAGCTTCCCTCGTGATAGCTAGCCTTTGTTTTGTGTGTTTTGTTTTCTCTTTTACCAAAAAAAAAAAAATTGTTACCAAGCATTGTGGATACCGGGATTCCACCGCTTTCGTTTGTTTTGTTTTGAAATTTGAAATTTGATTTTGGAATCAAAGGAAGAAAATGGTCCGGTCTGTTGAAAACAGATACAGAGTCGCCACTTGGTCTTTAAGGAACCAAGAAACCTAATTTTGACTCACCCAAGCGGATAAGGGCACCGGCCCTTCATAACCAAAGAACTTGGTTCGGGGTTTTGGTACGAGAGAGGAAGGAGCCTTTGTCGCGACTAAAACACCCTCAACTCGCCCCGTCTTTCGACGGGCCTCAATTAGCATCTAAATAATCATCTTATACTATGTATGGTTCGTCAATTAATACTATGATAGTATATTACATCACATAAGAAACTTGAAAATGGAAGATCTAAAGATAAAATATCATTCATAAGATCTAAGTCAAATATCATACAATGTAAAGTGAAAGATCACACAAATAAACCTAGGAAAAATCGTCTAATCACATATCAAGTAATCAAGCTTTCCTAGTCTAAGGGGACATGAATTGTTATTGAAACAAACAAACAAAGAAATCAAAATATGCTTAGCAAGCTAGAATGATGCATGTTAATCTTTGAGAAAAGAAGATCTCTCAATCCCCGGGACGGATGAGAAAGGATGATTAGATCGAGGGGAAGCATGAACGTGTGATCAAATTCATTTCCTTATAATCTTCTTAGATTAGGAGTTACAAAAACCCCAAATCTTGCATGAATGCAATGTATGTATCTAGAATGTGCCAAGGTTGTAGTGTGCTTTGTGTTCATGGATTTCTAGAATGACTTAGAAGTTTAAAATATGTATAAATGGATGAATGAAATCAACATGGGATATGTACAAATGTAGTATGAACTACTTCCTAAGATATGAACTAATCTGGAATGCATATGAGCATCAAATCAAAGAATGAAAGTTGAAATGTGCTTGCTGTGAATAGTGGACAGAACAGTAGCATGATATTTTGGAATTCGAAAAGAGGGGTTAGGAATGTTTTCAATGCATTATTTTTTATGGAGATGTTCCTTATTGTGTCTAGAACACAACCCAAAAGGCCAATCTTTAATAACTATCACAGATTGAGAGAAATCATATAAACAACAGAGGTCACTCAGAAACAGAGTCCGTACTGTCGACTGAAATGTTATAAAATCTTAGAAAATGAAAACAAATGATCTAGAGGCCCATTTTATACAGAAAGTTCCCTAAGACATTGAAGTTCAAGGGAAAAATAAGTTAGAACCACTCTTTTTGGAAAAGTTTTCTGTAAAACAAGTTGGAAGTAGACCAAGCTGCTGTGACACCAAAAACAGAATATCTAGAGAGAATGTGTGGGTCCAAATGGACCATTTTCAAGTATTTCCAAGTCAAGCCAAAAATCATGGGTGCTCTCTAATGAGTTAGGAAGACTTTTCAAGTGGTCTTGCATCCATACATTAAGTATTAAACTCAAAATAATTCCTTGAAGTTAAATGACTCACTGTTTTGAGGGTTTTGAGAGAAACAAGGTTTATTTCTTGAAATCAAAATGAGGGGTTTAAGAGGGGGGGTTTTGAAATGGGGGTTTTGAAAGCATACTTCCAGAACTTGGATGAATATTCTAACCACTTGGACTATCAATTCCTAACTCATTTCATGAACTTCCCAAGTATTTGCAAACATAGTTTTATTTGGAAACTAAATTCAAGAATCTATGGGAGTATGATACATGAGAGGATAGATGATACATGATATGATATTGCATGATAAAAGTGGTAAAGAACATGTTCATGGGACATGGGTTCATCTAGATACAAGAGAGTGTTGCATCAAAGTGTGAAAGTCAAAAAAGTGAAATGCTGTGAATAGTGGACAGACTGTATGCATCACTTTATAACATTATAATGGGAGGTCAAACGTGCCTAGGAAAATGTGGGAAAAATCAGAGCTCATCCTTATTGTGTCTAGAAAATAACCCAAAAAGCCAAACATCAATAGCTATCATAGATTAAAAGAAATAAATCAGAATGTACACATGACTCAGAAACAAAAGCTGCACTGTTGACTGATTTTGCATGATTTTTCATAAATCAAAGAAAGGGTTTATAATGACCCATTATATACCAAAAGTTTCCTAAGACACCCAAGTTTAAAAAAAAAAATAGAAAAGATATATGTACAGTGACGAAAATATCCAGAATAAGTGCAAGAAGTTGGGTGAACATTCTGTGAGAATAGAGACAGATTATGAATATGAACTTCTCACATCCAAAACAAATACTTTCATATCTCTATAATTGATGGGAAAAATTGGAGACAAACTATGATGTCGTAGGAAGATTTTCCAAGTGGTTTCATCATCATAACTCAAGTATTTAATTCAAAACAAATATTTGAATCTGAACAGCTCACTGTTTTGGATCATTCTTGAAGAAAATGGATTTAGGTTTGAAATAGAGTTTGAGTTCTTGATTGGGGGTTTTGAAATAGATGTTCAAAGCATGAACTTAAACTCTTGAGATGACCATGTGACCACTTAGAACCTCATCCAACCTTGAATCATCAAAGAACTCCCAATATTATTGAAGAGATTCATTTTTATTTTGAACATAAATACCTTGGAGGTATTGAAGTTATGATCATCATCTATCAAACATGTTTTTGAGGTCAAGAGCTACTATCCATAAGGATTCACTCACCCCAAACTTCATGTCATCATTTAGATGATGATGGACTAGTAAGTAAATAAAGAAAATAAAAAAGAAATGAGATGAGAAGAGATGAACATTATATAAACAAGCAAGTAAATAGATAGCAATCAATGGATGATATTCATGATGTATAGAACTTGTAGCTTGGTGTTTCACTCATAGATTTTGACATTTGGACATGGAAGTAGCTTCCTAACTCAAGAATGCTTAGAGAAATGGTGATTGGGTATATTGATGATGAAGTATATAGAAGAATGGTGGAGGAAAACAAGATTAGAACTCACTTTGATTTGAAAAAATGGAAGAAGAAGACTACTTCTTCTCTTTATCTCTCTATATTTCTCTAGAGTTTCTTCCTAAGCTCTCTCTAAGCTTCCATGTCTCTCCCCTAAATGGAAGTAAATGGGTTCTTTTATAGGCAAAGGAGGGGTGATAAATGGAGTTTTGAAAAGTTTAAAATGGTCTCCCATTGGTCCAAAATAAGCTGGGAACCAAAACTACGTCGTTTTGATTTCTAATATATCAAATTGGACCCCCAAAATAAATTACAAAAACTCACTATTCTGGAGGGGAGTGCCGCGGCGGTACTGGGCCAGTGCCGCGGCGGCACTGCTCCTCCCTTCGTCTGGATAATGCTGTTTAGGCCCCCTGATGTTCCGGTATTCGCGAAAAGGCTCTATTTCGTCCGAAATTCACAGAAAATGCATACGAACTCCAAATTGGGGTTGTGATATACCGTTGGAAAGGTAATGGAGTCTACTTTATATAAAAAATAGTTCGGGGATAGGTCACTTTGAAAAGTTTTGCGGTATTCGCGATAAAAGCTGATTTGATCGCCTTTTTCGCCTTTGGAAATTCATAATAAATTCCTTTTAAATCCAGAAATTATGTGCGATATACCGTTGGAAAGCTATCGACCTCTAGTATCCATGAAAAATATTTGAAAATTGTTTCGGTGCCCTGGTTCCAAAGTCAAATTCTGGTCAAACTGGTCAAACCTGGGATTCCCAGGAAGTTCTGGAAACCTCCGGGAGTTCCCGGGAGCTGATGTTTTCGCTCGATTTTCTTTTGGAACTTGTTTTAATACTTTTTTCATGATTTAAAACGATCCCGGTGAATTCGGACGATTTTGGTCAAACTTGGTCAAACCTTGGTCAAACCGGTCAACGGGGACTTTTCGGGAACTTCCGGGACTTCCGGGGGTCTCTAGGAGCCGACGATTTCATCCGATTTTTCTTTTAAAACTCATTTGAATACTTTTCTTACGACGTAGCATGTCTCCAGAACTTTGGGACCAAATCTGGGAGTTTTATGGCTTTCAGGGGCATTTTGGTCATTCTAAACATTTTGAGAAATAGAACCAACTTCCAGGAGTCCTTTTGAGTCATTTTTTGATCATTGTGAACCACCAAGCTATGGTTCTCCTAAATCTGATAGCCGGCAAAATGGGGTGTCTACAAGCATCATAATAGTTGTCCTCGAGTTCCTTTTTCCTTTTTTAAAATTTGTATAATGAAATTTAATCGTTGTTTGTTTCCAAAATTTCCTTCTTTTTTTTTTGGAATCATATTTCCTAAATTTCCTTCTGAACACTTCAAATGTGTGCTTAATTGTTTACTTAATAAATGTTTCCTAAACGAGCAATTCTTTGGTGACAACTTTCATACAACCTTCTAAAAAGATGTGTCTATCTCTCTCCTGTGATATCACTGGACCTCACAGTGACATAAGAGAGAGATAGACACATCTTTTAGGACGTTGTGTGAAAGTTATGTGAAAGTTGTTACCAAAGAATTACTCTTCCTAAACTTAAAAAAATACTGGAAAACATAAAATTTGGAAATGAGTAATGATTGGTGCACATAAAATATGCATATAAAGATCTGGATCATTCATTTCAGTGGGGTCCATACGGGTTCCATGTATGTAGGTAGAGTAATTCTTTGGTGACAACTTTCATACAGCCTCCTAAAAAGATGTGTCTATCTCTCTCCTGTGATGTCACTGGACCCTACAATGACACAGGAGAGAGATAGACACATCTTTTGGGAGGTTGTATGAAAGTTGTCACAAAAGATTTACCCATGTAGGTATGGACCCAACCGAAATGAATAGCCCAGATCTGTATGTGCACATTTTATGTGCACATAGCATTATCTTTTGGAAATGGATAAAATGATGTGTTGTTATTTCCTAAAATATTGTTTTCTAATTTTTCTTTAAATATCTTAGTGTTTTTAATTGTTTTAATTTTAGAAAATTTCGGAAATCATAGAATTTGAAAATGGGTAAAATTTAAATTTCTAAATTAATGTTACCTAAATTAAATTGTGCGGTTCTTACTTCCTTATTTTCAAAATTGTATGTTTATTATTAAGAGAAATGATGTTTCCTAAATTGCCATTAGGCATTTTAAATGCATGTTTAATTCCTTCCTTGATAATTGTTGCCTAAAGTTAGAAATTTTGGGAAAATATAGAATTTCGAAAGAGAATAATCCCTTTAATTCGACCTAATTATAATGAGTGGTAAATTAGGCCTAATCATGGGAAAAGTATTGATCATTGTCAGAGTTGCATAATCTTAAATGGTATAACAAGCCAATAAGAGTTTGTATGAATCCATCTAGCCCCTAATCCGGGGGATTCCTTCTCCAACTTAGCAAAAAAATTTCTTCATCTCATGAGAGGGGATAAATAGTGACATGGTATAACCGTTATATTTATTATTACTCTATAATAAATGATAATAGCCTAATTTTGTACATGAGTGGTAATTTACAAATTTTTATGAATTTTTTTAGTCTTATCATGTATGGAATACGTGAATGTAATCAAGAGGCCTAACCAAATCGATTCATTATTTACGAATTGATAATAAAATCCTAATTACAAATGATAATTTATATAGAAAAATATGTTTTAGTCCTTAACGTTTTAATCAACATGAATTTAGTCATTTGACTTTTTGTAATATTGAAATTGATCCTTTATTCATGTTGATATTTAAAAATGAGTCCTTTTCCCTATTTTGGAAATTGTGTTTAGGTCAATTATACCCCAATTTAATACATATTCATGTGTATATATATATATATATTCGTGTGTAGAAAATGAAAGTCAGTAATGGGAAATCATTATCCCAAAATCAACGCACCCATTTAAATAATTGTGGGTCCCATTTTTTCAATCACGCCTGTACCCTTTCCTAAATTCTTCTTCTATTCTCTCTCTCTAAAGCTTCCCTCTCTCTCTCTCTCTAAAACAAAGGATTCAGTAACAAACTTTCAATCTCATGCTAAAAAGCCAATTGAACCCAAAACTCTGCAAAAACATTAGCCAATTTCTGAAAGCGGAAAAGTTAACAAAATAGTGGGGTTTTGGGGAAAGGGAGTCTCAGAAAGTCGTATAAGGCAGTGGTCAAGGAGGGGATGACAGTGATGGTGAAGAGACTCATATATCTATTTCATATGTGTATGTATATATGCATGTGTATTATTGCTACATTTCTGGGCCTTGACAATTTGTGTATTAATTTTTGCCAGTGTAAAAGATTTCTCACAGAGTGTAGAGTTTTCTTTTGAGTTTTGAAAGTGATAAATTTATTTTTATTTAGTGAGAAATTTCTCATCAAATCCATTAAAATGTGAGAATTTGTATTAATAAATGGCGAATTTACTGCCATTAGAGACTTTCATCAAAATTCTAGAAGTGAGAATTTCTCACCAAGAAGTGAGAAGTTTGCATAAAGAAGTGAAAAAATTGTCATTAGAGCATTCAAAATTTCTCATTACTACATGACACGCCCAAAATTATGGGCAGTTTCCGACTCAAGCTAGAAGACTAATGGAAAGTGCATCTATTTCCTAATCCAATTGGAAAACCCTCACAATTAATGTCAATCAATCCTAATACAATTAGGAAACTTACTTGATTGGTGTCAATAACACCCTAATAGGATTATATTTCCTTATCCATGTACGAGTAGGTCTCTTACATCTATAAAAGAGACCACTCACCCCCCATGGAGGGGGCCAACTCTTTAGTCTACACAGCACCTTTACAAAATTCACCATTATATGCATACACCCGGCCGGTATTACTGGGAGTGCCGCCCCTCTTTGTTGGCTCACCAGGCCCGCCGGTGATCTGCTAGTGAACGTGCTCAGACACACCCGTGGACGTAGGTACCTTCATTAACAGGGTCGAACCACATACAAAAAAAATAGTCTCTCACGCTCTCTCTCTCCTAAATTGCTTTACTTTACTGTTACCAATTTTTGGCATCATCAGCTTGGCGCCGTCTGTGGGAAACGACAATTCTTCTCATCAACAAATTCTTGACTGATCAATATGCCACCAAAGAAGGGTAAGAAGGCTGCGCAACAGTCCGACCGGGATGTTCCTTCGGCCCCGGCGTCGACTGCAGCAGTCCTGACATATGAACAAATCACCGCAACCCTCACACAACTCTTGGAGGGCCAGCGTCAAATCCAGCAACAGATCGAAGCACTGTTAGCCCATCAAAGCAATCCTCCAGTGGCCGGGAAACGACCCGGGAACATTGCGTACGGTCGAGAACCGATCTTGACCAGACAACGGACCCGAGCCAACCCGTCCCATGTTGAGGATGCCAGAGACATCAACAGTGGGCGTGCTGCCCGAGAGGAAAGGCAGGATCATATGGCCCGGGAATCAGTCCAGGGTCACTCGGTCAAGAGCCAAGTTGTCCCTAGGCGAACGGTTACCCGGAGTCATAGCCGAGCCCGATCTCAGAAGACAGCACCCTGCCATAAAGAAGCCTCTTCCACCAACCCGACCAGCTCCTCAGATACCGGTCGGGAAGGAGTGGAAGCCCGAATCAAGTACTTACAGAAGCAGATCGACGAAGTGGCCAAAAAGCTTGGTCAAAACCGTGTTCCGAATCAAGCAATACCGAGACAGAGTCACCATTCTCCAGCCAGATCACGAGGTTCTCTATCCCGCGCGAATTTAAGCAGCCTCGGCTAGATTCATACAACGGCTCAGAAAGTCCGGTCGACCACGTCCGGACCTATAAGGCTCAGATGGCCCTAGCCACCAACTCCGATGAGCTACACTGCCTAGCCTTCCCCAGCACTTTGAAAGCCCCGGCCATGCAGTGGTTCTACTCCTTGGAGCCCTGATCGGTCTGCAGTTTTAAACAACTCAACAAGCAGTTCATCAACCAATTCGCCGGTATGCATGAGCGGCCAAAGCCAGACATGCAGCTACTGACAGTCAGACAACGGAATAATGAGTCCCTCAAGGAGTTCACCGACCGGTTCAACCAACAGAAGCTTCAAATCCGTAATTTGAACGAGACAATCGCCATCATAGCCTTCTGCTCGGGAGTTCAACACACCAAGTGCGCCGCGTCGTTCCACAGAAACCGACCGGAAACTTTGGTTGAGCTCTCTGAGAGGGTTGGAAAATATATTAACACTGAAGAGTTTCTGAAGACCAAATACACCGGGCAAGAAAGCAACGAGTCTTCCAGAAGTAAGCAAAAGCGAGATTAGCCCGGGAGTTCTTACAGTTCTTCCAGTTCACAGAGGTCTGAGTCCGGCAATCCCGACCCGACCACTGGTTCACAACAGTCCGGGTCAGGCAGCCCCGACAGGATCTCCAGCTCACAACAGGCATGGTTCGACAGTCCCGACCCGACCTCCAGTTCACATCGGTCAGGATCAAGCAGTTCCGACTTTGCCTTCAGCACATAAAAATTAGGAGCCCGACGATCCTGATCCGACCCCCTATCTCCATCATTCTAGATGAGCCCGACTACAATGGTACTTGCATGATCACTACGTGAGGCTCCACCGATTGTCAGAGAGCTCATCCAAAGACCTTGGGCCTAACCCCGAGGCATATAAAAAGACCTCGGGCCTAACCCCGAGGCAACCAAAGACCTCAGGCCTAACCCCGAGGCACTAAAAAGACCTCGAGCTCCGAACTCAGGCACCAAAGACCTCGGGGTCACGCCCGAGGCACCGGCTTTGCTTAGGTCCAACCGACGATGGGGGCAAACTCCCTAGGTGGCTGATGATGGAAAGCTTCAAAAGACCCTGCAACCACCATGTTCCAGGTCGGTTACCTACAGTCAT
Organism: Hydrangea macrophylla; assembly: GCA_033977485.1. Taxonomy (NCBI): domain Eukaryota; kingdom Viridiplantae; phylum Streptophyta; class Magnoliopsida; order Cornales; family Hydrangeaceae; genus Hydrangea; species Hydrangea macrophylla. The sequence goes on along the minus strand of CM066986.1, from coordinate 78,462,470 downwards.
AGCCTCTGTAAGACCCTCGTCTTAGCGAAAGCTTGGGGGGCAAGACGGCGCAGTGAACTAAACAGGTAATCACACCGGGTATCTAGAGGCCTCGCGGATAACCAAGTCAAAATCTTGGACAACCCGAGCACCTACAGTACTCAGAGGCATTAATTCCACTTAGGGCCAGACCGACGATAGAGGTGACTAAAATCTCTTAGGTTGGCCGACGATAGAGGAGCAAAAGGATCCTAAAGCAACGTGATTTAGGTCGGCTCCACCAACATGGTCAAGCTCTTCTCCCAACAGTCTTGACGAAGGCTAACTGGGCGGAAGACAACCATCCTGGGGAGCTAACATAAAATGATCCTAAAGCAATACGCTTTAGGTCGGCTTTTCCAACATGGTAAAACTCTTCTACCCACAACCTTGACGAAGGTTCACGAGCAGAAGATAACCATCCTAGGAGCTAACTCAAGCAAAAAAGACTCCGAAGTAGGCCGAGTCTCAACTCTCGGTCACTTCCCGAGCATTCAAAGACTCCGAATTAGGCCGGGTCTCAACTCCCGGTCAGTTCCCGAGCACCTAAAGGTCCCGAGCTAGGCAGGGTCTCAACTCTCAGCCAGTTCCCGAGGACTCACCAGGCTCAGAAGCCCCGAGGCAACTTCCTCAAGCACTCAGACAGTGGCAAGTGGCATCAACTAATTTCCAAACTTGCCCCGATATAGCATCTGGCCAATCTTGGAAATGGGGGGCAGCTGATACGCCCAAAATTATGGGCAGTTTCCTACTCAAGCTAGAAGACTAATGGAAAGTGCATCTAATTCCTAATCCAATTGGAAAACCCCCACAATTAATGACAATCAATCTTAATACAATTAGGAAACTTACTTGATTGGTGTCAATCACACCCTAATAGGATTATATTTCCTTATCCATGTACGAGTAGGTCTCTTACATCTATAAAAGAGACCACTCACCCCCCATGGAGGGGGCTAACTCTTTAGTCTACACAGCACCTCTACAAAATTCACCATTATATGCATACACCCGGCCGGTATTACTGGGAGTGCCGCCCCTCTTTGTTGGCTTACCAGGCCCGCCGGTGATCTGCTAGTGAACGTGCTCAGACACACCCGTGGACGTAGGTACCTTCATTAACAGGGCCGAACCACATAAAAAAAAAATAGTCTCTCACTCTCTCTCTCTCTCCTAAATTGCTTTACTTTACTGTTACCAATTTTTGGCATCATCACTACATTATACACTTGCATCAAAACTTTTAGAAGTAAGAATTTCTCACCATAATATATAGAACTTCTCATTATGCTTTCGAGAAATTGATCACTTTTGGTCAGTGATGTCTTTTAAAGTGAAGAATATCTCATTATGGTTATAATTGATAATTTCTCACAATTATATACAGAATTTAACATTATGTTATCTAGGAATTTGTCCCTTATGGTCTGTGAGGTATTTTAAAAGTGAGAAATTTCTCACTCTTTTCTTCTCTCTCTCTCTCTCTCTATATATATATATATATATATATATTAGATGAGTTTTGAATTTCAAAACCCTGATTTGTCATATATATATATATAGTTTTATGGATTTTGAATTTAAAAATCCTGATTATGGGAGTGGGGGTAGTTTAATTATCAAAATAGGTGACAGACTAATTTTAAGATGACTAATAGAATGGATCTATTTCTAGAAAAGACTACAGTGAAGGACTGAAATTTAAAATACCCTAATTTATATGAGAATCTGTAATTTAAGAGTCCTATCTAAACCAATGCATTAATTATCAAATAGAATAATAAAAGGGTAATGTTATATGCACATAAAATGTGCACATAAAGTGTGCACATAAAGATTTTGACCATTTATTTTGGTAGAGCTCGTGCCTGCATATATGGGACCCACCAAAATGAATGACCCAGATATTTATGTGCATCAATCATTACTCAATAATAAAACCCTAAATAAAATTCAATATAAAAAAAACCAATTATTTATTTTTCCTAAAATCAAGAAAAAATATTTTGGGCATTTCATTGCTTAATGCCTTTTGGCTTAAGTTTTGTTTGGTTTAATGGCTTTGACTTAATGATTGTTTGAATTTTGGATTAAGGTTTTTTTCACTTAGGAATTATACAAACGTAAATATTTTGATTTAATTATCTGGTGGTGCCAAAGGCACGTGGATGCTTTAGATGGTATAAGATCATTTGATTGCAACGACCTTATTATTAGTATTCCAAATTGTTGTTGTTGTTGTTTTTTTTTTTCTGCATAGTGTCCTCGGGCATGGACAGTTACTAATATATACTCTCTTCGTCCCATAATAAGAGTCTATTTTGGGAATTCTAACTTATTAACGGGACAACTTTGATTTTGGTGAGATTTTCAACTTTCCAATATTGCCCTTTTTGAAATTCAAAATTATAATGTCACATTAAAAAAAAAAAAAAGAGAGAGGGAAGAGTTGGATATAATAAATGGCAAATTTGGAAAGTGTGTATTAAAGTACTTTGACTTTTCAAAGAGGACTCTTAAAATGGGATATCAAAAAATGGCATAAAAAACTCTTAATATGGGACATATGGAGTAATATAGAAGGGTGTGTTTGATAAGTCAATTAATTGGTAAAAATAAAAACTTTCACCACTTAATTTTTTTTAGTGTGTTTGATAACGTACCACTTAATTCAGCAGCCAAAAAATTACTAATAATTTTAAGTGAAAATTTTCTACTAAAAATAATTACTGAATGCAATCAATTTCAGTACTTGATAAACTGTTTTCAGTATTCTAAATTCAATCGTTTAAAATTTGCAATACTTAACATTTAGCATTTAATTTTCAGTACTTAATTTTCAGTTTTTATCAAAAATGGACCCAAAGAATACAAACCCAATAATATAGAGGGTATTTTGGTCCGTAAGATTGTAGAAGGACTAATTTTTAAACGGGTTTATTAATTGGGCCTATTTCTACATTGGAAGTATCTAATGCACTAAATATTAAGGGTGATGCTAATGCCAAAGCACAATGTGCTAATGCCAAAGCACAAAGTGTCACTAAAAGTTTTAGTGACACTTAGATATGTGTCACAAAAGCTTTTAGTGACACTTTGTGGTTTGGCATTAACACATTGTGCTTTGGCATTAGCACTAGCCAATATTAACTGACCCACAAAGAAAGAAACCCAAAGAGAAGAAGAAGGCGAACAGGAGAAGCGACCCCTCCGGCGTCGCAACAGTCCAGCCCTCACTCCAGCGTCGCGATAGCTCAGGCGACGCTCCTCCGGCGTCGCTACACCCTCCGGCGAAGCCCCTCCCTCTCTTACCTTGCTGGACCATGTCGCAGTAGCCCTCAGGCTCAGGTATGTTTACCGAAAAACCTAGTTTTTTTTTTCTTTATGATTTTTCTTTGTTGGTCAATGGTAATGGCATCATATGTTGACAGAGTAATGCTAGATGCACAACAAAAATGCACAACTAAATGCACAACCAGCTTAAAAATATTGGACATCGTGCTGAAAAAACTATACACCCCTTTTTTTGTCTTTTTGTGTGTACAGACTTTTCAGCACAAAGTCCAACAATTTTAAGCAGGTTGTGCATTTGGTTGTGCATATTTGTTGTGCATCTAGCATTTCCGATGTTGACACTGTCACTAGTGTTGATTCGACACTTGATTTTTGTGATTTTTCTCTTTTGGTCAAAGTTTGCCGAAGCTCTATTTTTTTTTTACTTCATGATTTTTTTTGTTGGTCAATGGTAATGGCTTTAGATGTTGACACTATCACTTGTGTTGATTCAACACTATTGATTTTTGTAATTTTTCTGACTTATGTGGTTTAATCTATACTATAGTAGGGAAGGGGAAGCAAGGGGTACTCTCTCACTTTTTTTTCATCCCTCATATATTTACATAAAAACCACTATACTTTCTTTAAAAAAAAAAACAAAATTTGATGTACCATATTGTCCATTACATTCTCCAAACAATACTACCTCCACGTCTCACCAAATGTAACTGACATGCAATTGGTAACCGGCATATACCATCTCACAATTCTATGCAATTGGTAAATCGAATTTGGGAATCACATTTGGAAAGCATATCCACTATGCAAATAGTATCTATTGTAGTTCTTTTTCTGAGTGTGACTCTCATCTAAATTACAACTTTGCATCATTTGCACACATTTCGTTACTGCAAGAAAATTGCTTGATAGACCATGTCAGTACACAGTCCAATTCAGTACAAATTTTGTTTTAAAAAAAAACAACACTATTAAGTTCATTTGAGATGAAAAAAAAAAAACCTACTTAATGGGATATCAAAATTCATATCATTCATTCATTATAAATTTGAATAATGTAGCTTTACATTTTGATATAATCATATTCTGCATTATCAATTTTACTCAGTCATGTTGTTAATGCTATTATAATTAAGTTCACATTAGTGTTTTTCTTCTTTCTTTTCTTCTTCTTAAATGCTTTCCATCATAAGCTCGAATTTAAAGTTGAATAATAACGATTTGGTATTCAAATTCCCAAATTCAAACCCACAATTTTGTTCCCAAATTTATACTATATTTAGTTACATGATGTTTTCTATGGTTCCTAAATTAGAATCCCAAATGCATTATTTTAGTGGGTTATTTATGTGTTCCTTTTCGGTGGTTTTCCTATAATATTTTGGTGGTTTTCCTTTAATAAGAAAATGTACATCTTGTGTTTTTTTCTTTAATATCAACATCATTTTTCACAAATGATGTAACGCATTGCACACGCAACGCGTGCGGCCCGACAACTAGTTTGCAAGAATGCAAGACTAATATTAATGTGTCTTTGTTTTTGGATATTTTGACTCATAGTTCTATGGATTATGTAATCTTAATGTTTTTGTTTAATCGTATGCTTTTTAGAATACATAATAATTTACATAACACCCTTAGAAGTAGATTCGGATATGAAATTTTTTGATGCAAAAGCGAGTTCAAATCAGGTATTGAACAAGGGGAAGGAACCAAATGAGCCTCATAATCTCGTGGAATTTAATACGGTTCATGACGTTAATAAGGATGATGGAAGGCCTAAATTTTTATATGAAGTTGCAGAACAGCTCAATAGCCTGCGAGGTTTTGCAAAGACAAGGGAAAAGCGTTGTAAGAAAGATGCTAGTGCTCCGGATAGTGCGGATTTGCATCATAATCACCAAGAGGGTACTCCGTCAATGAAGAAGAATACTCCCATGAAAACAGGCATATTGCCACAGCCTTCAGTCACTACATCCTTAGAAGTAGATTCGGATATGGTTCATGACATTCAAAAGGATGATGGAAGGCCTAATTCTTTTGCTGATGCTGCAGAACAACTCAATATGCTGCGAAGTTTTGCAACAAGGGGAAAGCGTCGTAAGAAATATGCTAGTGCCCCGGATAGTGCGGATTTGCATCATAATCACCAAGAGGGTACTCCGTCAATGAAGAAGAATACTCCCATGAAAACAAACATATTGCCACAGCCTTCAGTCACTACACCCTTAGAAGTAGATTTGGATATGGTTCATGACATTCAAAAGGATGATGGAAGGCCTAATTCTTTTGCTGATGCTGCAGAACAACTCAATATGCTGCGAAGTTTTGCAACAAGGGGAAAGCGTCGTAAGAAATATGCTAGTGCCCCGGATAGTGCGGATTTGCATCATAATCACCAAGAGGGTACTCCGTCAATGAAGAAGAATACTCCCATGAAAACAGACATATTGCCACAGCCTTCAGTCACTACACCCTTAGAAGTAGATTTGGATATGGTTCATGACATTCAAAAGGATGATGGAAGGCCTAATTCTTTTGCTGATGCTGCAGAACAACTCAATATGCTGCGAAGTTTTGCAACAAGGGGAAAGCGTCGTAAGAAATATGCTAGTGCCCCGGATAGTGCGGATTTGCATCATAATCACCAAGAGGGTACTCCGTCAATGAAGAAGAATACTCCCATGAAAACAAACATATTGCCACAGCCTTCAGTCACTACACCCTTAGAAGTAGATTTGGATATGGTTCATGACATTCAAAAGGATGATGGAAGGCCTAATTCTTTTGCTGATGCTGCACAACAACTCAATATGCTGCGAAGTTTTGCAACAAGGGGAAAGCGTCGTAAGAAATATGCTAGTGCCCCGGATAGTGCGGATTTGCATCATAATCACCAAGAGGGTACTCCGTCAATGAAGAAGAATACTCCCATGAAAACAGACATATTGCCACAGCCTTCAGTCACTACACCCTTAGAAGTAGATTTGGATATGGTTCATGACATTCAAAAGGATGATGGAAGGCCTAATTCTTTTGCTGATGCTGCACAACAACTCAATATGCTGCGAAGTTTTGCAACAAGGGGAAAGCGTCGTAAGAAATATGCTAGTGCCCCGGATAGTGTGGATTTGCATCATAATCACCAAGAGGGTACTCCGTCAATGAAGAAGAATACTCCCATGAAAGCAGACTTATTGCCACAGCCTTCAGTCAATGCATCCTTAGAAGTAGATTCGGATATGAAATTTTTTGATGCAGAAGCAAGTTCAAATCAGGAAATGAAGGTGGAGGAACAAAATGAGCCTCATAATCTCGTGGAATTTAATATGGTTCATGACATTCAAAAGGATGATGGAAGGCCTAATTCTTTTTATGAAGTTGCAGAACAGCTCAATAGCCTGCGAGATTTTCGAAAGAAAAAGGGAAAGTGTCCTAAGAAAGATGCTAGTGCCCTGGATAGTGTGGATTTGCATCATAATCACCAAGAGGGCACTCCGTCAATGAAGAAGAATACTCCCATGAAAACAAACTTATTGCCACAGCCTTCAGTCATCAGTACACCCTTAAAAGTAGATTCGGAAGTGAAAATTTTTGATTCAGAAGCGAGTTCAAATCAGGGAATGAACAAGGGGAAGGAACAAAATGAGCCTCTTAATCTCATGGAATTTAATAAGGGTCATGCCATTCGAAAGGATGATGAAAGGCCTAATGTGGATATAATTGATATCAAATGTCTCAAAAACTGGGATGCTAATTCTGTTTTGGAAATTGCAGAACAGCTCAATGGCCTGCCAGATTGTGCGGATACTAAGTCAAGAGGTAAACATGATACCCATGTTGAAGAGGATGTTATTGCTATTGAGGCGATGAATACGAAAACCGTCAAAAAATGTAGTAGTAAAAGAAGCAAGCTTTCTAATGCCAAAGAAAACAATTTGGAATCTGTTGAGGATTGTTCTGGTTCCTCAGTGCTGGTTGTCGAAAACAGTGTAGGAGATAATTGTTTTTGCTGCTCAGATGAATCAGTTCCATCTTGCTGTCCAGAGAATATGTTGAAAAGAGAAGTTTTAGCAGGACATGTCACCTACTTGCAGGTCGTGGAATGTATTTCAGTAGAGAAGGCCTCAAGTTTGTTTTCAGAAAGTGAATCTACACCCGAGGAAATCAATCAGAGAATTGAGATGATAACTTCAAGACAGGCCATCAATGAAGGTAATTTCCTGAAGGATGTCTCCATAGTAGACAACCCAGGACAAAATTTGGAATTGGATCAAAGGAGTAAGCTAAAAGTTGCCCAGAATGTGGAGGGTAATGTGTATTCTTTGGAAGAAAGTGATTGTCAACATACAGAGGTCTGCGAGCAGAAGACAACGGAGATACAGTCCAAGATGGAAGATTCAAATTCATCTATACAATTGGGTGCAACAAAAGAAGATGTTAGCCCAGTCCTTGTCAAAGAAGACCATCTTCCACAGCCGTTGCAGCAATCGCCAGAAAGGGCTCCTACTAACCATTGGAGAAGAAAGTTTCTCATCCCCGACCTGAATGAACTGCCTTGTTGATATAGTTCAGTATGTTCATACTGGATACAAAGCGGACACAAGAGTAGGAAGAAAAGCATGTAAAGACAGGTGAAAGCTATCTTTCCCCATAAAAATACATTTAATTTTGGGAATTGATTTTGGCACTCCAAAAGTTACCATTGGCACTTCATAGTACCATATCCTATGTAGCATGGGTACTGACATGTGACACGGGTACGATACGATACGGGTACGGAGGTACGGCAATTTCCAAAAATGTAGGATACAGTTACGGCTAGGGTACCTTGAATAAAAATGTATTTTTAAAAGCATACTCTTAATAATAAAAAAAAATAAAAAGAAGAAGATTGAACAGCATTACTACATATTAATCCATAGCGTAGTCTAAGGGCTAAACAACATTATTTTAGCACTACAAGTCCACAACATTAAAGAAAAAATAAAAATAAAAATAAAAAAAGAAGAAGAAGAAGAAGCAAGTCTACTAAGTACCCACGCCGAACCTACGAAGTACCCCCAATAGTTGTACCCCCCATAGTTTTCAAAAAATACAATCTGACCACTAGTAATGAACACATTACATGTATGAGCATGTGGATTGAACTCCTTATTAGCCAAATGTGTTGTGTTTCTTTCTTTGTTAAACAACTTGCAACAAAAACAAAACACCTTGTCCCCAGCAACTGAGTACACTAGCCATTTCCTTTCTTGCTTCTCTTTGTTTGGTAAATGTTGAATGTAATGCACATGAGAGAAATGTCTCTTATCCCCATCTTTTTTTGGATATTGAAAATGGATGTCACAATCTCTAATAGGACCTCTTTCTACTAGTAAGTCCCTCATCGTTTGATCAATATTATTCCAATTTATTGGATCATATAAGTTTGAATTTACACATGCTTCATCCCGATGCTCCTCCTCATTCACTATTTCTTCTTGCACTTCGTTACAATTCTCATCCGGGAGTTCCTCTTCCTCGTTCACTAATTCTTTTTGTTCTTCATTATAATTCTCATTTCGAAGTTCCTCTTCCCCCCATTCATTACATCTTCAATTGGAACTTCAATTGGAACTTCATTTGGAATTTCATTTTCTATTTGTCGAGTAAAAAACTTATCAAGTCCTCCAGCTTGAGATTGAATAAGTTCTTCCACCTTTTGCTTTTTCTTTCTTTTCTCGTATCTTGAAATATATTTCCTAGGAGGCATGTGGATAACAAAACCAATCCTATACCAATAAAATTATAAAACACTAATTAACATTCAACAATTTGCTTATAAAGTCAACATGATTTGATTTAATCTCATTAATTTACTTGGAATTGATTTAGGTCTTAGAACAACCCATAAGATAATTAGTTAAGATAGCAACTTGGGTAAAGAAAAACTAGTGCTGTAGTGCAGATTGTAAAACAGTTTTATCAATTGGGCTGAGTTATCTTGGGCTTTATAACTACTAGCGAAATATATGGGGGCCCTAATATTTATATACATATGGGGGCCCTAGGCATTGGCCTTGGTGGCCTTTGCCCAGGGCCCGGGCTGTGTATTTGTTATCATGTTAATGACATGATGAAGAGTCTAAAACATCTTTTTATTTTAATCACTTGTCTTTACCTTATTAGTTAATTTGATACTAACTCTCAAATTTCAATCCAAAATTTTAATCACTTGACTTTACCTGATTAATTAATTTGATATTAACTTTCAAATTTCAATTCAAAATTTGGTTCTTCAATATAAACTCACTGTCACGTGTAGAGAAGCACATTTGAGATACAAAATTTGAGAAGCATAATATTATTTATGAAAATTCAATATTTGCATCAAATCAGGGAATGAAATGAAAGAATAAGTCATAACATGGCAGCATGCCTATGTTCATCTACATTAGTAATAGAATAGACGTTTTTTATTATACAAGTTAGAATCCTCTCCAAAGTGCTCATGTAGTTGAATTTCCCCAAGATGAGGATGTCCCAATGATCATTAGGCCCTTCTTTTTTTTTTTTTTTTCTCCTCCCCATAATATTTGCAAGAGAATACATGCCCCCAAAAGTTCATAGAACCTCAACAGCTGACCAACAGTCTATATCCTTCTCCAAATATCTATATAATCAAATTACCATGTCATTTAGCAAATGAAAAGGTCAATTATCATTATAATATGTTATCAAGTATGAGCGCAGCACAAGTTTTGGTCATACAAAATGTTCCCTTTCAAAGAGCCCAAAATACATTGCAGAAACTAAAACATAGACATTCATCTTAGTGGCGTGATGAGGTTCCTAAGGCTTACTTCATTCTGGTAGCACAGTCGTCCTTTAGCTGCAGGGAAAAAAAATACTGAACAAAGTTTGAGAAAGGGAGGGAAAAGCACCAGCCGGCCAGACCCTCATTTTTTGTAAGTCTAGCCTGTTGTAATTTAAGAGTATTTCAAAATACAAATTTATGTGATTTAATTTAATACTTATAATTTAATACCTAGTATTTAACTTACCTATTTGCAACTCATGATGTAAATACTCCATTGAATTAAATTATAGAAGCACATTTGTGTTTGTAATGGAAAATGACATTTAACTTTCCCTCACAAATGAGTATTGAATCTGACATTTAGCCGTTTTGGCCTTCAAATGGTTACATATACAACCTGTATATATACATTTGTATTGAATTTGGGACGATCAAAGAGTTGTTCATGAAACCGTTATATTTGTGTGCATGCTTATGGGGAAGCGAAAGTTGAATCCTGGAGGGTAGGCCGTCATGAACCTGGTGCACCGAATCACGTTCTCTGATGGGCGGAATCTACTCTCAAGGACAGTGATTACACGCCTCTGTCGATAAGTGTTTCTAGCCTATTTTCGTTTGCTTATGATATACTCCCTCCGTCCCATTTTATGTATCCCCTTTCCTTTTTGGGATGTCCCAAATTTATTGTCCACTTTTCTAAATTAGTATGCAAATTTTACTTAGTTTTTCAAACCACCCTTCTTTGCAATCAACACCAGAAAAAAGAAAGTGCAATGATTATGGGTAATTGTGAAAAGTATGTGTACATTCTTTTTATACCCTTACTATCAAATGTACGAGTTTTCTCTTAAAAATAAGACAGCACCTAATATTAGAGAATTTGATTAGTGTAATTGATTTATGGAGTGTTTGTGCCCAATTAACCATGAAAAAAATATTATGTAAGTAGCCATTTTTGTTGACCCTTTTTCAAGTCAATTGTAATTATGGTTGCAAAAGTTAGTTTTTTCTTACAAAAATTGACCTGTAGTAGCCATTTTTGTTAACTCTTTTTGAAGCCAATTGTAATTATGGTTTCAAAGGCCTATGTAAGTAGTCATTTTTGTTGACCCTTTTTGAAATCAATTGTAATTATGGTTGCAAAGGCCTATGTAAGTAGTCATTTTTGTTGACCCTTTTTGAAATCAATTGTAATTATGGTTGCAAAGGGCAGTTTGGAAATTTAGACAAATTCGTAAAGAAATAAAATTGACCCATATAGGTAATTTGGGTAATATTAAAGATTCGAGCAGCTTTGGCAATTGAGCCATTGAGGTGCTGTGTTTTTATTGTATATATATATATATATATATATATCAGAGGGCAATTTGGGTAATAGGAAAAATTCGACCACCTTTGAAAATCGAGCTTCAAAACGGGGTGTGTCATAATTTAAACTCTTTTATTGACCTATATGTAATTTCTAATGCATATCATCACTTGAACCAAATTGAAACAGCCGAAATTTGCAATTTGAAAAGCAGCCGCAATGTTGGAGGGCAATTTGGGAAATAGGAAAAATTTGAGCACCTTTGAAAATCGAGCTTCAAAATGGGGTGTGTGTTTTTATAAGATAGTAGACATAGTTGGATTATCCAAGAGGGACGCAAAAAATGAGGACGGAGGGAGTACTATCTAATTATTAGTATTATTATTATTATTATTTTTTTGATGTACTTACCTGGATGACACACGCCACACACACACGCACACACCCAATCCAAGTAGTAGGAACCCAAGAGATCGGCCCGACGGGAGCACAAGGGGCATTCTACAAAGAAAGGAGGAATTAAATTCCTCCACTCACCCATCGGTGAGATTCGAACCCCTCCCCTCCCACAAGGGAAAGAGGAGGTGATACCATTGGGCCACTAGGGTCCTTGGTATTATTAGTATTATTTTAGTAGCATCTATTCCTATATAATTTCCAACATAGCCTTCACCCCAGCGGCCAGGCTTAGTCTCTCTATTGGAATATTCATTTATGATATTTGTAATAAAATAAAAATACATAAACAAAAAATGGGAATTAGCATGCATATAAAACCTTAAGAAAGGTGTGCATTTTCTTTGATTTTCTTATCAATGATTGTCTGCCCAGGTGAGCTGCAGGGCAGAATATTTAGACATGAAGTAGAAGTTTCTATCTTGTTGACAAATCTTTTCCTGTCAAAATCGTACATGAGAACAATTTAGCTACTTTACTTTTAAACCTTGAATAGGTGTCAAATAGAAACCAATGCAGTTCTTTTAGCCGAACTGACTTTCTAAATTTAAAGGGAGTGAAGTTAATTCAGATGCCTTCAAATAAGCGATAACGAAGATTTGGCAGCTATAGCAGATCAATTTAGAGATCGGAACCCCATTTCAGGTACTCCCATTTGAGTAGCAACTGCCCCCCGAGTGTAATTACTTGCTTCCAATCCCTTTGCCATTTTTACCAGCCAAAAGGGAGGAAAACAAATTGCTTCTTCCATTCAGCTGTCTTAAGATGGCAACATAAACGCTATATTTTAATCAGACTTCCGAGGTAACACAGAGACAAGGGCAAATGATGACTTCAAGAATAGCTCGACGACGCAACTGGGAAGATCGCATGTGTCTAGACGATCCTTTCAGAGGGTAACAATTTATCCCCTAAGAAGTAAGCATACCTTGTTAGCTGCCACTACTGCAGTGTTGGAAACATTCTGACAAATTTTTTGTTGTTAAGATTTCCGCAGCATTAAAATTCAGCAATTAAAAACAGTCTTTAGTTAATTATGCTTAGAATAAGTTGGTGTCTGTGTTTCCATAAAAATTAACATGTTTCAGGTTTTTGAAATATTATTACAAGTTACAACCATTGGGTCTGGCTATCCAATTTTAAGGTTAATTTGATTTGTATTTTTTTGTTCTTTGATGAGTCTCAACCTTTGAAGAAGGAATTCTATTGTTAAAAAAAAAAAAAAATCGTTTGCGTGTCTTTATTAAAAAAGGGGAAAAAAAATAAAAGATAAAATTTGTCAACGTGTTTTAGTTTGTAGAAACTTTTTTCACCCGTTCGATTTTGCTATATACAGTGTAACGTGAATTTGGTCTGTGTTTTTAATTGTCGATGAATCTTAGCTCTTACATAAGGCATTTTCTTTTGCTAAAACTGGAATGCATTTCAGTTCACACATTCTAAAACTTCTAACCGGAGCAAGTTTATCCTTCAAGGTGTTGCTCAAGTTTCAACCACTAACATTAGTGTACGAGTGTGACGGATTGGCAGATTGTTGAGCTCAAAGCTGAGGATAATCTTAGCCACTTGTTGATGGTAACCACTTTGTTGCTTCTAATGTTTACTGGTTCTTGGAATTAGGTCTGACTTGATGACTATGGACCCATAATCTTAGCCACTTGTTGATGGTAACCACTTTGTTGCTTCTAATGTTTACTGGTTCTTGGAATTAGGTCTGACTTGATGACTATGGACCCGTATAAGCAGGGGTGGATGTATTGAGGGGCAAGCCCCCCTTGATTTTAAAAAATTTGCTTATATATTCCAAAAGAAATTATATTTTACACGTAAGCCCTCTCTAAAATTTAGAAACTCCTATTTTCTTTTAGTTTTTAAGTTTTGTCAAATTCTATAATACATCCAAGTATAATACATTCAATTTATTGGTCCCAATTTGAATTAATAAGGTGTCATTTTGTTGTAACTTTGGTGCCATTTGGAATTATCTTTTCTTATGTGCTATTTGATAATTAAAATGCGGCATCTAGTTGTAATTTTTAGGTGCCATTTGTTAGCTATAACTTTATATTGAATAGTAAGAGGTCCCAAAGTATTGCAACTTTGATATATGTATCATACAATAGGAGAGAAGATTTTTTTGAGTATTTGTATTAACATTTATAGCAGTATCTTATATCATCTTCACAAAAAATATGTATAAAATAGACCTCAAAAAAAATTATCTCGGAGACGCTGCCCCCAAATCCCCATATACACAACTACCCCCCAGTCCTCCCAACTTATAATCTCTAGATTCGCCCCTGCATAAAAAGAGTAGATTACAACACATGGACATAATAAGCTGAATTGCTAAGCAAAAGCAACTGGTTTTCTTTTATTGGGCTGTAAAAGCAACTTTAATGCTCGAAATCACTTTTTGACTTGTTTCCTTTTGTTTTCCAGATTATCACCAAATTTTCAAATCGAATATTCAAACTCTTGTAAGATTGTATACGCAACTAATGATGTGTGAAACACTACCCTGTTAATAAAAGCTACTAACTGCCTATACAAGAAATTAAAAAACATGAACACTAAACTCCACTATCAAATTGGTTATATCATTTCATGCAGGTCTAAGCTGAATGTTGTAGAGGCAATAAAAATGCAATGTGAAAGAGATGAAATCCAAAAAACCAAAGGGGCACATATACAATAGCCCACTTTGATTAAGGTATGTGGGTTGTTAAGGTTTTCTATATTAAATGTTCTGATTCATTTATTTCAGCTGCCAAATATGATAGATATTAAGATCATAGTTGACAGTGAGTAAACTTGTGCTGTCTTTTCATACAGTGTATTGAGAAGTGTACAATTCAAAGGCATGGAAAAAGAATCCTATACCATTATGGCTGAGTTTACAATGATATCCAAAGCCGGCCTAAAAGAAACCGCATCATTGTACATCTTTTGAAATCAAAATAGATTATTTTTGGATTAACACTTGTAATTTGTTTATGGACAACGTTTATCATAAATTCATGAATGATAAATGTTGTACCTATTTCTGTAAACCACACGTGCAGGAAGCTATAGTTTTTGCCTCTGTGGGTTGCTCCTGCTATTCGTCTACTGATTGGCATCTAGGAATATATAAGAGTGAATCTACTTCAACTTGTAAAAGAAGTGACTGTGCTCAAGTTTCAGCAATTCAAGGAAGAACTTGTGAATGGAGGCGGGTAGGTTATAACTCTTAAATTACAAAGTACCTCAAAATCTGCCTGTTCACTGTTAATCATTTGTGTTTTACTCGCATTGCTTGTGGATCAGACCCAGCTACAAGGGCAACTTCCCTTTCTCTATGACTTGGACCTTGCATCGTCAACGTCCATTGAAAATGGAGTCAAAGTTTCATAATAGACACATTCTGCAGAAATATTCAATGATAAGGACAGTCTCACTCAGTTTTCTTCCACTCCGTGATATACGAATTCAGATTAGATGAACATATGCATTGAGTTTTCAAAAAGAGAAGTGCCAACTAAGTAGAGATTTATTTGTTCAATAGTAACTATACCAAATTCATCTATATATACCCATTTGATGTATAATTAAATGATTCGAGAGTGCCATAAATGTATTACGAAAAACTTAAATACTATAAATGTGTAGGTTATGTAATATGGAAGAACAAAAATGTAAACAGACAAGTACAATCGCCTTACAGTCTATCCAACAAAGACTTCAATTCTCACTTTTAATCCTCATTTTTCTTGGTTTTTGACTGTACTGGCAGAAGAATGAAAAACACCCAAAACGGATATGAGAAGATAACTATATCAAAGCTCTTGTCAATTTGACCAGTCATTAATTAGCAAGAAGATATACGCACATAACCAATTGATAAAGGAAAACGAAGAATTTTAAGACCACCCAAGATCCGAAATCTTATAAAACAATACCTAATTGAGAAATCTCTCGCAATCAAAGAGGAAACTTACATTTGCTACTGATTGTCACAACTAATTAAGACATCATTGGAAGGAAATCAGATAAGTAGTTCCATGTTTGGAGGTTTCTGATGATGAGTACCATAAATCCCTAAATTATAATTTTCTGCTTTCAAAACCCATAGCATGAGAATGAAGAAAAAAACTTGAGAAATACCTTTGGTTGTTGGACCCATGAACAGATTTAGGGTTTCGGAATAGTAGGCGAAAGAGGAGAGAGAAGATGTCGACAAGGGCATCGTGTCAATGAGAAAGAGACCAAAGAAGAGAAGACGCTGAGGAGAGAAAGGGATTGTTGGTTATAACGTTTGTGCTATATCTGCCTCTCGCGTGTGCTCGCTCTCTGTAATTGCGGGCGTTGGGCAGTAAAAGAACAAGAAAATTTAGAGAGAGATTAATGAAGAACATTTAACCACATTCCAGCAGAAATCATTCAGAAAAAGATCCAATCCCACAAGGCCGAAGCAAAAATTCACAGAAACAAGTGTTTGCAATAAAATTGTTGTGGCTGTTGGGCGTGCCAGAGTCCACGTGGACTCGAAAGAGGTTGCGATAACCTAATCTAACTTCTAATTCAGGCGACTCGTTATTTAAAGCGCTCTTAAAACAACAAAATGGGTTTTTACTCCACTCTGATGCAAGCAAGTAACTACAAATGGAAATTGAAAAAAGGAAACAAATCCAACACTGGAATTTAAAATACCTCCATGCACATCATCATCTTCATTGATCGAATTCTAAAAACTGTTTACAATCACTCAAGGACAATGGTAGAAATGCTTGAGGAAAATAAAACAAAATCTGCCAGAGCAGAAGTGGCGTGTGTGTTAGTCCCTTCAAATGTTGCACACCCTACCCTATTTATAGGCCTTGAGTGAATAACCGTTTATGTTAGTGGGGTTAGTGGGTGGTGATCCCTAATTTCTAGGCATTAACCAGTTATTGCACCCACTCTTTGCCCCACGATTAACCTCCATGATTTGTTTTGTGATCCCATTTCTGCCACGTTACCCCTTTATGTAACTGACTTTCAACCAGCTCAGCATAACCTATACAGTCGTCTTTATTCATGCTCAACTGCCTAAAAGGCCCTGCGAATATGCCCTAGTTGACCGATTACATCCTTCTCCGAGTAGCTTGACCCTCGTTGGCTGATAGATCTCGGTCTTATTCTTCATAGGAAGTCTACTAGTGTCCATCGGTCTTGGTGACTGATGTCTTTATCTGACAACCCTCCCACGGGTTCTTAATCGCTCTCCAAGCCTGATATTACATTTTCTCGCTTACCTACTGTTGATTATTACCCTTCGGTCTTAGCTGGGTCTTGTGGATATATTCGCACCGGCTTGAGGGGGAGTGTTGGATATAGTTATTCTTATCCTAGATAATTAGCCCCGTAGAATGTGGATTATATTTATTTTTCATTATTGTCTAGTATATTTTTATTTCCTTCTTTTTTTTTTATTCATTTTTATTTTTATTTATTTTTTTATTTTTATCTTTTCTAGAATCCTCCTTGTAATGTATATAATAAACAGTTCTAGTGAAGAAATAATACAACAATTCATTTTTCAATATTCTATTTTGTGATAAACCATAAGCCAAAAGTGAATTACTAACACCAGACCTTTAAACTCTCAAAATGGGCACAAAACCTTACAAGTTACATAGTATAACTATGACCTCTCTTATACAAAAACTCATGCTCGAAAACATATACTTCCTCCGTCCCATATTGAGAGTATCTTTTTAGAATTCCATCTTTTTAAGGGATCTCTTTGATTGTGGTGAAAGTTTTCCATTTTCCATTATTGTGCTTTTTAATTTTCAAAATTTTAGTGTCATACCAAAGAAAAATTGGGAGAGTTTCATATAATAAAGGGCAAAGTTAGAACTGCATAGTTAAAATGCATTGACCAATCAAAGAGGACTCTTAAAATGAGAAATCAAAAAAATGGAATCATGCACTCTTAATTTGAGACGGAGGGAGTATAACTGTTGCGAAAATGACCTGTAACACACACAATGCAAATGCACACAGAAATAAGAAACAGACAAACCACGACACAAGATATACCCTGTGGTTCGGCCAAATTCCCTACGTCCACAGCCTCTCATACCAGTTCACTATAATCAAAGAAAAGGGTTACAGAGTTTCTCTTAAAAAGTGCAACTCTCAACATACTGCGGCTGCACATAGAAGGGATAATATATCTCATTAGGGTTATACTGAAAATGACTAAAATACCCTTGGCCCGAAATAAAATTTGGCATAATTTGGCCCCTAACTTGGGGAGCCCGCCCCCCGAACCCCCGGTATCGGAGTAGATCAAACTTCACAAACTCAACAATAACTAGATCGCAGAAAAATTGCCAGGCCTTATGGCACCATCAAATAAAATATTTGATGTGGCAATAGATTGCTATGTCACATCAGGTGAAAAATCTTTTAAAAATTTCAGTGGCACAGATTGCTATGTCAATCTGTCTTTACAAGGTGAACAAAATTGAAATGTGAGAAGATAAGAGAAACATAATAAATATATATATATATATATATATATTTATATATACACGTATTAAACTTGCATTTAGAAGAGATC